>CM031598.1:102398153-102403153 GCA_018398815.1 Conus ventricosus | reverse complement strand
TCCTGAATTGTTCGTTAAATACACCCTGGACTGGAACCATACACTCTCAGTCCCCTGCACCCCGAGCGGCTGACGCTCAACTGACGACTGCTCAACTTCACAGAGGTTTTATTTATGGTCACACCTGGTGTGTTTTGCTCCGATGACAAAACCAAGATAGGTCGCATATCTTTTAATCTGTCAGAAAACTATTCAGGGTTAGCAGGACCTCAATGAAAACACTGCGTGAACTACCAGTGAGCCCACAGAGCTTATATGAATAATCTACTGCATGTTTCGTTTTGTGAACATTGTATAAAAGTGAAGTTTTGTTAACGGTTTATTCGGTGACGTTTCGGAACTCGACATGTAACGATGAAGACAAACAAGTTGGAAAAATTTCCGCGAGAGAGACCAAAAGGATAAGGTAGGACGAGGGATGGAAAATGGAAAGGCGGGGGGGGGGGGGCGGGGGGGGGGGGGGGGGGAGGGTTGGTAAGGGGAGAGGGAGGGTTCAAATCCCCGAAAGCAAAAACTATGACTTAGTTTTCACAATGACCTGGTGGGAAGTACTGCCGGCGAGGAATAAAAAAATGACTCGAGATTTTGACGAAGTACCAAGCACAAAAGCGTTTACAGAAAACAGCGAATCGCCAAGACCGATACGTTTGTTGATAAAGAGACAGAGGAAAAAACGATGTTTGATGTTTCAGATTCAGTTACTTTGCATTGAAAAATGTACATATTCTTCACTACATTACAAAGCTAGGGATCAGGAACGAAATCCTTTCTAATTAATACGTATCACTATTCTGTATCCTCCAAGCGCCTGTGACGACCTCTGTGTGTTAGAGGACAGAATGCTATCTCTTGTCACTCTCAATATCCACCCTCCCACCGTCTTTGGGCGTCGACACCATGCTGTCAAGTTCATGTTCGGTTATCACGTGCACGGCAACGCACGCCCCTCCCGCTCTCCACGTGCCAATTCAAGACTTCCGCTTCCAGGCACCACGTCGGCGTTGACATGACGTGTGCGTGCTCAAGTAGGGGCGGGGAACCCTCACCCATTCCAACGGCGGGACCACGCATTCCACGGCAATGGCTTCCCTGCCCAGAAAACCGCCCTGGTCTCTGGCATGTTCTCCTCTGGAGCTCTGGAGCTGCAGCCTGTGTGTGGTGTCGAGTGGGAGAGGCAAACAGTCAACTCGATCCGCCTTTAGAGATCCCCGAGTTTGGACCAAAACAGATATTGCCTGTGCTTGTCTGTTTGAGTCGTTGCCATTGATTCCCTTGACGGAAATTAACGATTTTGTTTGGTTTTTTTTGTTTTTTGGTTTTGATGTTTGATCGAAAGTTCCATTAAGATACACTGTCAACCTCCCTCTTACTTAACGGCAGAGACGAGGGGAGAGATAGATATTGAAAAAGATATTCTTGCATCGACAAAATGTGATTATCCTAGCACGAACCCATTGCACGAGGGAGGGGGAGGGGGGGGGGGGGTCTTCTCTGAAGCCCTTTTGCTAACTTACCTCATCTTAAGGATTTCTCTCTACTCGCCATGTAAACGCTCACACAACCCGATCAACGACAGGTCGCCATCAGGCCGTTCATTTAAGGAGACTCCGCAATACCTATTCAGTATTTTGGAGTCCGTTAATACCTTTTTGAATGACTTGTGAGTTGACTTCAACGCAGTGTCAGCCCTGATACGGCCTTTGCGTTCGGCTGGGCTGTAAGTAATATTACCTTGCTAACCAATACCTGTTCTAATTCGATCCAAGCAGGATCGCTATGGTTGTGTTTGCCCTCAGCTCTCATCAAAAACGAACAGACAACTAGGGGCCGGGGAAAAGGGAAGGAAAGAAGAGATGGAACGTGAGGGGGGGTGAGGGGGGGGGGGGGGGGGGGAGAGGAGAGTGAGGGGCTGGGAGTATAGTAGGGGAATTGATTACGTGAAGGCATTATACTGGACAGGACAGACGAACCTCAAGACGTGATAATGATGCTTCAGGCGACTCTCGGACTCCTCAGAGACCACCATAACAGGGTGCACTTTTTCACTCCCTGTCGTATCAAACTCTGCTCTGCTGTCAACTCCACCTACAGACCCCTGCAGCGCTAATGACGACACTGGAGCAGGATACTTGAGCTCAAAGACTCAGCATTAGGATGGATATCACCAGAGAAAGGGTTTCGTCAGTCCTCCAGCGCTGAGTCCCTGGCACGTTTGTCTGGATGTCGATAGCTTGATTGCCGCGGACAGTGACAGAAATCAAGACAACTGTTTGCCATTGAGCACGGTTATGCCTCCTTGAGTTTCTCCATTGTCGGCATTCACACGTGGGTGGGACTGGGGGTGGGACCTATCCTCTCTTGTGTGTGGTGACATGTCGACAGTTAGCGTGAAGAAAGAAAAAAAAGGAACGAAAAAGAAGAGGTATTGATGTTCCGATTTGCAT
This sequence comes from Conus ventricosus, assembly GCA_018398815.1. NCBI lineage: Eukaryota > Metazoa > Mollusca > Gastropoda > Neogastropoda > Conidae > Conus > Conus ventricosus. The sequence goes on along the minus strand of CM031598.1, from coordinate 102,400,709 downwards.
GGAAGAGGTATTGACGTCTTTATTTGCAGAAAGAAAGTATCAATATCCGTCTTACAGGAACAAGATATTGATATCCCGCTTTGGAAAACAGTGTCGACGTCTCTGTCTGCGAAACCTAGAGGTGTTGCTGTCCTCGTTTGCGAAACAAGAGGCGCAAATGACGTTATTTGCAAAACAACGAGATATTGAGGGCCTTACTTGTCAAATGCAAGAAAGAGGTGTTGATGCCTTTATTTGCAAAGAAAGAAATGTATCGATTCCACAGTTATTTGCAAAAGAAAGGACGTAGATATATTGATATCCTAAATCGCAAAGAAAAAATGTGTTGGTGTCCCTAATTGCTAGAAAAATATGATCCTGTTTGGGAAAAAAAAACGGTATTGGTATCCTTGTCCGCAGAAAGGGTCACTGGTATCCTTATTTGCAAAACATTGTACTGGTATCAATGACCTTAATAGCAAAAGAAACACACACAAAAAGTATTGGAAGAGTAGGGTGGGGGTGGGTTGCTGGTAAATGCTGCGTGTCACATCAACCTGATCAACGAGAGAGTGTGTGAGTGTATCTGTTTTTTGTTTTGTTTTTGTTTGTTTGTTTGTTTTTGGGGAGAGAGAGAGAGAGAGAGAGAGAGAGAGAGAGAGAGAGAGAGAGAGTGTGTGTGTGTGTGTTGTGTCTGTCTGTCTGTCTGTCTGTGTCTATGTCTGTGTCTATGTGTGTTGTGTGTGTGTGTGTGTGTGTGCTTTACTTTGTCGTGAACCGATTCAGCTGCCCCGCCCCGTCCTTCCCAACCACCCACCAAGACCACCACCGACCTCTACCCACCTCCTTCATTTTCCGCGTGTCTGCTCTTCTTCCCGCAAACCCCTCTCCCCACTCCTCCCCCCCCCCCCCCTCATCTCCCTTCTCCCTCCTCCACCCCCCACCTCATCTCCTTCACCTCCCATTTCCCATACCCCCACCTACTCCTAACACCCCCCCACCCCCCCCCCCCCCCCCCCCCCCCCCCCCCCCCCCCCCCCCCCCCCCCCCCCCCCCCCCCCCCCCCGCCTCCCACCTCCCGGCACACAATCTCTGAAAGGTGAGTGAAGCGAACGACAAGAAAGAAAGAAGGAAAGAAAGAAAGAAAGGAAGACAGACAGAAAGAAAGAAAGAAAGAAAGAAAATGAAGAACCAGAGAAAAATAAGGGAAGAAAAAAGAAAAAAGAAAAAAAACAAATAAGGGAAGAAAAAAAAAAAAGAAAAAAAACAAAAAAAACAAACAAACAGCCACTGATTGCAGTCTCCCGTCTCCGACGCCAAAGAAGTCTTTTTTTTGAAGCATATGCACGGAACACAAGGAACCAATGCATGGGGTACGTCCACCCCACACCCCCGGGGGTAGTGGGGTGGGGGTTTTGGGGAAAAGGGAGGGGGGGAGAGAGAGAGGGGAGAGAGAGGGAAGAAAAGAGAGAGAGAGAGAGAGAGAGAAGGAGGAGGAGGGGGAGGGGGAGAGAGAAAAGGGGGCTGACGGACCCCATCCTTTCCTATCTTGCAAGATTGAGAGAGTAGAGAGAGGGGGAGAGAAGAAGGAGAGAGAAGAGAAGAGAAGAGAGAGAGAAAGTGAGGAGATAGAGAGGAGAGGGAGGGAAAGGGAGAGAGAAGGGGGGAGGAGAGAGAAAGTGAGGAGGATAAGAGAAGGGGGGGGAAGGAGGGGGGGGAGAAAGGGGGGAGAGGAGAGAGAGAAGAGAGAGAGAGAAAAACGAGGGGGAGGAGAGAGAGAGAGAGAGAGAGAGAGAGAGAGAGAAGAGAGGAAGCGAGGGAAATAAGAGAGAGGGGGGGGGGAGAGAAAAAAAAACATGAGAGGAAAAGAGAAAAGGGGGGAGATAGAGAGAAGGAAGAAGGGAAGAGAGAGGAGAAGAGAGAGAGAGAGAGAGAGAGAGAGAAAAGAAAGAAGAGACAGAGAAAAGAGGGGGGAGAGGAGAGGGAGAGAGAGAGGGAGGAGAGAAAGGAGAGAGAGAGAGGAGGGAGATAAGAGGGGGAGAGAGACGGACAGACAGACACACAGACAGAAAGCGAGAGACAGAAAGAGAAGAGAGCAATAAAGAGAAAGAGACAGACACACAGACAAACAGACAGACAGAAAAGACTGAGAGGAAGAGGAAGCGGAAAGCCCTAAGGGAGACAACTCCGGGCAGAGGGAAACCCCCCCTCTCATCCCCGTCATAAGAACTGTGAGCTTGTTTCCATGGGGGGTGAAACCGTCCCGGACCTTGTCGGGCAACCCAGGGGGTTGGGGGCGACAACTCGACCGGGGTGGTTACGTTTTTAAAAAACTTTTCTGCGATGGGGATTTCCTACCTTACACATCGCATGGGCCGGGGGGTGGGGGGGGATGGGGGGGGGGGGGGGGGTTGAGGGGGGGGGAGGGGGGAGGGAGAAAAGGGCAGGACGATGGGAGGGGGGAAGAGGGGGGGGGGGAGAGGGTGCAGAACGCCCTGGGGGTTGTCTGTCTCTGTTCCCCACTGTGTCTTTATCTGTCTTGAGCGTGCCTCCTCTCTCTCTCCCTCTCTCTTTACT
>CM031598.1:102370653-102385653 GCA_018398815.1 Conus ventricosus | reverse complement strand
AGAGGCATAGTATACGACTGGTCAAAGGGGGGGAAGAAGGGAGAGGAGGAGGAAGAGGAGGAGGAGGAGGGGGGGGGGGGAAGGAGAAGGAGGAGGAGGAAGTGGAGAACATGAACGAAAAGAAGAGGAGAGAGAAGAAGAAGAGAGAAAAGAGACAGAATGAATGTTAAAACCCGCTGTGTAATGATCATGATGTCGAGATGAAGTTAAAGTTAGAACAAACCCTGCTGTGATAATGATCAATGATGTCGAGATGAAGAGGTTAGGGACAGAGGTTGAGGAACAACCTGCTGTGATAATGATCAATGATGTCGAGATGAAGAGGTTAGGAGACAGAGGTTGAGGAAAACCACTGCTGTGATAATGATCAATGATGTCGAGATGAAGAGGTTAGGAGACAGAGGTGAGGAACAACCCTGCTGTGATAATGATCATGATGTCGAGATGAAGAGGTTTGGAGACAGAGGTTGAGGAACAACCCTGCTGTGTAATGATCAATGATGTCGAGATGAAGGGTTAGAGACAGAGGTTGAGGAAAAACCCTGCTGTGATAATGATCAATGATGTCGAGATGAAGAGGTTAGGGACAGAGGTTGAGGAACAACCCTGCTGTGATAATGATCAATGATGTCGAGATGAAGGGTTAGGAGACAGAGGTTGAGGAACAACCCTGCTGTGATAATGATCAATGATGTCGAGATGAAGAGGTTAGGAGACAGAGGTTGAGGAACAACCCTGCTGTGAAAATGATCAATGATGTCGAGATGAAGAGGTTAGGAGACAGAGGTTGAGGAACAACCCTGCTGTGATAATGATCAATGATGTCGAGATGAAGAGGTTAGGAGACAGAGGTTGAGGAACAACCCTGCTGTGATAATGATCAATGATGTCGAGATGAAGAGGTTAGGAGACAGAGGTTGAGGAACAACCCTGCTGTGATAATGATCAATGATGTCGAGATGAAGAGGTTAGGAGACAGAGGTTGTGGAACAACCCTGCTGTGATAATGATCAATGATGTCGAGATGAAGAGGTTAGGAGACAGAGGTTGAGGAACAACCCTGCTGTGATAATGATCAATGATGTCGAGATGAAGAGGTTAGGAGACAGGGTTGAGGAACAACCCTGCTGTTGATAATGATCAATGATGTCGAGAGAAGAGGTTAGGGAAGGTTGAGGAACACCCTGCTGAGATAATGATCAATGATGTCGAGATGAAGGGTTAGGAGACAGAGGTTGAGGAACAACCTGCTGTGATAATGATCAATGATGTCGAGATGAAGAGGTTAGGAGACAGAGGTTGGGAACAAGAAAGACAGACTGAAAGGAAAAGAAAAGGAAAGAAATCAATTGTTGATTTAAAAACCACTAAATTTGGTACAACAAGAAAAAGCAACAGGGAGAGGGGGTCGGACAAAGAATGAAAGGAAGACCCCCCTAAAAAAAAAATAAATAAATAAATAAAATAAAATAAAAGAAATAAATGAAAAGAAAGAAGTCAAACAAACAACAACAACAAAACAGAAAAAAAGGACACAAAAAAGGGACACAAAAGTTTCCCGACAAACCCTCCCCCATGGCTTTCAGTCACCAACGGTCCCGAGTAGAGTCAACAGAGAACGGAACAGGGCCACAACTCAGGCCCTTCAATTGGTTCGCCATAGCCGATAAGAAGCCCTCTTCACTTTGAAGAGTTCCTCTTCAGACCCCTTCCCAGGCCACCATCTTTGCAGCTTAGCCTTACGAAAAAAAAAACGAAAAAAAACCCCACCTCGACGGACAATGTGTGGCGACCCTAAGGACGCGACCAACACAGGAGGGGACAGCACGATTTATGCACCACCAAGGCGCACTCACGGAAAAGCCCGAGTATCTCCGAAGCGTAAGATGACATGTGGCGTCAGACCGAGGACTCTGTCGCCGACGGCACGACTGATGCGAAGTTGAGTCAACGAAGGTCTTCTCGTTAGGATCGCGTGAGTACTTCTCTGCAGTTTAGCGCTCTCCGAGGCGTTCGTTTCATCCCTTTCGCGCTATTTTTGACAAGTTGGTGGGTGGCGAGTACGCTTCAAGAGGCACCGATTTATCGCTCTTCAGCGGACGTGCGTAAGAGCCCGGACAAATGGTCTCGTTCTTTTTTCTTTTCTTCCCCCCCCCCCCCCCCCCCCCCCCCCCCCCCCCCCCCCCCCCCCCCCCCTTTGCTCCACCCTCGTAAAAGGGTACTTTTGGAGGGCGCTCTTCTTGCTGAGGTCTGTCTCGGTCCAGTTTACATACTGTGTGTAAATCTCTCAGTGCAAGAGGTCTCTCTCTCTCTCTCTCTCTCTCTCTCTCTCTCTCTTTGAATCCACACCCATGCCATTATAGTTCATATAAGTGCATCTCTCTCTCTCTCTCTCTCTCTCTCTCTTTCTCTCTCTTTATTTTCAATACCACACCCGTGCCATTATAGTTCATATAAGCGCATCTCTCTCTCTCTCTCTCTCTCTCTCTCTCTCTCTCTCTCTCTCTTTCTCTCTCTTTATTTTCAATACCACACCCGTGCCATTATAGTTCATATAAGCGCATCTCTCTCTCTCTCTCTCTCTCTCTCTCTCTCTCTCTCTCTCTCTCTCTCTCTCTCTCTTCTCTCTCCTCTTGTTTCTGACAACTCAGCTCCAAAACTATGTTCATGAATCTATGCTTCCTACCCCTTATCCCCCCCCTCCTTCTCCTCTTCAGCCCCACCATACCCGTGTTTGTTTGTTGTTGTTGTTTGTGGTTCATAGAAATGCATTGCACTCTGGCGGTCTGGGGTCTCAGAGGTCAACCCAGGTCATTCGCTGTCAGAAGAAGAAGAAGAAGAAGAAGCATGGTCTCACAGATCATCCGATACCAGAAGAAGGAGGAGGAGGAAGAGGAGGAGGAGGAGAAGAAGAAGATGATGAAGAAGAAGAAGGAGAAGGAGAAGAGGAAGCATAGTCTCACAGGTCATTCGATATCAGAAGAAGAAGAAGAAGAAGAAGAAGAAGAAGCATTCATGCCGAGCTCTTCTCTTTGAAGAACTGATCAACTCCACCATTCAGCTCTACCAGACAAAGACCAAAACGGGCTTGTTGTGATTCCCTGAGGTTTGACATAGATAGTTATCTGCAAACCACCGCAGGGATTCGGCAGTGGTGCAGCGCGCGTCTCCTCTGGATGGTTGCCTGACGGCGACGTGATATTGACAGCGCCCTGTGGACTACTGCCTGTTCAGGGGGTTGTGATGGGGATGACCCTGGGTGTAGCTACGCTTGGGTCGGCCGGCCGGAATAAGCATCGTTGGAGTAATGCCAGTGATAAAACTCGTTACGGCGGAAGGTCAGTGAGTGTAGGGACAGAGTGCTGTGAAAATGCCGTGGATCTGTTTCTGTAGATGTACAGCATATTACCTATCACTTCAACACACCATCTGTCATTAGAAAAAAAAACAACATTGATGACAACACACCATCTATCATCACAGCACACCAACTATCTCTACAACACACCCAAGTCACTACACCATTCTACCTATCACTGCAAGAAACCACCATCACGACAACACACCCACCTAACACAACACACCATCTATCACTATCGCACACCACCTACCACTACGGCACACCACTTACCGCTTTAACGTGTCAACTGTTGCTTTTATAACACCCGCCTTTCGCCTATCACAAAGGACCACCTATCACTACAACACACCCACTTATCGCTGCAAAATTACTATGCATCATTACAACATACCACCTATCGCCACAACGCATCACCTATCAGTACAACACATCACCTTTCACCACAACCACCCACCAGTGCAACACACCAACTATCAGCACAACACACCACCTATCACTGCAAAACACCGCCTATCACTGCACAACACTATGTATCATTACAACGCACCACCTATCACCACAACACACCACCTATCACTGCAAAACACCACTATCAGTACAAAACACCACCTCGCACTGCAAAACACCACCCATCACTACAACAACAACAACAACAACAAAAACTTATCACAAAACGCGTCACTAAATTAACCAAACAAACGAGAACTATCACTACAATAACAAACACTAACCGAAAACAACAACAACAACAACAAAACACCGAAAGAATGGACAATCTACCACAACCAAGAAACGCTAATCCATCACGTACAAACTGTCAATAAATCACCAAGTCACCAAACCTGAGTAAATAACTTATCAACGCAACAGCCCTTTAGTCGCCATTGACAAAGTAATTACTAAGCCCCCCCCCCCTCCCCATCACCACATGAAAGCAAACCCCTCCTCCCCCCATCCCCACATCTACCGATGCTTGCCTATCTACCACTCTATATAACTCCCATTACGTCTCTAAGGGGAGACGAGGGAATAAATTGTAGGAAGGGCGGCGGGAGCTAAGAAGAGGGGAGGGGGCGGCGGAGGGGGGGGCGGCTCTGTAGGAGGTGAGGAGAAAGAGAGAGAGAGAGGGCGGGATGGTAGAGTAGTGGTGGTAGTGGCGGTGGTAGGGGTAGCGGTAGGGGTAGGGGGGGGGGGGGGGGGGGGCAAAAGTCGGGAAACTATTCTTGTCCCTTCCCACAAATCTCTCTCTCTCTCTCTCTCTTTCTCTCTCTCTCTCTCTCTCTCTTCTCTCTCTCTGTCTCTCTCTCTCTCTCTTTGTCTCTGTCTGTCTCTCTGTCTCTGTCTCTCTCTCTCTCTCTCTCTCTCTCTGTCTCTCTGTCTCTCTCTCTCACTCTCTCTCTCTCTGTCTCTCTCTCTCTCTCTGTCTCTCTCTCTGTCTCTCTCTCTCTCTCTCTCTCTCTCTCTCTCTCTCTGTGTCTCTCTCTCTCTCTCTGTCTCTCTCTCTCTCTCTCTCTCTCTCTCTGTGTCTCTCTCTGTCTCTCTCTCTCTCTCTCTCTCTCTCTCTCTCTGTCTCTCTCTGTCTCTCTCTCTCTCTCTCTTCTCTGTCTCTCTCTCTCTCTCTCTGTCTCTCTCTGTCTCTCTCTCTCTCTGTGTCTCTCTCTGTCTCTCTCTGTCTCTCTCTCTGTCTCTCTCTTGTCTCTCTTCTCTGTCTCTCTCTCTCTCTGTCTCTCTCTCTCTCTGTCTCTCTCTCTCTGTCTCTCTCTCTCTGTCTCTCTCTGTCTCTCTCTCTCTCTCTCTGTCTCTCTCTGTCTCTCTCTCTCTCTCTCTCTCTGTCTCTCTCTCTCTCTCTCTCTCTCACTCTCTTCTCTCTCTGTCTCTCTCTCTGTCTCTCTCTGTCTCTCTCTCTCACTCTCTCTCTCTCTCTCTTTTCTCTCTCTTTTCTCTCTCTGTCTCTCTCTCTCTCTTGTCTCTCTCTCTCTCTCTCTCTCTCCTCTCTCTTCTCTCTCTCTGTTCTCCTCTCTCTCTCTGTTTCCTCTCCCCTCTCTCTCTCGTTTCTCTCTCTTCTCTCTCTACTCTCTCTCTCTCTCTCGCTTCTCTCTGTCTCTCTCTCACTCTCTTTCTCTCTCTCTCTCTTTTCTCTCTCTCTGTTTTTCTCTCTCAGTCTCTTCTCTCTCTCACTCTCTCTCTCTCTGTCTCTGTCTCTCTCTCTCTCTCTGTCTCTCTCTGTCTCTCTCTCACTCTCTCTCTCTCTTCACTCTCTCTCTCTCTGTCCTCTTTCTCTTTCTCTGTCTCTCACTCTCTCTCTCTGTCTCTCTCTCTTCTCTTGTCTCTCTCTCTCTCACTCTCTCTTCTCTTCTGTCTCTCTCTGTCTCTCTCTCACTTTTCTCTCTCTCTCTCTCTCTCTTCTCTCTGTCTCTCTCTCTCTTGTCTCTCTCTGTTCTCTCCCCTTTTCTCTGTCTCTCTCTCTCTCTCTGTCTCTCTCTCTCTTTTCTTCTCTGTCTCTCTCTTCTCTCTCTCTCTCTCTCTCTCTCTCTCTCTCTCTCTTCTCTCTCTCTCTCAATTACACACAATTTCTCTCCTCCATCATCTGCCCCCTCCATCCGTTTCTGTTTCTAGAGTCTCTTCTTTCCACCTCCACCTCCTACTCCCCCCTCGTGTCTACCTCTGTCTCGTCTCCTCTGTGTCTCTCTGTCTCTCCCCCCCCCCCCCCTTAGAGTAAAAACCCTGACATCCATCATCCGGGAGGAGAGGAGGGGGGTGGGTGGGTGGGGTAGGAAGTTTAAAGGTGGGGGAAAAGGTAAGTGGAGGGGGAGGGGGGTGGTGGTGGAGGCGTGGTGGAATGACAAATTTTGAACGCCGACGACGGGCCCACGGGCCCGTTGTGTCAAAGCGATGGGCCATGAATCTTCCCGGGAACCAACTACCACGGCCCCCCTCTCCGGGCCCGGCGATGGGCGCCCCAACGCACGGAGCTTTTAAATCCAAGAGGGGTGCTTCACTCTCCCCACGCCTGTGTGAGCAGTCATGCCATCGCGACGACGTGGATGTGTGGCCGTGCGCCACAGTGTGGACTTTGCACCAAATCACTATCATTTTCATGATCCCTGCAACATTTGAGGCCTAGCATACGTTTGAGCCAGCATATGATAGTAACTGATAATTGATCAAAAGAAACCCCACAACACACAAAACACACATACACGCGCGCGCGCACGCGCGCACGCACGCACGCACGCACGACGCAACGCACGCACGCACGCACGCAAAACACACCACACACACACACACAAACACACACGCACGCACGCACGCACGCACGCAGACGCACACGCACACGTACACACACACACACACACACACACACACACACCCCAAATTTCATTTCATAGTTTGGGGAGATTCCACCCCGATGACACCATTCACAATCTTCAAATACTTGCCCTTCCTTTTAGTGACGTCCATTTAGGCCTTCCCTCACCTGTGACCCTTTCTTTGCGCCACGAGGTTCCCCCTCAAATAGTTCTATTCCTTTAATTTTGATCTGTCTGCTTCGAGCCAATAGTTTCTGACTTGATGACCATGTGAGAGAAAACGAGAAGAATCAACTTTCAGACAAAATAACAATTATCACAATAGTGAGGGGAAAAAATGTGTGCAAGTCTATAAATATTCGGCTCCTTAAGCGAGGCTCTGGCGCATTAATTTTTGGTATGCAACCTGTGAGTGTTTCAATTAATAATAATAATAATAATAATAATAATAATAATAATAATAATAATGAATACTTATATAGCGCCTATTCTCGGTAGGACCAAGTCTAAAGGCTTTACATCAAAACTCGTTTTCACAACGGGCTTCCTACCTGGGTAGTGCCGACTGAAGAGCTGCCAGCTGGCGCTTCATTCAGTTGTTTCCGTGTCACCCAGTCAGTATCGTTCAATATCGATCATCATTTTCCTTATTTCCCTTCATTCTTTCCATTTCTCACTCAGGGTGCAATGCTATGTGTAACGTGCATCCTTTAAAAACGGCCAAACGGGCCCTACTCTTCCGAAAGTTGGTGATGGGATTTTACGTGTGTGCAAGATGTTATGCGTGCGTTCACACACGGAACCCTCGGTTTATGTCTCATTTCGAAGGATGTATGGGAATGGAGTCAGAACCAATGTTAATCCGACGGAAAATCCCCTGTACCGAAACGCCCTGGCGGAGGTTTCGAACCCGCAACCCCAGGATAACCAAGATTACGAGTCCGGCGTCTACCAGCTGAGCTTTCCGGCCCCAATTCCGGCACCCTTCCAATGCATGCTACTGACCCTAGTGTTTCAGCTTTGGTTTGGTGAAAAGAAGAAAAATTTCAAGTGGGAATTAAATAGGGAGTTCGCAACCCCTGCATGGTTGAACTGTACTCACGGATCAAGCACCTACTGACCCACGTAGACACCAAAATTTAACGAGTACGTTCTGTGATGGTCCTATGCTCAAGCTGGCTTCAGCTGACAGCAATGCATGCTCTTGGCAAGGTGTAGTCTCCTTTCTCTCCCCTCGCAGCGCCCATGGCAGTGTTGTTCATCACAGGGCCAGCAAATTCCATGCATGGAAAGATGCTGTTTACCATATTTACTGGCATGAGTTCTCTCTCGCTTTTCTTTTCTCTCTCTCTCTCTCTCTCTCTCTCTCTCTCTCTCTATCTCTTCTCTTCTCCCTTACGATGGTTCGTAAGATGAGAGAGAGGGAGGGTGCATGATCGTTGATGTTGATCGTTGATCTCTTCTCTCTCTTTTTCTCTCTCCCCTCTCTCTCTCTCTCTCTCTCTCTCTGGTAAGATTCTTAAATTTATGTGTCTTCATCACAGACTCTTTAACTTATTTGTACAACTCTGCATTGACAAAAGCTATTTTCCTTATATTCTTAAGCAAGCCAAAATTGTTCCCATCTATAAATCTGGAGATGAAACTAACCCCTCAAATTACAGACCTATTTCAATATTATCGGGGCCTGTCGAAACCTTTGGAAAAAAACATGTTATAACATCTAATGTCCAGTTTCGGAAAACAATTTGCTTCATCCCCAAACATCAGGATTTTTAGAGAAAACCATTCATGCCACACTGCTTTAACTAACCTCGTCGAGGAGGGGCTCGTTAATATCAAAGACAACAAATTACGGGAGTATTGTTCGTTGACTTTGCAAAGCTTTCGACGTCATTGACCATTTAATTTGCTGCTACGTAAGTTGCCTTATATAGACTTTCCGGACCAAACTCTTTCTCTTCTTACATCTTTCTTTCTAACCGTCATCACAAGGTTTTTCTTGGGTAAACCCAAAAATCCAAATTCCAGAAAAAAACATTTGGTGTTCCCCAAGGATCCGTTCTTGGGGCCTGTACTTTTTTCTCTCTTTATTAATGATTTCCCTTATACGTTCAGGAGGCATATGGAATGTTTGCAGATGGGTACGCTATTCATTCGAGCCATCTAATTTGAAGCAATTATCTACAACTCTGCGAACAATGTTTAGTAACTTAATTGATTGGATGAGCTGACCACATGTCTTTGAACGACCAAAAAACTAAATACATGATAATAACTTCGCGACAAAAACGGCAAAAAATAACTTCAGTCTGCCTTCTATACACATGGTAGTACAGTCATTCATGAAGTTGATACTCACAAAGTTTTAGGTGTTATTATCGACAATAATCTTTCCCGGTCCCCCATTCGATAGTTTATGCACACGTATTTCCAAAGGTTATTTCAACTTTCAAAAATTAAGAAATTTTCCCCGATGTTACAGCTCGAAAGAATTCTTTCATGCATTTATTTCTCATCTATCGATTTTGCGTCAACACTCTATGATCAATGCAGTGCAAACACATTAAGATATCTAAACAGGATTTATAAACGCTCTCTGAAGTTAGTACTTTTTAAAAACTCCAGTTTGACGACTGAAGACTACTTAGCGCTGGAGATCCTTCCATTATCGCATAAATACAGTTTAACAAAGCCGTGGTAATGTATCGAATAATGAAAGGATTTGCTCCTTGTACACTAACCACACGATTTCCGCGAAATCAATCAAGATACACGAACAATATTGTAATTTAGAAAACCCAGAATTGATCTTTTTAAAACAAGTCTCGCCTATTCAGGAGGGGGCCCTTTTTGGGAAATCCTTACCAAAATTACGTGGAAAGATAAAGAAAGCCCTTAGCTCGTTTAAATCAGCTTACAAAGCATTTCTCTTTCAGGCACTAAAAACTTTTTAAAAAGTACTCTACATTTTTTTAGACATGTTATTTCTCTTCATGCCATATAATGCGAAAGAAAAAATATAACAGACATTGTGACCTTGTTATGTTTAAACAGTAAATGTAGATTGCTGATGTTGTTATTAGATCAATTTCCTTCATGTGTGTGTGTGTGTGTGAGTGGTGTGTGTGTGTGTGTGTGTGTGTGTGTGTGTGTGGGGTGTGTGTGTGGTGTGTGTGTGTGTGTGTGTGTGTGTGTGTTTTGGTGTGTGTGTGTGTGTGTGTGTTTGTGAGCGTGCGCACGCGCATATGGATGCTTGCATGATTGTGTCGTTTGCTTTTGGGAGTATTAGTCTGTTACTTCTTACAGTTTGGCAAGTTGACCTTTTGCGTATTCACTTTTTCCTCTTTGTTGCCATATTGACTTCTGTGTTGTCCATGTGCTTTTTTTTTCCCCCCAGGGCTGGGTGAAAAAAAGCATGCGCAATTTGCTTATCTCATTACCCTGGTAAAATAAAATTTCGTTCGTTCGTTGTTCGTTCGTTCGTTCTCTCTTTCTCTCCGTTACGATGGATTCGTATAGATGAGGGGGAGAGGGAGGGAGGAGATCGTTGATCGTTGATCGTTGATCTCTCTCTCTCTCTCTCTCTCTCTCTCTCTCTCTCTCTCTCTCTTCTCTCTCTCTCTCTCTCCCTTCGATGGATTCGTAAAATGAGAGGAGGGAGGGGGATGATCGTTGATCTCTCTCTCTCTCTCTCTCTCTCTCTCTCTCTCTCTCTCTCTCTCTCTCTCTCTCTCCCCTTCTCTCCGTTACGATGGATTCGTGAGATGAGAGAGAGGGAGGGAGGATGATCGTTGATCTCTTTCTCTCTCTCTCTCTCTCTCTCTCTCTCTCTCTCTCTCTCTCTCTCTCTCTCTCTCCCTTACGATGGATTCGTAAGATGATAGAGAGGGAGGGAGGATGGTTTTAGTTGGATAAGGGAGAGAAAGGGAAGTGGGAGCGAGGGGCGTGGAAGGGGGGGCGGTGGGGTGAGGAGGGGTGCCTCCACTCTATCGTCGCTGTAGGCGCCATACACAGTGTCCAGCCCTTAAAACACCCCTGGTTGTGCTGGAATAGTCCCCGGCTGAGCAAACTTTAAATCACCCCCTTATTCATGAGGCTTGCGGTCCTATGGTGAACTCTGGAGCGTAGCCCACCAAGCCCATAATCAATTCGTAGAGCCCTGCTACCTATGCGCCGTGCATGACCCGGGACGACGGGCCAACACTACGTGAAATCCGATCTCCATATGCTCCAAGTCCTGGTCTGGCTTTCGCTGTCGGCTTGTCCATAAACAACTGACTCAATTCAATTCATGTTGTTTATACCCTTGCCGACCTCGACCTCAGGGTGGAGGGGGTGGGGAGGGGGAGGTGAAGGAGGAGGCGAAGAGGCTGTATCAGAGCTGTCACACCGTCGAAGACGATTCCATGTATTTAAAAAAAAAAAAAAAAGCTGACGTCAGTAAAGCAGTAATATTTCAAACATTGCTGAAACGCCATGAAACTGAATCTATTTCCCACCCGTTCTGATATACAATGAAAGATATCCCCTCTCTCTTTCATGAAATAAAATAATCATATCTGGAGAAACCGGACTTCAAAATGTCAACGTAAAATGTTCATGACTAATCCCAACTCCCTACCAACACATGTTTCATGGCGAGTAGCTCATCGCAATGTAAGTACCAAGGAGATTTGTCCGCCTGAAAGTACGAATGTGTGTAAAAAGTGTGGACTGTGAGAAATCGCCATATCTTTTTTATTGATCTTTACGGCAGTCGATGGCGGATACAGGTTACGACGGATATAGAAATGTTTCTCATCCGTCCGTATGTTCCGGTCCTTTTGCCAGAGGTCTTCGACGTAACTATGAACTTGGGGTTTCAACTCTATGTGTGGGATAGATGACATGATGTGGTGAATTCATTACTTGTGTGTGGCATTCTTGGCAAGAGGATCATCCACATCATTACCTCGAATGGAAACGTGATTGAGAACCAAAGCAAGAAGAATGTAACTTGTAGAATTCGATGTCGTGCAAAGTTTAAAAAGAAAAAGGTCGGGGGAGTACGGCGGCTAGGGTTACGCCACCCCATGGCCTCCACAGCAGAAAGGGCGTCAGAGTTTGAGGCAGCCCTTGTTTCGGCTAATACACCATTTTCAGTACCAGGACCGAGTTGAACACATAACTGGAGCTGTCGGAATATATTTTGAGGTCTTCAAAGCACATTTCCAAGAACTCAATATGTTTTTAACATTCTTCAGCGGGGGTAAATTAAACAATTTTTTGTTGTTGTTGTTGCTGTCCCATCTTCTGTGCCACCTCAGTGGCATTGCACCCACGCCGCTCATTCCGACACCCCGTCCACAGCCACAGCCCGGTCAGTCCCACCGCAGCCCCGGCACCGACAGTCCACAGGGAGCAGTCAACGTCAAGTCGTCAAGAGGCAACCCACCGGAGGAGACACTGCACTGCTGCCGAGTCACTTCGGTGGTGTTCAGTGGCGCCTGTTCTGATCCAACATACGCAGGACACCACCTACTAAGCCCCCTACTGACGACAATAATTACTTAGTCGTGGAGCCGGCGTTGTGAGCTTTCCCTCCGGAGGGCGCCACCACTTCCGTTCAACGACAGCCCCCATGGACTCGCCGATACTAGTGACCCCAACGGAACCAAACAAAGGCCACAGACATGGAGAGGACATCAAAACTGAGGTCACCATGAGAGCAGAGCACGAAGGGCCACAGAATCTGAGACATTTTTATGCTCTCTCTCTCTCTCTCTCTCTCTCTCTCTCTCTCTCTCTCTCCTCTCTCCTCTCTCTCTCTCTCTCTCTCTCTCTCCTGGTGTGTGTGTGTGTGTGTGTGTGTGTGTGTGTGTGTGTGTGTGTGTGTGTGTGTGTGTGTGTGTACACATGTATGTACCACAATCGCAATCATTTGTGTGTGTCCATGAGAAGTATTCTTCTTGCGGATGTCTTTGTTGGGCATCTGACGCATCATGGCTTATCTCCCTTGACTCATGGGGGTCCCACTCACCCCTCAGCCCACCCCCCCCACCCCCACCCCCCTTTCCCAACTCCCCCATCTCCACTCCTTCCTCAATAAAAAAAAAATTAAAATTACACCCCACCCCCACCCTACTTCCTTTTTTTTCAAAAACAGGAGTTTTCTTCTCTCTCATGTTTTCTTTTTTTTTTTTTAATCCTTCAGGGGGAAAAAAATACAGCGTCCGTGCCTTAGCCCTCGTTTGGGAATCCATTTTGCCTTTTCACAGCAGAGACATGGGCGACACTTCACGGGATTCAGTCAATTTGTCTGCATTGTGGAGAGGTTTCCCCTGCACGTCTGCACCGCCGCCGAAGCACCGGCCCTGCGCTACAGAGTTGCTAGTCTTGACCATTGAGCAAATCGCTGTTAAGGTCTGTGCATATATGTTCTGCATAATTCGCTTTAGGACAGTCCGTGGCCTTCCGGGGCCGGGGGAAGGTGTGTGTGTGTGTGTGTGTGTGTGTGTGTGTGTGTGTGTGTGTGTGTGTGTGCGGCATTGAAGACTGTCGGAGAGGGTCCGGGAGGGCAAATGTTGTTGGCATATTGATGAGGGTACCCCGTTTAGCCTGGGTGGTCCACAGGAAGGGGGGGGAACTCTTGTTAGAGCTGTTGCAGTGGGTGAGAGAAAAGAGAGAAAGAGAGAGAGAGAGAGAGAGAGAGAGAGAGAGAGAGTGTGTGTGTGTGTGTGTGTGTGTGTGTGTGTGTGTGTGTGTGTGTGTGTGTGTGTGTGTGTGCGTCTGTGTGTCTGTCTGTCTGTGTCTGTATATGTGTGTGCGTGTGATATGTTTGTTTGTGTGTGTGTATGTGTGTGTGAGTGGGTGAGTGAGTGTGTGAGTGAGTGTGTGTGTGTGTGTGTGTGTGTGTGTGTGTGTGTTGTGTGTGTGTGTGTGTGTATGTGTGTGTGTGTGTGTGTGTGTGTGTGTGTGTGTGTGTGTGTGTGTGCGTGAGGGCGCGCGATATGTTTGTTTGTTTGTATGTGTATGTGTGTGACTGAGAGAGAGAGAGAGAGAGAGAGAGAGAGAGAGAGAGTGTGTGTGTGTGTGTGTGTGTGTGTGTGTGTGTGTGTGTGTGTGTGTGTGTGTGTGTGTGTGTGTGTCCCATGCGTTCATGCCTCTGAAAGGGTAAGGTAAGGTAATGTTGCTTATATTCCATTAGGGAGACAGAGGGAGGGAGAGAAGAGGTGGGGTTTCCAGGGACAAATGTATGTGTGTGTGTGTGTGAGAGAGAGAGAGAGAGAGAGAGAGAGAGAGAGAGAGAGAGAGGGGGGGGAGAGAAACTAGAAGGAGAAGAGGAGGTAGAGGTGGAGAGAGTGAGAGAGAGAGAGAGAGAGAGAGAGAGAGAGAGAGAGAGAGAGAGAGAGAGAGAGAGAGAGAGAAGAGACAGACAGACAGACAGAGAGAGAGAGGAGAGAGAGAGAGACAGAGAGAGAAGAAGAAGAACAAGAAGAAGAAGACGAAGAAGAAGACAGGCAGACAGACAGACAGACAGAGACAAAGAGACAATGAGACCGACTGATAGACAGGCAGCTAGACAGTCAGACCGAGTGAAGAAGAAGAAGAGAGTGAGAAAGAGAGAGAGAGGGGGGGGGGAGAGAGAGAGAGACTCATACGTACAGTCTGTTTTGGGCAGTCGGAAAAGAAAGAGGGAGGTGCAAAATAGGAGGGGAGAGGTGAGGGTAAGTAATGATAATAGGAGAGGTGGGTCTATGACTCAACAAGATCGGATTAAAAAAAAACCGCGTGGCCAGGTTCTTTGTCATCCACCAACATATATACTGACTTCCATTAAAAAAAAAACGCGAAAACAAAACAAGCTGAAGGTTGGGGGTGAATTTTATTGGTCATAATTGTACAGAGTGGAAGCGAGAATTCAACGTGATTTGATTCATTACACCGGTAATGTGTGAAAATGTCATCAGCAATATGTCTTTTGTGTGGAAAATCCAAGGTCACGTGACAAACCAGCTTGAAGTCCTAATACCGCGTGTGGCCACCATTTGCGTTGACAACTGCTTGACACCTGCGACTCATTGAGTGGACCAGGTGGTTGATGCGTCCCCTTGGCACACCAGCCCACACATGGACGATGGCCTGGTGAAGTTGAGCTGCTGTTGCTGGTCGTGGACGCAGGAGGTCCAACCGTCTGCCAAGTTCATCCCAAAAATGTTCTATTGGGTTTAAATCGGGACTGAGGGCTGGCCAGGGCAGCACATTGACGTTGTTATGCTGAAGAAATTGCTGGGTGGCCCTGGCGGTGTGTGGTCTTGCATTGTCCAGTTGGAACTGTCCAGTGCA
>CM031598.1:102350622-102365622 GCA_018398815.1 Conus ventricosus | reverse complement strand
CGTTGCTATTTATAGTCCAAGGGAGGAAAATGCTGGCGATACTTAATTAGAAAAGATGTCCGTTCTAACCTCGAGTTCTTAAGAATAAAGTTGGTCTTGTCCGCATAGAGAATGAAGATTTTTAGATGCCAATAAGCTGAATAGTAGACAAGGTTGTTAAAACTTCGTAGTTTTTGTTGTTGTTGTTGTTTTTTCCTTTTCAAATCTGTGTTTATTTTCATCTATAGAGAGAAAGATAAATCATACATATATCGGGCTATATGATTCACTGAATTCTGTAAGCTTTATTTTCATCTATAGAGAGAAAGATAAATCATACATATATCGGGCTATATGATTCACTGAATTCTGTAAGCTTCTGTGCGACTGGTCCATGAAAAGGACAGCAATTCGTCTGTTGTAATGTTGACTGGTCAGTCGAACGCCCAAGTCAGCCCGGTGCTTGCCAACGGTTATTCTTACCATTTGTATTGTTGTTGTTACTGTTGTTGTTGTTGTTGTTGTTGTTGTTGTCGTCGTCGTGACCATCATCGTCATCATCACCATCATCATCATTATTATCATTATTATTGTTATCACTATCCTTATTAATGTTAGTGTTGTTGTTGTTGTTGTTGTTATCATTATTATTATTATTATTATCATCATCATCATCATCGTCATTATTATTGTTATTTTTATCATTATCATTGTTATTATTATCATTATGATTGTTGTCATTATTGTACTTGTTATTGTTATCATCATTAATATCATTATTATTATTATTATTATTATTATTATTATTATTATTATTATTATTATTATTATTATTGTTATATTATTATTATTATTACCATCATTATTATTGTTATTATTATCATTATCATTGTTGTTGTTGTTGTTATTGTTGGTCTCATCGTTATTACAATTATCGTTGTTATTGTTGGTCTCATCGTTATTACAATTATCGTTATCAGTGTAACCAAACCATGCTGAAGCAGTGAACATGTACGCTGTCCATGGTGGTGGTGGTGGTTTAATTTTACGTCTTTTCATCCGGCAGATGATATTAGACGGGGGAAAAAAAGGGGGGGGGGGGCAAAAAAACAACAACAACAACCACTTAAGTCATTTCAACACATACATCTGCATACACTTATGAAAAATAAAACAGCATATCAGTTAAGACCTTTATAATAGTCTAGCTACATCAGAACTGGCTAAAGTGGCGGCAAACTCAATTATGCATGAGTCAGACAGAACTTGACTCTCATTTTCATATTTGTCAAGATTGATACCTTTCGCCTTATACATTTTAGTTAAAACTGGACAATCTAATAGAAGGTGGTGCACAGAGATGAATTTTCCACAGACACACACAACTTCAGGAGAAAATTTGGTCTTCCTTGTGTTCAGCCTTAATTTTGTGATAATCTTAGCAAGATGGCGTGAGCAGCTAGGCATGTGTAGCATTTTTCACAGAAAAAGGTTTTGTAAACGTAGTGTTCCAGGTTGAATAGTATTTCACACTTGGAAGGATGTAATGGCAAATTTAGCACACATTCTGAACAGTTTTGTGCACCAAGTTTAGCTAGTTTAAATCTGCTATTTCATTCCCTCTGAGACCACAATGTGAAGGAATCCAACAGAAGTCTACGATTATACCCTGAGACATAATACAGTGTATCAGGTACCTTATTT
This sequence comes from Conus ventricosus, assembly GCA_018398815.1. Classification (NCBI taxonomy): domain Eukaryota; kingdom Metazoa; phylum Mollusca; class Gastropoda; order Neogastropoda; family Conidae; genus Conus; species Conus ventricosus. The sequence continues at coordinate 102,363,939 of CM031598.1, read as the reverse complement.
CATATAACAAATCTTTTCTGGCCTTACAATCCCAAGTTTGCAGTGCTTGCAAAACAGACTTGGAATCAACACAAAACAGCACACTAAAAAAGGATATTGGAGTACTATATGCACAAAATAAAGCCATCAGTATAGCATACAGTTCTGCAGTGAATATTGAAAATCCCTTTCCGAGATGAAAATGTTTTCCTATATTCAGACTTGGAATAACGAAACCAGAACCGCTGTCAGCTGTGTCCATAACTGAACCATCAGTATAGATTTTAAGGTGATTAGATATGAATTTTCTAGGTGTTCTTTCACATCGTTCACTAGAATGTTAATATTTTCTTTTTTCTTTGAGACCGTATACTCATAATCAAAATTTCCACTCAAGTGTTCCCAAGGAGGCATCATCGGAACCGTGGGGAACTCTGGAATCGATGTTAAATCTACATTACACTTAGACATAAGTTCAGCGGTATAATTCATTATTGGCTGAATATATTAAATTTCCTTGCTCTACTTGGAAAATCTTTATTCGAATTTACAAAATATCATCAGCAACTGAATTTTTTCACTGACAAGCTTCGAATCACATATTTGGCTACTTCTAGACATCTTTGCTCCGATAAAGGTAAGATACTCGCTGCTTTGTAGCTCTTTTATGTATTTGTTTGTACAGGAACTCCTAAACCTAATTTAATAGCTTTACTGTCAATACTTTGTAACTTTTTTAAAAGATACTTTGGCGCTGAAAAGTAAACTTCTTGTCCATACTTTAACTTGGAGCGGACAAGAGCCAAAGACAGATGCAAAAGGGTTTTAGTATTTTGACCCCAAGGTTGGCAATTAACAATTTTAAGAAAATTTAGTCTAGTTCTAGCTTTAGATAACAATTTTTTCTGTGTGCATTTTCCAGCTTAGTTTTGGTGTTAAAAGGACTCCCAAAAAATTGACTGATTTCTGATATTGCAACAAAGTGCCATCTATATTCAAGGATGGGAGTACAGGCGGATTTTCTCCATTGTTAAACAACATTAAACAGGTTTTTTCACCAGATAATTCTAGCCCATTTTCTTTTATATATGCCGATAAATTGTCCAATTCATATTGATATGACTTCTGCACATGATTAATTGACCTCCTCTTTGTATGTTTTCTTAAACTAGTATGCATCCATATTGCGATGTCATCAGCATACTGAACTAAATGGATATTTTTGGACAGCGCAGAAGGAAGATCATAAAGGAGAACTGAAAACAAAATTGGGCAATAATTGAATCCTTGGGGGATACCCATATTAATGTACCTGAAGGAAGAATACATCTTACCAATTCTTGTACATATATGTCTGTCCATTAAGAAACCTTTTATGTAAGAATACATGTTGCCTGAAATGCCAATCTTTTTTTATTTGTAAAGCAACCTAGCATGCCAAACACTGTCGTAGGCTTTTTTAACATCAAAAAATGTAGCCATCGTACTTTTTCTGTGGGGAAACTGTTTTTTTACGCTGTCCATACTGGTTCTGCAGTATCAATTACCCTTCATGGCTTTTGGGTGTCTTTTTATGAAGTTTTATTTAGGGCATGGGGCGGGGGGGGGGGGGGGGGCGGAGGAGGGTAGGGAGGAAGAGAGGATAGTGGACAATCCCCGGGACTGTGTGTATGTATAGCATGTTTAATGTGTGTATATGTGAGTATCGTTCTTTAATTTAATGTCTATCCACTTTACAGTGATCTTAGACAAAGACAAGAGACAAACGAACAGGCAAACAAACAAAGACAAAACAAAAAAACATGTAAAAGGGGCCGGTGTGTGTATATGTCGCGAGCGCGCGCGCCGCGCGCGTGTGTGTGTGTGTGTGGGTGGGTGGGTGGGGGGGGGGCATAAATGTGTCTATTGTTTTCAAAATGTCATTAAAAGTGTATGGAGTGTGGAGGTAGTGTAGTATGCTAATCTTTGCATGCATAGTCTATTCAGTTAATGAGATACCAATAAGTGACCATCACTTTAACCCCATTCTAATCTGCCGCATAACGGTAAACTGCTTTAGCCTTGATTCATATCTGAACATTTGTAAAGAAACAAAACATTTTAAGCATTGAAATAATAAGAGAATAAAACCAACAAATAACTAGAGAATCAAAGTAAATGTCCAACTGGACTCTTAACAATTGCCCTAACAACTTCTATAGCTTTCGCTTCGTTCCCAAAATGTCCCAAAAATTCGCGATTGATGGGTTCAAACTTAATAACCAAGTAGGCAAATATTTTTTAGTATTTCTGCAAAGAAAGATGACATGGAATGGTGTAATATTTTGGCCACAAATGCAAATGACATTTTTACAATATTTTGTTTTGTATGCATCTAGTCTGAGTCTAAAGATCAAACTCTTCAAAATCCGTTCCTGATGGAGATTGTGTCCCGTTTTATATTTTACAAGCTCCTTAAAGAATTTTCCCTTGTTGTCCTTTATTATGTTTGGACACTCTTTTTGTCTTCGTAACACCGAATCCCATGATGCTTTACCTAAAAGGCTGTAATTTTCATACAAGGATAAAGGAATATTTATCTTTGTAGAGCTCTTTTCCTTCGCTGCACTATTTTTGGCTAACCGATCAACCCTTTCATTTGCTGCTAAACCACAATGTGATGGAATCCAACAAAAGTCAATAGAAGAACCACGTAAAGATAAAAAATGAATTAAATGGTATATCTCTGATATCATTTCTCCTCTCACTCTTGTATGAGAATATTTTAAAGCTTGTAAGACAGATTTTGAATCGACACAAAATAATATTTAAATATCGAATATGGAAAACTAAGAAGATAGTTCAGTGCCATAATAATGGCAATTAGCTCTGCTATGAATACAGAGTAATTTTTCCCAATGTGATACGATTTATCTATTTTTAATGATGGAATAATGAATGCAGCACCTGATAATTGGTTTTCAAGTAGAGAACCGTCTGTATATATTTTAAGATGGTTTATATAATTTTCATTTATATGTGCCTTGACATATGTTGGCAGCATGGTCCCATCACTTTTCCTTAAATCTGTATAGTTAATATCGTAATTAGCCTTGCTAAGCTCCCATTGAGGAATATTACTGTAACTCGTTTGAGGAGCTACTGTTCGGGGTTCAACACCAGCATCTGTAAATAACTGGGACGTATAGGAGCCTATAGTTTTTACAGAGTCAAAACTCCGTGCTCGCTTTGGAAAATGTATATCTGATTTTAAACCAGTTTCCTTGATACATGAATTTTGCGTTGAATGACTTCTTAATATATATTTGCTGAAGCAAGTTTCATATTTTCGGCAAAAGGCAAAATTCCTATTTCTGTGTAGGTTTTTAGTGTTGAGGCATGGACGGGGACACCGAGAGCTATATCTGAGTGTGCGTGCACACACTCATGTGTGTGTGTGTGTGTGTGTGTTGTGTGTGTGTGTGTGTGTGTGTGTGTGTGTGTGTGTGTGTGTGTGTGTGTGTGTGTGCATGCGCATGTGTGTGATATATCTGGTGTGAGTGGTGAGAGAGAGGGGATGAGGGTGAAAGAGAGAGAGAGAGAGAGAGGAGAGAGAGAGAGAGAGAGAGAGAGAGAGAGAGAAGAGAGAGAGCGAAAAAATGCGTGCGTGTGCGCATGTGCATGTTCGCCCCCCCCCCCACCCCCCCCCCCCCCCCCCCCCCCCCCCGTGCAAGCGTGCGTGCGTGCATGCGCGTGTGACTGAAAACGTTTTCAATGGAAAAAAAAAATCTTCTGTGCATCTTTCACCCACATCCAAAGTGTCTAGCTGCAGACAGCAGTACAGTGCCCGCAATTCTTTTAGTCCTTTAAGTCCGAGTGTACCCCAACAAAAATTGAATTCTCCTATTGCCCAATTCACCCCCATCCCCCCCCCCCCCCAGTCCTTCTCCTCATGTCCCCTATCTTCCTAACCCCCCCCCCCCCCCCCCTCCCTGCTCATTCCTACCTAACATGACTTAAGCGACTACCTCTCCTTCCCCCCTAAGCCCCCCCCCCCACGGCCCCGTCCCCGACCTCTCTTTCTTGCGTTAACCAATGCCTGGCAAATAATTTCCCACCAAGGGATACAACGCGGGCCTCCCCAGAGGTTTTGACAACTGGCCAATAAATGTTTTACTACTTGTAATATCCTCGTAAATATGAAACTTCGGCTAAGCGCGACAGTTTCCTATTGACGAGATGAAAAGAAGGTGTGTGTGTGTGTGTGTGTGTGTGTGTGTGTGTGTGTGTGTGTGTGTGTGTGTGTGTGTGTGTAGGGGGGAGTGGGGTTGGGGGAGGGCAGTATAGGATACAGAAAAAAAAAGGTAAGAAAGAAGAGAAAAAAAAAGAAAAAAAGTGCCGCGTTTTGAAGAAAAGACTCTCTCTCTCTCTCTCTCTCTCTCTCCTCTTCTCTCTCTCTTCTCTCTCCTCTCTCTCTCTCTCTCTTCTTTTTTAAAAAACTGCATTGACGGTCACAAAAGCACTCTGCCATGGAAGAGATCAACGGAGAGCGGGTCAGAGGTCAGGGTGGTCGAAGTGTTGAGGACTACGCTGGCTGAAAAATGCGAACAACTGCTAAGGTTGTTCCCAGAAAATAAAAAGAAAGAAAAAAAATGCCCCGTTCTGCTGCCACGGTTAAATGCCAAGGGCCAAGTTCACTGCGGAATGACTCTTTTTATGCTTCCCCTTCTCAACAAGGCGCCTTTGTCTGGAACGCTCTCTCTCTCTCTCTCTCTCTCTCTCTCTCTCTTCTCTCTCTCTCTCTCTCTCTCTCTCTCTCTCTCTCTCTCTCTCTACCACTTTCCGTCTGCCTCTTTCACTCCCGTATCTGTCTTCCCACCCACCCACCCACCCTCTCTCTCTCTCTCTCTCTCTCTCCCCCCCCCCCCCCCTCTCCCTTATGGAAATATTTAAAACAGTGTTTCCCATTTCTGGTTTAGAATGAACTGTTTAAACCTTCAAGAGAATGTCAACAGTGCAGTGGATACAGAGAAATGAATGATGATGTGAGTATCCTACTTCCATTGCAAGGTGCACCAGAGTTATGACTTGGAGCTTGGAAAAAGAGGAGGACTCAACCGATGTCCACTAGCGTTTAAACCAAGATAGCGACTGCTGTATGAGTGGTCTGTTACGACTTTTCGGGGAGCTATAAAGGAAATCTTGGCGGTGACATCTCTTAAAAAGTTAAAATGTCGAAAGAATAGGGAGAGTGTGGGGCGGAAGGAGGTAGCCAGGGGCAGAGTGGAGATGAGAGTGAGGTGTGTGTGTGTTGGGGGGGGGAGGGGTAGGAAGTGTATGGCACTATTTTCGCCTTATGTACAATTCGAACACGGGATCTGCTTCGATCTCTTAATTTCTAGCCAGGGGTTTTCTTCGTCGAGACTATCCCGTCCGTACCTTGGCCTGGTACGGGTAAGTGTCTCACCGTGCCTGCCTGTCCAATATCATTGTGCAGAGTACAGTGGAGGATGAGAATTGATCTCACCGTGCCTGCCTGTCCAATATCATTGTGCAGAGTACAGTGGAGGATGAGAATTGATCTCACCGTGCCTGCCTGTCCAATATCATTGTGCAGAGTACAGTGGAGGATGAGAATTGATCTCACCGTGCCTGCCTGTCCAATATCATTGTGCAGAGTACAGTGGAGGGTGAGAATTGATCTCACCGTGCCTACCTGTCCAATATCATTGTGCAGAGTACAGTGGAGGATGAGAATTGATCTCACCGTGCCTGCCTGTCCAATATCATTCTGCAGAGTACAGTGGAGGGTGAGAATTGATCTCACCATGACTCCCTGTCCAATATCATTGTGCAGAGTACAATGGAGGGTGAGAATTGATCTCACCGTGCCTGCCTGTCCAATATCATTGTGCAAGTACAGTGGAGGATGAGAATTGATCTCACCGTGCCTGCCTTTCCAATATCATTGTGCAGATACAGTGGAGGGTGAGAATTGATCTCACCGTGCCTGCCTGTCCAATATCATTGTGCAGAGTACAGTGGAGGGTGATAATTGATCTCACCATGACTCCCTGTCCAATATCATTGTGCAGAGTACAGTGGAGGATGAGAATTGATCTCACCGTGCCTGCCTGTCCAATATCATTGTGCAGAGTACAATGGAGGGTGAGAATTGATCTCACCATGACTCCCTGTCCAATATCATTGTGCAGAGTACAATGGAGGATGAGAATTGATCTCACCGTGCCTGCCTGTCCAATATCGTTGTGCAGAGTACAGTGGAGGATGAGAATTGATCTCACCGTGCCTTCCTGTCCAATATCATTGTGCAGAGTACAATGGAGGATGAAAATTGATCTCACCGTGCCTGCCTGTCCAATATCATTGTGCAGAGTACAGTGGAGGATGAGAATTGATCTCACCGTGCCGTCCTGTCCAATATCATTGTGCAGAGTACAATGGAGGATGAGAATTGATCTCACCGTGCCTGCCTGTCCAATATCATTCTGCAGAGTACAGTGGAGGATGAGAATTGATCTCACCGTGCCTGCCTGTCCTATATCATTGTGCAGAGTACAATGGAGGATGAAAATTGATCTCACCGTGCCTTCCTGTCCAATATCATTGTGCAGAGTACAATGGAGGATGAGAATTGATCTCACCGTGCCTGCCTGTCCAATATCATTCTGCAGAGTACAATGGAGGGTGAGAATTGATCTCACCGTGCCTTCCTGTCCAATATCATTCTGCAGAGTACAGTGGAGGGTGAGAATTGATGTCACCATGACTCCCTGTCCAAGACCTTTCTACAGGATACGGTGGAGGGAGGACATTATTATGTCTGGCCTTGACTCCCTGTCCAAGAATATTGTACAGGGAACAGTGGAGAGCAGGCACTTACCTCGTCATGACTCCCTGTGCATGACCGCCCTGCAATTTGCAGTGCAGGTGGGCATTTGACTTGCAACGAATAACTCTCTGAGACCATCCTACAGGATACGGTGGATGATGGTCATGTGTTCCACCATGTTTCCCTGTCCACGATCATTCTGCAGAGTACAGTAGAGTGTGGCCACATATCTCACTGTGATTACTTGTCCAAGACCATTGTACAGGGTACAGTGAGGATGGACATGCGTCTTGCCATTATTCCCTGTCCAAGACCATCCTACAAGGTAGAGTGGAGGGTGGACATGTATCTCGCTATGACTCGCTATCCAAGTCCATCCAACAGGGTACAGTGAACTGTGGACATGTGTCTCGCCATGACTCCCTGTCCAAGAATTTGACAGGATACAGTGGAGAGTGGGGTTACCTGAAGCAGATCACGACCTGAAGAAACAAGACTATGTAAAACGCAGGACTGGTTACAGCATAGAAGAACAGTAAAGATCCCTGACTGGACGTTGACAAAGAGGGGGAGAAGAGAAGGTGGAGAATGGTGGTGGTGGGTGGTGGTGGTGGTGGTGATCATCATCATCATCATCATGATCACGATGATGATAATGATGAATGACGGCGACGATGAAGAAGAATACGATAGTATTGATGATGACGTCCATAAAGGTGATGATGAGGATGACGTTGATGATGGCCATGATGACGATGGTGACGATGATGTTGATTGCGGGGAGATGGGAAATTTGAACTCATAATATATTTTTACGCGAGTACGGATCAAATAGATAACCGAACGTTCTATATTGTCCATGGAGCGAAAGGACAACATATAACATTTACATACCTACCACAGTTCAACATTCTCTCTCTCTCTCCTTCTTCTCTCTCTCTCTCTCTCTCTCTCTCTCTCTCTCTCTCTTTTTTTTTTTTTTTTTTTTTTCTCTCTCTCTCTCTTTCTCTCTCTCACACACACACACACACACACATAACACCACACACACACACACACACACACACACATTCACGGCCCATCGGCCTGAATGTCTCCTTCGTATCTGTCTTCTGTTTGTCTCTCTGTCTGTCTGTCCGTCTGCCCGCCCTTCTGTCTGTCTATCTGTCTCTCTCTCTCTCTCTCTCTCTCTCTCTCTCTCTCTCTCTCTCTCTCTCTCTCTCTCTCTCTCTCTCCTGTGCATAGGTTGCGAGCGTGTGTGCGTGCGTGCCTGCGTAAGTACGTGCATGTAGGTGCGTCTGTACGTGAATTCACACGTCCGTCCGAATGCGATCGTGTGCATGCCATCGTTCGCTCCACTCCCCCAAGTGCGTCACTGTTGAACCCCAGCAAGTCGCAGACATTAATTTCCTATCATCTTTTCTGTGCCCTTTTAATGTGAAGAACGATCTCCGTGTTAGGTTCTCGAAGCACATACATAGTGTCAAATGGTACTCCACACTCTCCGTCGAACTGATCAGAAAAAAAATAGCATTCACCAGCGCCAGGGAATGTGTCAAAAGGGGATTTCCATCTACTGTAATCCCCCTCCTCCCCCTCCTCCCCCTCCTCCGCCCCCTCCCCTTCCTCCCCTCCTCTCCAGTCTTTCTCTTTCTCCAACTCTTCTCCACCCTACCCCCAGCCTTTTCTCCTCCACCACGAACTGTCCGCCCCCCACCCCCGAACCCCCTTTTGTCCCTTCCCAGTCCCTCCCCCCCCCCCCCCCCCCCCCCCACCTCACCGTCTCTGCTTCCCTCACTTGTCACCGGATTGAAGTTCAATAGGTTCTCTCCAAAAACGACAATTGAATAGGGTCAGAAGAAATACAGCCGCGCGCGCGCGCACACACATACACACACACACACACACACACACACACACGCACACGTACACGCACGCACACGTACACGCACACATGCACGCACGCACGCACGCACGCACGCACGCACACACACACACACACACACACACACACACACACACACAGAGCCAAGTCCTTGTTCAACTTCGTCCCATTGCCGAACCCGTACGTTGAGGGTTCTCATCCACGTGAACACGACACGTATGCGTGGGATAGTCAGCCATTATATGACATTGCTCTCCCCTGATAGAATAGAGAACGAAAAGGGGAGATGAGGGACACAATAGCGAAGTGATAATGGAGTCATAGGAGAGGAGAGGGAGAGAGAGAGGGGGGGGGAGAGAGAGGGGAGAGAGAGAGAGAGAGAGAGAGAGAGAGAGAGAGAGACAGAGACAGACAGACAGACAGACAGACAGAGAGAGAGAATAAGAGAGAGAGAGAGAGAGAGAGAGAGAGAGAGAGAGAGAGAGAGAGAGTCTTAATCAGCAAGAATAACACGACCATAAAGAGAATATTCGAGATGTATTGAAGCCGAGGAGATTGCATGAAATAGGCTCCATTCAATAATTGCAAGGGAATAAGAAGAATGCAAAAAATTCGAATTGCATTACCATTTAAATGAAATCACATTACGGTGAGTGTGTCACATCATACAAGCTAGAAAGAAAAGAAAAGGAAAAGAAAAAAAGGGATGAAAAAGAAATAATACTTGCAATACTCTAGTCTATGCATGGAGAAAAAGACACACATAAAATTCCTATCGCACTCGTTTGATGAAAAGGAACATAGAAAATTCATATTAATTACAGGGCTGGAAAAGGTACAGGCAGATTTGTTTTAATTAAACGTAAATGGAGATGTATGTCGATTATTACAATGTTTTTAGATAAAGGAAGAGATGTTCAGAAGATTTACATATGAAATTTTTCAGAACTGAAAGTAAGGAAAAATAAATGACAAGGAAGAGACCACCAAACAACATGTGAGTGGGCAGGGAGAGAGAAGGGAGTAACAAGTTACAGCTATGAAACCCCCATTTTCCCAGCAACCCTCTTTCCTTTCCAGAAGAAAAAAAAAATCCCAACACAACCAAATAAAGAAAGTAATCGTAGCTTTTGTGACCAACTTGCACTGAAACCCGAAGACCCTGTTGGATTCATTTGCTTGTTTGCAAACTCTAAAGATCATTTTTTTTTTTAAATATAATACTACGAATGGTTATAGTGAACAAGACTTCCGAGCCTGACACAAACGTGTCCAATCAAACTAGAAATGACTGTGCCAGTAAGGAATTCCTTATTCAACAATTTCAATATAAGAATGCCTTCTAAAGATAGGAAAGTTTCACACATGTATTAAAGAAGGGTACATCTCGATAGATCCCCGTCTCGGTAGATCCCCATCTCGATAGATCCCCGTCTCGATAGATCCCCCACTACATGTGGACGGATTTCCGTCTCGATAGATCCCCGTCTCGGTAGATCCCCGTCTCGGTAGATCCCCGTCTCGATACTAAAACAAGTTAAAAGAAACAAGGAGCATACCGATACCCCCATACAAGGCGAGAAAATGCATGCACAAGTTGAATAATTGTTGAAGGAAAATCATTTAACAAAAAAAAGTCACTCATCAGATTTGAAGGGGGAAAAAAACAGTTACGAGGATCCATCAAGACAGGGATCAATCGAGACGGGTATCCATTGAGATGGGGATCTATCGAGACGGGGATCTATCGAGACGGGGATCCATCGAGACGGGAATCTATCGAGACGGGGATCCATTGAGACGGGGATCTATCGAGACGGGGATCTATCGAGTGCCCCCCTTAAAAAAAAAAAAGGTACGTAGAATCAAGCAGAAACCTTTACTGCTGCAGAACACGCTGAACTCTGCAAAGACAGAAGTGCCATCCAACAGGTTTTTATCTTGCGTCCCCTGTGCGAAAAAAATATCTCCAACACCAGCAGGAGATCTGTATGCCTGCATAGACTTCAAGAAAGCACTGCACAGAATCTGACGGAAGACGCTACGAGCCTCAACAAAGAAATTCAACACTGGCAAAGGGGATCAACAACTTGATATAAAAGCAACTATCAAATCATTCGCAAAACGTGCCGTTTGAAGTGGTTCCGTATTCTAGTTAGAGTTTGTCAGGGCTACTTTCTGTCTCCTATCTTTTTCAGTATATCACTGGAACCCAACTGATGCATTTAAACATCATGTCAGCGCTGTCCGCACTGGAGGAAAACCCATCACCATTATTTGCTTTACAGAGGACACCGATGACATGGCAAGGAGGGGGCGGGGGGGGGGGGGATGAACAAGAACTCAGCAAGCTTGGTCAAAGATTAGATTAAACATCAACAAGAAATGGCATGGAAATGGGCGCCAGGAAACCCGAGCTTAAGGCCAGCTACAACACTGCCATCAATACTGATGTAACTGTCCATAGACAGAAGACAGGGACTGTTCACCTGTTCACTTTACATGTGATTCATCACTGGAAATGGGGATCTTAACTCAGATATCCTCCAAAGGGCGACAAAGACAACCTCAACACTGTCTAGGTTAGAATCCGTATGGAAGAATAACTAAATCTCCATGAAACATGAGCTCAGTCTCCTGCGTGCACGTGTATATGCCATCTTCCTCAATGCATGCAAGACGCGTATCTACACGGCGGGTCTGGAGAGAAGAATAAGGATCCGAGCAACTGAAAGAAAATGCTATTGAAATTTACTGTGCACCAGACACACTGATGATACTACCGATGAACAAGTGCGCCCAGAACCATCACAGAGCCTATCGAACCATGATTATGAAGATATCCTGACATCCGTCAAGAAAACTACCTTGATGTGGTCATATAACCAGGTCCAGTAATTCTCTCCAACAAATTTCGTAGGAAGTGTTGAAGGAGGGAGAAATAAGGGAAGACAGGCGGAAAAAAAGAAGAGAGAAACGGTGGAGCTATCAAAAAAGCACACCGCCAGTACCTAATAGCACGCATCTGGCATGTCAAGAAGAACGTTTTTCATTACCCCCGAACCGTGCACATGTATAATGCAGATTTTTGACCAGATAAGTTAAGCCCGCGTGGTTGACCCTGTCCGTCTGTCACCCCTTTTTATTAATATTTTTTTCTTGTATTTGCAGGCAGTACACTTACTTCATGTGTATGTGTAAGTGAATGAATGATTGAGCGAGTGAGTGAATGAATGAGTGAACGAGTGAGTGAAGGAATGAGTGAGCGAGTGAGTGAGTGAGTGAGTGAGTGAGTGAGTAAGTGCTTGTGTGTGCGCGCGCGCGAGCGCGCGCGCGCGCGTGTGCGTGTGCGTGTGTGTGTGTGTGTGTGTGTGCGTGCGCGTGCGCGCGTCTGTGCGTGCGTCTGGTGTGTGTATGTGTATTTGTATGCGTGTTTGTGCGCGTCCATACGTGTGTGTGTATGTGTGTGTGCGAGCGCGCGCACGTGTGTGTGTGTGTGTGTGTGTGTGTGTGTGTGTGTGTGTGTGTGTGTGTTGTGTGTGTGGTGTGCGCGCGTATCTGTTGTGTATATGTGTATTTGTATGCGTGTTTGTGCGCGTGCATCCGTGTGTGTGTTGGGGTGTGTGTGTGTGTGTGTGTGTGTGTGTGTGTGTGTGTGTGTGTGTGTGTGTGTGTGTGCGTGCGCGCGTGCGCGTGCGCGTTTGTGTGTCAGGGCGAGGGGTGGGGGTGGGGGAGGGGGTGAGGGAAAGACAGAGACATAAAAGGAGAGGGAAAGAGCAGGTGCGAGCATTTCATTCATGAACCTTCCCGTTGGTGATGTAAAAAGTCCAAGCCGGCGCTGTGATGACTCACATTGACATCACGTTGTTTTGAGGCATAAGCATACTCCTTTCGAGTTCAGAAGTGCGTTATTTCTGGTCCAAAACGTTGCTCCCTTTATACATCGTTTTGTATGCACGCTCACCGATTAAAAAAACAAAAAATGTAAACAAAAAAAAACGCGCGCTTACCGTACACAGACACACACACACACACACACACACACACACACACACACACACACACACACACACACACACACAAACACACACACGCACGCACGCGCGCGCGCGCGCGCGCGCGCACGCACACACACACTGGATTGACACATTGCAGAGCGGACAGGGAAACCACTTGCTGAGACCCAAGTCTCTTCACACAACAGACAGACCCGGAGGAACCTGGTGAAGTATTCTTCAGCGTGGGGGCCCCAATGTCCAAGTCTCTTCACACAACAGACAGACCCGGAGGAACCTGGTGAACTATTCTTCAGTGTGGGGGCTCCAATGACTTACCAACATCTCAGGAGGAGAAGAAGAGAGGACTCGCATCATAATACCACATTTCAGAGGTCCGGAATAGCTCTGTGGAAGAGCGCCGGACTTGTAATCCTGGGTTGCAGGTTCGAATCTCCGCCGGGTCGTTTCGGTACATGGGGATTTTTCCCTGGGAGTTAACATGGTTTTGACTCCATTTCCCCTTCAGTCCTTCGAATGAGACTATAAACCGAGGATCTGTATGTGAACCCACGCATAACATTTTGCACACACGTAAAAGGATGAAGGAAGGGAGGACATTGAGC
>CM031598.1:102323122-102333122 GCA_018398815.1 Conus ventricosus | reverse complement strand
ATTTATTTTTACGAAATAATAATGAGACAAGTTTTTTTACCAGTGTCTTGGATATAATGCTATTTGTATTACAGTTTACTGGATTTACTGAGGAGAGCCCTTTTTTAAAAGATTACTTGCTCGAGAAGCTCGTACAACAAAAGTATAGAAGTGTCGGTTTGGTGTATTCGATGGAGAAACACTATCTTTGTATATTCCTCAAATTTTTTCAAAAGAGGCTCTTTGTAAGAAGAGAATATCCTCATGTAAGCTCAAGGGAAATATGACTAGTAGGCCGTATGGTCAGAATTGTTTGCACCTGCTCGAGCAATCCTCAGCCCCCCCCACTCATTTCCTGCTATGAAGCAATGAAGAAGGAACCCAACAAAAATTACCTATTATACCTCTTGACACAAGGTTGTGAATAAGTATTTTAAATTTCTGATATGATTTCAGGCACGGTTTTTTTTGAATTTGTAATTCTAAAGCTTGAAGAACTTGACTTAGAATCTACACAGAAGAGAATGCCATAACAGTCCAATATAAATCCATTTATGTACTCTACGGCCATTAATAAGCTATAAGTTCGGCTGTAAAAATAGACAGAATTCCCCAAGAAGAAAAGGACTTCTCATTTGTTTAAATAATGACTGACAAAGCCACAACCAGCATTATAGTTTAATAGAGACCCATCGGATAGACTTTTACGAAGTTACGATAACAATCACTGAATATGTGATTTTGCTTCGCAAGCTAGAATATTAATGTTATCATTTTTGATATAGTAGTATTTTAATAATCAAATTTTGGTTTGAAAGAGCTCCCCATTTTGGAACGGGACTTACGAAAACGCACAGCAAGCTTTTTATGATTGATACCTGAATTTTTCAACAATTGAGAGAATACGTGAGTATCGTTTTAGTGGCTCGAATGTTTTTTAGCACGTTTAGGAAAGTCTACTTCAGACCTCTATCCAGTTCCGTTTGGTTAGCACTTGGGACATAGTTGAGCAGCGAAGAATGTACTTAGCGCAGGCTAGTTCACGATGGCACAAGATGTAAGACACCAGCTTCATGGTATGTTCCTAAAGCTGAAGCATGAAATGGAACACCAAGGGCTAATCTGATGGCCGTAGAGTCTATACATGAAGCTTTTGTTAATAAGTACTTAGGAGCACAAAAAAAGACCTCTTGTGTCATAATGACAATTGGATCTAACTAAAAGCCGAAGAAAGATGTATTAAAACTTTTTGTTTCCCTGCCCAACTTTGTTTGCTTATAACATTGAGGCATATTAAAGAGATTTTCTCGCTTGATTAATTATGTGTTCCAAGTAAAATTCCAAGAAAAATTGACATAAGATGCACACCAAGGGAATTTAATCTCAGAAGTGTAGCTCAATGTGGTATTATGGTACTTGAAGTTAGGAGTATTGTGAGCCAGCCCCACTGCATCAATAACATTATACGAGGATTATTCAGCCGACAGAACAATAAGCCATTTATCAGACATGAAGTTCGCAATGTTTCTAACTCTTTTTGATATATTCTTCTAATGTTAATTAACAGAACTTTTTGGATGTGTTCTTTTTCAATGTGCGTTCAAACCATAAGCAGATGTCACCGCATATTGAATCAAGTTAAAAGTTTTTTGAAATGTATTTAGTTAAATCATTAGTTTAAAAATTAAAGAAAGAGGGGCGATCACCAGAGCCTTGATGATAACCCCATATCTAGTACTCTTTTGGATGAATAACGTATGACCTATTCTTGTCTGAATACTTCTGTTGGTCAGAAAGTTTTAACAAATTTATAAATATGACGCAGAGAGACCTATAGTTTTTAATTGATATAAAAGCCTATCATGCCAAACTGATCTAATGGCTTGTTGAATATCGAAATATGTGGGCGAGAACGTTTTGTCTTCTAGCAAGCTGGTGTATAATTTGCGTAGGAGCTTTACAAGATGATCAATCCGTAGACCTGCCCTTTCCTAAAACCGCCTGTTTGCGGGATTATGCCAGTTTTTTTCACAATAAGTATGTCATCTGTTTATGAACAATTTATCTCCATTAGTTTTACAGACATAAGAATAAGAGCTATAGGTGCGATAGCTATATGTGGTGTCATTGTTTTTCCTCTTTAAATGGAACAATAATTGAGTCTCTCCTTATATGGAAGTGTATTTTCCCTTCAATCCACCTTTATTAATAATTCAGTAAAATAAAACAAAATATTGTGGTATATGTTTTTTAACATTTCATTTAAAAATTGGCATCAAAACCAACAGAACGTTTCTTATTAGACAATGAAGAAATAGCAGATTGTAATTCCTGAGAAGAATATCAGCAATAAATAATGATCATTATTTTCGTCAGGATCATCTAAATTTCTTGTTAGATTGGTTTTCTCTCCATACTTCTGCCTTTGTCTGATAAACAACAGAAGGAGCTGATTTTGGAAAACATTTCAGCAAATGATTCTGCTTTTTGGTATGCCGAAGGAAATTTTTTCAGCACCTATTATGATTGGAAACAGGTAAATTGATTCCGTTTTCATTTCATGAACTTTTCCCAAATTTTATTGATATCTTTATGTTCACTTATTTCATTAAAACAAAATGATGCCCAGTACCGCGTTTAGCATTTCATTACTTTATTCCCTTTGATTCTTGCAGTTCTAACTGGTATGCACCCTTTAAAACCTTTTTTACTTTTTGCGTACAGTTTAAAACGTGCTTTTATTTTTATCACAGCGTTCAGCAAGATTCTGTCCACCACAACCTTTACCCGTGTGTTTGGGAGATTTTGCTTGACTAAGAATCGGAATTGCTCACCAGCTGTATGCAGTAGTGAGATAGTAAAATGACTGTACTAGATTCTATATCAGATTTTATCAAAAGAATAGACATCATATGAATATTTGCACAGATTGAATTTGGCCCAGTCAGCACGCCTTGTAATCAAAACTTTGGGATTATTCCTACTTTCATTCTTGGCTCTCGTACAAATCCTCTCAGAGAAATAACTATGGGAATATGATCACTCCTAAAGTGTTATCATACGTTTGCATGTACAAGCTCGGTACCATTGATAGCGAAGATTAAAGACAAGTCAATAGTGCAGATGATCTGTGACTAGGAGTATCAGGCAGTCTCGTGATACTTCCCATCATTTAATCAGGACGAGTGGGGAGTCAGATATGTTCTCCACTAAACGTTTTGAGCTGGTGGTGTGTGTGGTGTGTGTGTTGTGTGTGTGTGTTGTGTGTTGATGTGTGTGTGTGTGTTTGTGCATGTGTGTGTTTATTTGTGTGTGTGTTTGTGTGTGTGTGTGTGTGTGTGTGTGTTTGTGTGTGTGTGTGTGTGCACTGAAAAGCGACCATGAGAGACAGAGAGAGAGAGAGAGAGAGAGAGAGAGAGAGAAGAGAGAGAGAGAGAGAGAGAGAGAGAGAGAGAGAGACCGACAGACAGACAGAGGAAAGACAGAGGGAGAAAGAGCGCACACACACACACACACACACACACACACACACACACACACACACACACACACACTCACACAGAGAGAGAGAGAGAGAGAGAGAGAGAGAGAGAGAGAAAAAGAGAGAGAGAGAGAGGAGTGAGAGAGAGAGAGAGAGAGAGAGAGAGAGAGGAGAGAGAGACGGACAGCATAAGACTGATTGTTAAACTGTTGAGGAAGCCAATGACGGTCTGAACGATCAGTTGTCACCCGTGGTCAATACAAATGCAGCAACAACAGACATATCCTTCAGACAGAAAAGAACGCCCAACCAACAGAATGTAATATACACACTTATACCCATCATTCGAGATTAGGCCTAAATAGTTCAGGATTGATCAGGAATTCACAGTGTGGAGCATATCTTACCGATTCAGGAGAAGACGATGGTCTGTCGACTTGTTGACGCTGAATCTGGAACAGGCATCTTGGCTGCTTCGTGTTCTTTGCTCTAGGGTAGTCCATGCTTCACTTGTTGCTGTCGCTGCTGTTGTTGACTGTGATGATGTTGTGGGGGAATATTCGTTGTGTTTCCCCCGTTTTCTGACAGTTACACTAAAGGTCCGTCTTTGACTAGAAAGTCAGTGTTTTCCATATTACCGACTGGAGTTTGCGCAAGAGAAACCAGGACTATTCATGGATGTTATCGCCGAACAGCATAATTCGAGAAAATAATTGTTTCTGAATAACTGTTACTACAGAGAGCCATCAGCTGTCTGTCCATGAGTCCATTGGCCGGTCGCTGATTGGCAGAGGAGTCAACAGGCCCGGGAAGGAAGACCCGGCCACAAACAAACAAGGACAGCACTGGGGTGGCCAGATTGTCCGACTATTGCACTTCACCCGTGTCGAGGTCCCGCCATCCCACCAGTCTCTACCCCCAGGATCACAAGGTCCCGCACACGCTGGGCGTGGAAGGCTCTGAGTGGGTTTTCCTCCCCACTTCCTCATCCAGTGCCAGTGTGGACATGAGTCGCTCCTGAAGACTGCACCAAGGCATGAGGTGAGGAGATCACCACACAGTTTGGCACACTGTCTCCGTTGCACGTGGAGGAAGGTGTGTGGTGCTAAGACTGCTGGAAGATGGTCTGGCGGGGCGCCAGCTACAGCTGTGTGGGGGAGAAGGTTGAGGACATCGACGTGACGCCCTGAGCGCAGGACTGGGCTACAGAACGATGTCGTCTATGTCCTCCCACTCCGCCAGGGAGATGGACACGTCCAGAAGGTCCGACTGGTCAATGTCCATGCACTCTTCGGGCAGCGGAAGCGGGGGAGGTGTCGGGGAGAGGGAGAGATCTGACGAGGACGGGGAGGACCTGGCTTCCCTGTGGAACTCCATCATGGAGGAAGGACCTGGATTATGGCACTTGCTGGGCATTGCGGGGGTCATCAGGGATGGGGTATCAGACAGAGAGAACTCTTTCATGTCCAAGATGGACGAGTCGGGAGATGGGTTACTGCAGATTTCATCACAGGAGGTAGACGATATACTGAGGCGTCCGCGTGGAAGCAACATCAGAACCAAGGTCCGATTCCTCGCTCAGTGCACTGGCCGCTCCGTTTGGCTTCCCTCGGTCATGGGGGGGTATCCTAGTATGTCTCTGAGGGCGTGGATATAGTTCAGCGCCAGGTTGAGGACGGTCAGCTTGGTGGGCTTTTCTTTCTTCTTCGCTTTGCTCTCCGGCTGCTCCATCTCGGGAAGGGCTTCACGAAGACGTTCGAAACCTTCGTTCATTTCCTTCATTCTCATCCGTTTCTCTGGCATTGGCCGTCCGCCGGCGGTACTTGCTGAGGGGCGGGGGCTTGCTCTTGCCTTTGGGTTGCTTGGGGGTGGACTGACGGCTCTCAGTCTGTACTCTCTTCACCAGGGAGCTCAGACGCAGGTTGTAGACGTCGCCCATCTCCTCGCTGTCCGCTTCCTGAGTCTGTCGGTTCATCTTGGCCCTCAGCCGGCTGCTCTTCCGGCATCCCTTAGGTTCCTCTTCCACCACAGGAGGGATGGCGTCGGACGTGCTGGCCGTGGTCGAAGTGTCGTCGCTCTTGTCGCTGCTGTTCGTGGATAAACTGGCCATCATGTGTTGTCTCAATAGAAACTACGCACCACGGTCTAAATCTACTCTATTCAATTTTCTCGTTTACTCCTTTTACAGATCAGTATGTCGCATGTTACTCACCTACTGTAAGTCTGTTTCCCCTTGAAGTTAACCTGCAGAAACTTACACGGCAGCTCAATGCTGTTTTTAAAATTCTCAGACGTTCCAAAGAGAGGGTAAGAGAAGAAGAACACCCAGAATCCGTCCGACTGGTCAGCCAGCAGGAGCACAACAACAACAACAACAACAACAACAACTAGACGACCGATGTCAACCGTCGCAAAATAAGCAGATGATCGCCCCAAGTACTCACGCAGGTAAGGGAGGGGGACGAGGCAGTCTGGCAGAGAGTGAGTGAGAGGGAGAGAGACAGGGGGCCCCGACGACGCAACACAAGAGGCTCTAGAGCTAGCAGTAACCGCAGAAGGAAAGTTTCCAACTGAAGGCGGCGTGTCGCAAGCTGCCCCCTTTTTTTCAACGCGTGGCTCGAGTGTGACGGGGACCAGCACGAGACACTGGAGGTGTAGTAGAGAAAGAGAGAGAGAGAGAGAGAGAGAGAGAGAGAGAGAGCATTAGGGTGGGTGAGAGAGAGAGAGAGAGAGAGAGAGAGAGAGAGAGGTGAGGTAAGGGGCGAGAAGAGGGTAGACGGAGGGGAAGGGTTTAGGAAGGAGAGGGCAGGGGTGGGGAGATAGACAGGTAAGGAGCAAGAGGGTGGAAGGGGGATAAGGGAAGGTGGTGGTGGAAGTGGTGGGCGAAGGTGGAGGGAGGGAGAAGGGGTAGAGGAGGGGGTGGCGGGTGGGGAGGAAAGGAGGGCAAGAGAGAGAGAGAGAGAGAGAGAGAGAGGGGTCCCAGGCAAATTGTCAACCTGTTGCTCGCTGCGTTCTGTCAACTTCACTCTTCCCCCCCCCCCCCCCCACCCCCCCCCCCCCCCCCCCCCAACCACAACCGCGGCCCGCCTCCACTCTACAAACTACCCGCCCACCGCGCTTACCATCAAGGTGGAAAGTGCCAAATCCCGCGCGCCCCCCCCCGCCCCCTCCCCCCTCCCCCTCCCCCCCTCCTGTCCTGTCCCTCCCTCTCCCCTCGCGCCCCTACCCTGTTTCCCCCCCTTCCTATCCACCCCTCTCTCTCCTCCTCTCTCCTCTCTCTCTCTCCTCTCTCTCTCTCCACACACACACACAAACGTTCTTATCCAACACCATCTTCTCTCTCTCTTCTCCTCTCTCTCTCTCCTCTCTCTCTCTCTCTCCACACACACACAAACGTTCTATCCAACACCATCTCTCTCTCTCTCTCTCTCTCTCTCTCTCTCTCTCTCTCTCTCTCCACAAACACACGCACACTCACACACAAACGTTCTAACCACCCCATCTCTCTCTCTCTCTCTCTCTCACCCCCCCCCCCCCCCCCCCCCCCCCTACTCATGAGGAGGCACAGACTAGCGTATCATGGCCCCATTCCATGGTAATGGGAAGGCCGAGGTTTGGGTAAAACTACTGATCGAATCTCGTAGTTGGGACGGAAATGTTTTGTAGCCGCAGACACAAACTAAAGGGCAATAACTCCTTACAACTGTCTGTCTTGCCGGCGCGTCGTTTTCTACTGCACTGGCGTGTCTTCCTCGCACTGTATTTCAAGGCCGACTACTAATATATATACTTGCGTGTGATTGAAGATTACCCAGAGGACACCTCGTGTTCGAGTACGTGCGTGTGCTCGCGTGTATGTGTATGCCTGCCTTTCCTCGTTTTGCCGCATGGCGTTTTTATAATGTCAAACGCAAGAGCACAAGAGGACAGAGCTTACAGTGGGGGGGGAGGAGGGGGGGGGGGGGGGCAAGAGAGAGCGGTTATGCAGACACAATGTCGAGATTACATTCAATTTTGCTACCATGAGTATCATGTTTCGGTTGTGAATTTCAAACAAATTAATGTCGTTTTGGAAACTGCGCGTTTCTTGTTATCTCCTGCATTACAGAGTTGATGTACAGGCGAACATTATTCTGTTCCGATGGCTTTATTTTCTTCTTTTTTTTTTTTTGCCTTATTTTCTCTTTCACCGCCACTTCGACTTGCGAGTGTGTGTGTGTGTGTGTGTGTGTGTGTGTGTGTGTGTGTGTGTGTGTGTGTGTGTGTGTGAGAGAGAGAGACACAGAGAGAGAGAGAGAGAATGAATGTGTGTGTGCGCACGCGCTCGAGTGTGTGTGTGTGTGTGGTGTGTGTGTGTGTGTGTGTGTGTGTGTGTGTGTGTGTGTGTGTGCGTGCGTGCGTGCGCGCGTACGTGCGTGCGTGCGTGCGTGCGTGCGTGTGTGTGTGTGTGTGTGTGTGTGTATGAAAGAGAAAGATAGAGAGAGAACTCTCTCTCTCTCTCTCGCTCGCTCCATCCCTCCCTCTCTCTCTTTCTCTCTTTCTCTCTCTCTCTCTCCCTCTCTCTCTCTCTCTCTCTCTCTCTCTCCTCTCTCTCTCTCTCTCTCTCTCTCTGTGTAAAGGGATTTGTGCACGTAGGCTACGTTCACATTTATGAGTAGGCAAATTACTCAAAGAATATGTGCATGCGACTGTGTTTATTATGAGTGTTTGTCAGTGCGTTTCCCTCGTCTTGGAAATTCATTCTTATAAACCTTATAGGCCATTCGGAATTTTGAAAAAAAAAATAAAAAGTCTCGCAATAGACGTAAACTTCGCTATTAGAACGTTCTGCCAGACGGGAGTGGGAAAGGGGCTGTACAGCTGGGGAGAGGGGAAGGAAGGAGAAGGCAGTGGTAACACGATTAACTCACAAACAAACAAACAAGGAAGGAGAAGGCAGTGGTAACACGATTAACTCACAAACAAACAAACAAACAAATCCATGGTTTCAGACTTGTATGCGATGGGATGTTTATTTTCTCCCCTCGCTCCTCTAACAACAACTAAAGCGTGGTCAGGGTCCCAGTCTTTCAGATACAACGAGAAGCCCGAGTCCCGTGGTTGTACAACATTTGCTCTGGCGCATGGAAAAGAACCCAAGGCGACATGAACAGCTGGCCCTGACAGAAGAAGAAGAAGAAAGAGAAGAAGAAGAAGAAGAAGAAGAAGAAGAAGAAGAAGTAACAAAAAAAAAAAGAAGTAGATGTAGAAGATTGTGATGGTGATGATGGTGAACAAAGACTAGAACAAAAACAAAAAAGAATAGGAGAAGGAGGAGGGTTGAAAGAAAAAAAAACAGGGTTGAAAAAAAAAAAAACAGACAGACAGGCAGACAGAAAGAAACGAATCGAAACGAAACGAAAAGTAAAGAAAAAAAAAAAAACTAAGAAGAACGAAGACAGGAAAGAAAGAAGAAAAAAAAAGAAAAGAAAAGAAAGAAAGGATTGAAGAAAGAAAGAAAAAGAAAGATGGAAAGACGGAAAGAAAGAAAGATCGATAGATAGAAAGAAGGAAAGAAAGAAAAAAAAGAAAAGAAAGAAAGGAAGGAAGGAGAAGGAAAGAAAGAAAGAGACAAAGAAAGGAAGAAAGAAAGAAGATAGAAAGAATGAAAGAAAGAAAGAAAGAAAGAAAGAAAAAAGAAAGAAAAGAAAGAAAGGATGGTAGAAAGAAACAAAGGAAGAAAGCAAGAAAGATAGATAGAAAGAAGGAGGGAAAGAAAGAAAGAAATATCACCAGGGCTATTCCTCTTCACAAGGAAAATTCTCCATAGGTAGGTGTGTCCCAAGACAGTCCACAACAGACCGCAGCAGAGGACGCCTTGTTCATTGACGATGCGGTCTGTTTTGGAACGGTGACACACACACACACCCCACACACACACACACCCCACCCCACACCCCCACCCCCATTTCACACAGAGAGATCTGTGGTGACGAGAATGGTGAACAGTGCGACAGTCGACAGTAGGAAAAAAAGCAGGATGCAATCAATTGCAATACGAGATCCAGCAATAGAAGAAATACTATACAACTTATACAACGATTTGAACTCATGCAAAAACAGCGGTTACTGCACAAACATGTGTCCTAAAGATGCATACACAAGTTGAGCTGCTGGCTCGGACTGTGGACACCAGCAACCCTGCATTGCGCGTCACGCAAACGACCAAACAAACGTGTTGCATTACCTTTCAGCTCCATCGGTTCCCAAGCAAGCGGATATAAATACACGTTGAAGCCTGCGCTCTAAAACCCACAAACCAGATTTCAGCTCACCCAGTCCATTAACATGTGGCTGTGAAAAAGAGAGGCAGCCAGTCGGACAGAAAGGCGAGGAATCACAGACAATAAAGCAACATTTTGTATATTGGTACATTATCGGTCTTTTAACATATTCAGCCGAAAGAATGCTAAAAGCAAATAGACAAACAAGTCAATCTTTTGGAAGAACCTAAGAAGTAAACGTGACATTCCTTGCAGTTTGACGTAAGAGGGACACACT
>CM031598.1:102303122-102313122 GCA_018398815.1 Conus ventricosus | reverse complement strand
CACATAGCTTTTCCTCTCTGTCTCTCCCCCCCTCCCCCCCCCTCCCCCCCACCAGTCTCCTCATCAATCAATGAACGCTTAAGTCTCATGATTCCATTTTAGTGAGACTGGCAGCACTGGGAAGAAAAACGCATGAAAAACTCATGCACTGTGCTTCATGCCTAAGGCACGTTCGGGGTTCCAGCCTCAAAGACATTTCTGACATAACCTGAAGGTCACTTTCCCACTCACAGAATGTCCTTCAAATCTGGGTGTTTCCTATTTCTTTTTCTTTTCTTTTACTCTAAACATTCGTTCTGGACCTCCTTTCTGACCTGTGTAACTACCACCTATTTCCCCACACGTCCATGTTTAAACACCCCCCCCCCCCCCCCCCCCCTCCATAGTACCCACTGTGCCTGACACTAAGCCATTTACCCACAGAGCCCCGGAACGTAAAAGAACCAAAAAAATCCTGCAGGAGTTAGTGTGCTCGCGTTTCATTCCAGAGGATACCCAATGCTAGGTCTACAGGGTGGCGCAACACCCTTCCACAGTCTGCTGGCTTCCCTGACAATGGGACCTTGGTATCTGCAGGCACGCAAGGAACCGGCCGGTGAAGGGTGAGCTCAGCTATCGCCGCCTCCACTGACACCGCCATTTTCTGGACTTCCGCTGCCACAATTTCATGTCCACTGTTTTCTTGACTTTCTTCTCCTGTGCTATTGCCGCTGTTTTATTGACTTCTATCGATGTGCCATTGCCCCTATATTCTCCTGTGCTATTGCCGCTGTTTTATTGACTTCTATCGATGTGCCATTGCCCTTATATTCTCCTGTGCTATTGCCGCTGGTTTATTGCCTTCTATCGATGTGCCATTGCCCCTATATTCTCCTGTGCTATTGCCGCTGTTTTATTGACTTCTATCGATGTGCCATTGCCCCTGTATTCTCCTGTGCTATTGCCGCTGTTTTATTGCCTTCTATCGATGTGCCATTGCCCCTGTATTCTCCTGTGCTATTGCCGCTGTTTTATTGACTTCTATCGATGTGCCATTGCCCCTATATTCTCCTGTGCTATTGCCGCTGGTTTATTGCCTTCTATCGATGTGCCATTGCCCCTATATTCTCCTGTGCTATTGCCGCTGGTTTATTGCCTTCTATCGATGTGCCATTGC
The DNA here is from genome assembly GCA_018398815.1 of Conus ventricosus. Classification (NCBI taxonomy): domain Eukaryota; kingdom Metazoa; phylum Mollusca; class Gastropoda; order Neogastropoda; family Conidae; genus Conus; species Conus ventricosus. The sequence continues at coordinate 102,311,966 of CM031598.1, read as the reverse complement.
CCCTATATTCTCCTGTGCTATTGCCGCTGGTTTATTGCCTTCTATCGATGTGCCATTGCCCCTATATTCTCCTGTGCTATTGCCGCTGGTTTATTGACTTCTATCGATGTGCCATTGCCCTATATTCTCCTGTGCTATTGCCGCTGGTTTATTGACTTCTATCGATGTGCCATTGCCCCTATATTCTCCTGTGCCATTGCCGCTGGTTTATTGACTTCTATCGATGTGCCATTGCCGCCATATGCTGGGACACACCCGCCGCCCCCTCCCACTGTTCTATCAACAAGAAGATTGGCGTGAGACCGGATGTTGTCCTCCACTCAGGTTTATCAAAACAAATGATTCTGATCGAAATCACGGTGCCATTCGAAAGCAGAATGGAGAAAGCTCTCATCTTCAAGACAGAAGTAGGTCAGTCTAGCCCGCAGCTTGCGGGAATCCGGCTTCCAGGCCCAGATTCTCGCCTTACAGATATAAGTAAGGGGGTGTGTAGGATCATCAGCCTAGGATCTTATGAAACAGCTCGGGATTTCAGGTTCGAAGAGGACCAGAACTCTGAATGCAATGGCAGAGGCAACTGAAAAAGAGTTCCAGCTGGATCTGGTCGAGAAGGAACAAATGTTAACTTCATAGGTTTACATTTCCCAACTTAGAACATGTATCCGTTAGCAGTGGGGTAAGACATCCGTCTCAAAAGGCACGCCTCTAAACGCCCACCAGTCCAAAAGATGCGGATTCGAATCCGGCAGCGCCAGGAAAAAAGGCTGACGGTAGAAGGGCATCTGGGAGTCACGACCTGGATGTGGCCCGACAGCCTTAGAGTGTGAGGAGTTCAGGGCCGAAGCACTTGTCTGACGGGTAGTTTCTTTTCTGAAGACGTTCTGCTGTCAAGATCTCCCTCGTGTTTTTCGCCATGCTGCGGTCTCCATTGTCTGTTCTATAGCCGCAACTTTCTTGACCTCTGTTGCCTGTTCTATTGCAGCCAGTGCGCGCGCGCGCGCGCGCGTGTGTGTGTGTGTGTGTGTGTGTGTGTGTGTGTAGATGACGCGAGTTTTCAAAAGCCGATACAGTCGAACAAGTGTTTATTGAAGTCTAAAAGATTCTGAATTAATTATATTTAAAAACAAAGCATCGCCAAAACATTTTGACCCACAAAACTTGTGGTGAGGTCAAGTCTCCAAAATATCCGCCCCGTCGTGCAATTTCTAATGATGACTGATCTTCACTTTTCAACGAGAAAAAAAAAAAGCCTTCGGACTTGAACCTTTAACAGTACCAGTTGTGTGATCGCTTTGTTAAAAAAACAAACAAACAAACGAAAAATGAGAGAGAGAGAGGGAGAGAGAGAGAGAGAGAGAGAGAGAGAGAGAGAGAGAGAGAGAGAGAAAAAGGACAAGAAGAAATGCGTGAATGGGAATATAATTCAGACAAATCTTCACAGGGCATCGATTTGTTACATTGAGACCATGTAATTAGCGAAAAGACAGCAGACGAGACAACGGAGGCGAAAATGAACGAGCGATCACTAATGATCTTCATCCAGTTCGGCGCAAGATGGGCGTTGAATGAAAACGAGACTCCTTCCTGTTAAGACTGAGCAGTGGACATAGCCTACAATTGCAAACACAATACATTACACTGTTTCAAACGAATTTGGAGAAACTTTCTAAAGCCGTGGACAAAATGTGTAGTTAAAATTCTGTTAATGTATTGTATGCCGGATAGTCTTAGTTGACAATCAAACCGGTGTCATGGCAGATTTGGACCTCATTGTCTCCTTTTTCGGGGAAGTGACAGCGACGTGGAATTGATGCCAGACGCAAACCCATCAACTCACTAGGGTACTGCTAACCAGACCTGACGCCAAATGTCATTTGAGAGAGAGAGAGAGGAGAGAGAGAGAGAGGAGAGAGGAGAGAGAGAGAGAGAGAGAGAGAGAGAGAGAGATTTTGCTCAATATTCAATCTAATCTTGACTTCAGAAGAGGCGTAGCTTTCTACTAGCTACCATTTTCAAACAAAGTATTTATATTTGCTGTAAAGATCTTAAACTATATTCTGACCTCCTCTTGGCACCAGTGTCGTTGTTCGTCTTTAAAAATGACTGGGTCATGAACCCCGCGTTTGGAGGACTAAACCGCGCATACCTCAGCTCTACATAGGGCGTAGACCAGACTTTACATTGAATTCCGACATGAATATGCCTGTCAACAGACTAAAGGTGTCTTCAAACAGAAGTCACATTATCTATACTCTTTAGCTTATGAACTTGGCAATATACAGTAAACAAAGACCTTTAAAGAAGAAAACGCACAGCTGACGGCCATTGACACATCTGGAGCTGTCTGTGAAAGGAGAGTAAGAGAGAGACTTCAAAGCGTAGTCCGCTAAAAAGAAAAAAACAAACAAACAAACAAACAAAACAGGAAAAAAATCTGGCTAAAAGCCTCTAAGATGACAGAATTCTTCTTATTAATACAGTATTGTCATGCAGTTCCAGCAAAGTGCTTTACTCCCCCGTGGTGAAGTCAAAACGGGTCAGGCCCAGAAACATGACCTAGTTGTCAAAAGGTCTGGCATATTGGGTTGGACAACAGCCAGTGGCGTGATCTACCCGGTCCACGATCCCTATCTCCCATGGGCTGATCTTGTGAGCAATAACGTCATAAAACGGTGAGGTTTGTCCGCCTGGTCTGCCCACGGCTTCTCTATCGACAGCTTGTTTTAAAACAGAGCCCTGTGATTGTAACCGATACTCGCTCCAATCAAAGACGACTTCGTGTGTGTCCTCCAGAAGAGGTACCCCGACCCGTCAGTCCAGTCTGTCACTTAATCAGATCATCTGTCAATCAGGCTCTGGCGTTCAGAATGGCGTAAGTAATCAGGAGCTCACACGTTCTTCCTAAACTGACACTAATCTTGAATTACGGGTGAAGAGGGGAGGAGAGGGGGAGGAGGGGAGGAGGGAAGGGCGCCCCCCCTCCTCCCCTAATGAGCGCCTCACACGATCCAATTATTCAGTTGTATTAGACTGCTTGGAACAGTCGCTCCGATCTTTTGTAGCAGAAGGACGTTTACAGGGAGCAACATTGGTCCAACAAGATTGTGATCGCATGATGTCATACTATCATATATGTGGCTGTTCCAATATAGCATGAAGGCATCTCGAAAGTGTTTATACTTTCAAGCGATAAATAAGAAGGTATGACTGAAGTTCTTTATGCACGGGACAACAATAAAGTTGGTTTCACTTGACCCGTTTCATCGCTGCACTTTTTTTTTTTTTTTTTTTTTTTTTTAGTTATTTCACACAACGTTGAATAGTAGTAGAAGCTTTGGCAATTCATGCCACGAAATTCTTCACTGCACTCGAAGAAAGTTTTGCACACAAGGTTGAAAAATAAAAGTGACAAGAAAACACACCACTCACACCCCAACACTGCGCGATGTGCTGCGTATGTCTGCACTACAGCATATTCTGATATTCAGTAGCCTCGTTACAGCTCAACAATTCGGCCATCGTTGAACACCAATCGTGTGCAGGCATTTTACCTTTAGGTCACGTGATTATGATGACATCTTATAATGAGTCATTGGTACCGCTTTCACTCTGAGTTGAAAGGCGATGAAAGAAACAGAACATAAGCAATGAATGAGTGGGGTAGTTCTTGGTCCCATGTCAGCGGAACAGGCTACGGGATGCACACGGCAGTTGCTTGACGGTGGCGTTTTTTGCCGGTGGGCTCTGTAGTTATAAAATATGGGATGGTACACCCATGGGAACGCCCCCGTGGAGGTTTTGTCGTATTACATCCGGTGGCCATGACATAATGGCATCTGCCAGGGAGCAATCATATCCCTTCACGTGTTAATGGAATGCCCTGTGCGTGCCTGCACTCTATGTGAACACAGCGCAGGCTTTCAATGGTGGTGCAGGATTGCTCCAGCTGGTTTGTTCGGCAGATGACGACAGTACTTCTCTGGGTTCTACCCGCACCTTCGGATGTATCTTTTGCTTTTTCTCCTTGTGCCAATGATCAGATGATTATACGCCTGCGACTCGAAATGGATTGCCTAACTCGTTTGGAGATATTCACGTGTAATTATCCCATCTTTTGTGAAAGAGTTACGCTACGTATTCGTTATTTCCTGTTTACTATTCCCTTCCTTTCTATGATTTTCCTCTCATACGAAATAAAGCATGTTCCACTTTCGTCCAATTGTGTGGATGAAACTTCATCCAACTGAATTTTCATCTGTATCGATCCCTGCTCACGTGCCTCGAGCTTTCAACTGGCGATGCATGCTTCCACCAGTTTCCATCCGCCTGCTCGAGCTGCACCGTGTGAGAGGCCCATTAGGACATTAGGACACTTCACCCAGATACTGAGCGCACCTAGCAGTGTGAACTGCCTCTCTGGGCACAATGTGGCCGCGTGTCATGGAGTAAGAGATCTGGCGCTTGGGGGGTTGCCTCCCATGGTACAGTGTCGTCTTGTGTCGCACAGTGTCACAAGACTGTGTGTGTCAGATAGAGCGATAGACACGAGCTGTCACAGAGACAAGTGGGGCGCGTCACGTGTAGGATGACACCGTAACTCCTTACCTGACTCCTCGTCTTTCAGACAGACCTACAGGCGTTTCACAGATCTTCTTCCTGGGGTTCGTGTGGGATTAGAAATTAAAGACTCTTTACCTTTCCGTGTTGGCGGCTCTCTTTCTGTCTGTCTGTCTGCCTCTCCTTTTCGGCCCTTTTTGTCTTCTGTTCAGCTTGGAGGTGTGATAAATGTAAACACTCGTAAGGCTGTTACCAAACGCGGAGCGGAAGGTGTTTTTGCATCGATCATTCTCTCCCTCTCTCTCTCTCTCTCTCTCTCTCTCTCTCTATCTCTCTCTCTCTCTCTCTCTCTCTCTCTCTCTTCTCTCTCTCTCTCTCTCTCCTCTCTCTCTCTCTCTCCCTCTCTCTCCCTCTCTCCCCTCTCTCTCTCTCTCTGTAGATCTATATGTAAACATGTATTTGTACACGGGTGTGTCTATGCATCAACTGCATACTCTTGTTCTACATGGCGTGTGAAAAATGCTTGAAGTTTCTTCAAAGACATCATGTGTACTATGCTAGTTTTCCTTCACCCTTCAAATATATTCAAGTGCCATGAGTCATCTCGTCTTAGTCTAGTATTCATTCACTAGAAATGCCCCTGGAATGATCTGTATTATACTCAGCAAGGCTTCGGAGCAGTATATCAGCATTGTATTTTATCCCTGACAGGAAGACAATACGGTTACAACTTAAAGACAAAGTCACTAGACCACTGGAATATTTTTTTCCTCATTGTTAGCAGCAAAATTTTAGGAGCAAATATGTAACCAGAACTCGCCTTGTGAGACAACGCGGCAAGGAAAACAGTTAATCTGACAATGACAACAGTTGGTCGCCTTTTTTTGCTGGTCATGTGTGGTATTTTATATGCATTCCAGCAGTTAGCAACTTGCTTACAGGCAGGTGCTCGAACACTGTTCTTACACGCTAATTAACCGCCAGCTATCAACTGGAGGCCTGGGCCAAGTGGTTAAAGCGTTTGCCTGCGGAGCTGACGGTCATGAGTTCAGGTCTCTCTCAGGGTCTAGTGTCTACGTCTTGAAAACCTTCTCTGTTCACCAAGCAGTAAATGGGTTCCGATTGAAGTAAGGAAAGGTTATAGTGACGACGAACGAAGGATAAACACCGCCTCCCACAACGCCGTGCCTTCGATACTGTGAGCCTCGAGTAGTTCGTAGCGCCTACGATCATGAGACTATGGGAATTCAACCTTTTCTTGCATTAATTTTTTTTACTACTGTTACCAAGAGCTGTGCATGTCAACATTTCCAGCGAATGCCGAACCTCTTTCAAAACTTGATATTACGCAAGCCAAGTCAGTCAGCAATAATACCTGATGAAGAGTACCAAACTCCTAACATGATGCTTTACTAGTCACTGGGTTGGTGCAGCAGTGCTCATTGATGACATAAAGCAGAGGCTCAGCACTACAAGCCGGAGGAATGGTTCCGACAATACTCCTCAGCCCTGGGCTTGAATGTGCAGGAGACCCGTGGTGAGCTGGAAACACACAGTTAATGGAACCTTTCACACAGTTAATGGAACCTTTCACACAGTTAATGAACCTTTCACACCGTTAATGGAACCTTTCACACAGTTAATGCAACCTTTCGCACAGTTAATGCAACCTTTCACACAGTTCATGGAACCTTTCACACCGTGAATGGAACCTTTCACACAGTTAATGGAACCTTTCACACCGTTAATGGAACCTTTCACACAGTTAATGGAACCTTTCACACAGTTAATGATAATGGAACCTTTCACACACTTAATGGAACCTTTCACACACTTAATGGAACCTTTCACACAGTTAATGATAATGGAACCTTTCACACAGTTAATGGAACCTTCCACACAGTTAATGGAACCTTCCACACAGTTAATGGAACTTTTCACACAGTTAATGGAACCTTTCACACAGTTAATGGAAACTTTCCAACCGTGAATGGAAACTTTCACACAGTTAATGGAACCTTTCACACAGTTAATGGAACCTTTCACACAGTTAATGGAACCTTTCACACAGTTAATGGAACCTTTCACACAGTTAATGCAACCTTTCACACAGTTAATGGAACCTTTCACACAGTTCATGGAACCTTTCACACAGTTAATGCAACCTTTCACACAGTTCATTCAACCTTTCACACAGTTAATGGAACCTTTCACACAGTTAATGCACAGTTAATGCAACCTTTCACACAGTTAATGGAACCTTTCACACAGTTCATTTACCATTTCACACAGTTAATGGAACCTTTCACACAGTTAATGCAACCTTTCACACAGTTCATTCAACATTTCACACAGTTAATGGAACCTTTCACACAGTTAATGCACTGGGTTGGTGCAGCAGTGCTCATTGATGACATACGCAGAGGCTCAGCACTACAAGCCGGAGGAATGGTTCCGACAATACTCCTCAGCCCTGGACTTGAATGTGTAGGAGGCCCGTGGTGAGCTGGAAACACACAGTTAATGGAACCTTTCACACAGTTAATGGAACCTTTCACACAGTTAATGGAACCTTTCACACAGTTAATGCAACCTTTCACACAGTTAATGCAACCTTTCACACAGTTAATGGGACCTTTCACACAGTTAATGCAACCTTTCACACAGTTAATGAAACCTTTCACACAGTTAATGCAACCTTTCGCACAGTTAATGGAACCTTTCACACAGTTTTATGGAACCTTTCACGCCGTGAATGGAACCTTTCACACAGTTAATGGAACCTTTCGCACAGTTAATGGAACCTTTCACACAGTTCATGGAACCTTTCACACCGTGAATGGAACCTTTCACACAGTTAATGGAACCTTTCACACACTTAATGGAACCTTTCACACAGTTAATGGAACCTTTCACACAGTTAATGATAATGGAACCTTTCACACAGTTAATGGAACCTTTCACACAGTTAATGATAATGGAACAGTTAATGGAACCTTTCACACCGTGAATGGAACCTTTCACACAGTTCATGGAACCTTTCACACAGTTAATGCAACCTTTCACACAGTTAATGGAACCTTTCACACAGTTAATGGAACCTTTCACACAGTTAATGCACAGTTAATGCAACCTTTCACACAGTTAATGCAACCTTTCACACAGTTAATGCAACCTTTCACACAGTTATTGCAACCTTTCACACAGTTAATGGAACCTTTCACACAGTTAATGCAACCTTTCACACAGTTCATTCAACATTTCACACAGTTAATGGAACCTTTCACACAGTTAATGCACTGGTTGGTGCAGCAGTGCTCATTGATGACATACGCAGAGCTCAGCACTACAAGCCGGAGGAATGGTTCCGACAATACTCCTCAGCCCTGGACTTGAATGTGTAGGAGGCCCGTGTGAGCTGGAAACACACAGTTAATGGAACCTTTCACACAGTTAATGGAACCTTTCACACAGTTAATGGAACCTTTCACACAGTTAATGCAACCTTTCACACAGTTAATGCAACCTTTCACACAGTTAATGGGACCTTTCACACAGTTAATGCAACCTTTCACACAGTTAATGGAACCTTTCACACAGTTAATGCAACCTTTCGCACAGTTAATGGAACCTTTCACACAGTTCATGGAACCTTTCACGCCGTGAATGGAAACCTTTCACACAGTTAATGGAACCTTTCGCACAGTTAATGGAACCTTTCACACAGTTCATGGAACCTTTCACACCGTGAATGGAACCTTTCACACAGTTAATGGAACCTTTCACACACTTAATGGAACCTTTCACACAGTTAATGGAAACTTTCACACAGTTAATGATAATGGAACCTTTCACACAGTTAATGGAACCTTTCACACAGTTAATGATAATGGAACAGTTAATGGAACCTTTCACACCGTGAATGGAACCTTTCACACAGTTCATGGAACCTTTCACACAGTTAATGCAACCTTTCACACAGTTCATTCAACCTTTCACACAGTTAATGGAACCTTTCACACAGTTAATGCACAGTTAATGCAACCTTTCACACAGTTAATGCAACCTTTCACACAGTTAATGCAACCTTTCACACAGTTATTGCAACCTTTCACACAGTTAATGGAACCTTTCACACAGTTAATGCAACCTTTCACACAGTTCATTCAACATTTCACACAGTTAATGGAACCTTTCACACAGTTTAATGCACTGGGTTGGTGCAGCAGTGCTCATTGATGACATACGCAGAGGCTCAGCACTACAAGCCGGAGGAATGGTTCCGAC
>CM031598.1:102283122-102298122 GCA_018398815.1 Conus ventricosus | reverse complement strand
GCGTGTCTGTGTGTGTGTGTGTGTGTGCGCGCGCGTCTCTAAAAAAAACTAGGTAGATGATGTCACCTGGTCTATTTCGGGCGCTCTCGCTTCCTAGCCAGCGCCGTCTGCGGCCGCGCGCGCGCGCGCGTCTCTGTGTGTGTTGTGCGCGTGTGTGAGTGACACACAGACAGAGAGAGAGGAACGACTTTAAAGCGTGGTTGTGTTTTTTTCCTTTTTGTTTTTTTTAACTGTGTGACCGCGCGTTTGTGTGCTTGCGTACGTGTGTGTGTTTGTGTTGGCTAGAGTGCGCGTGTGTCCGTTTTAATTAAGGATGTACGGCTTAACCCCGCCTTTCTTCCAGTTTGTTTGGTTTGTTTACCGTCCGTCTTTCTGCAGTGCGTGCGTGCGTCTGTCTGCGCGGTATTATTTTATTTACTGTTTGTTCCTTTGCGCGTGTATGTGTCCGTGTTGCGAATGAAAGAAGAGGATAACTGGCCTTTCGAGGTCTGTAAGGGGGGATGTAAAAGCGAGCGTTGCGTGCGTGCGTTTGTGTGCGTGTGTAGAAAACAGTGCGGGTATGTGTGTGTGGTGTAAGAAAGAGCGAGGTATTTGAATGCTAAGGAGAGACTTTGTTTTTTATCTTATGCGCGCCATACTGTACGCACGCACTCGCTCACGCTTTTTACACGCTTGCCACGCGCGCCTCGTACACACTCACATACGTACGCTGGCATACACGGCCTCGCGCAGCCATTCGATAAGAATACGATAAAAGGATGAGGGGAATAAAACTGTTTATTGCGCTACGTTACACAACCGAAGCAAACAACAACAAAAAAAAAATCAACAACCCTTTCAAAAGACATGCAATCTGTACGTACTTTAGACACACCTCTATTTTGCAACGTTAGAAAAGAAAATTTGATTTACATTAAAATCTTACGACAACAAAAGGCCACGGCCTCAGACATTCAGCTCTTTACTGATCGCATAAACGAACGCATACGTATAAAAAAAAAAGAGAGTTCTTGTTTCTTCTTGTTTTTTTTTTAAGATCAGGATGGGTTGGGTGCTGACGCCGTCGGAACAGACGACTCGCTTTGGGTAGAAGTATGACAAGGACCCGCGCGTTTGGGAGTACGTGTGCACCCCGCCCCGTCCGTACGGAATCCCACGTTCGTCCCGTACCCGCACTCGCGGGTCGTAAGTACGTCCAAGTATTTTTGTTTGGTGAAGTCGTTTTGTCTCTGATTGATCCCTTTGCTACTGACTTTGTTTTTTTCCGGACCGAAACAAAAGTTCGTTTGGAACACAAGGCCACGATTCCGTCCCCTTTGTACTCCTCTTTGAACAGCCCCGGCTCTCGTTTGTCCCTCTTTTTTCTACTAGAGCAACAAGGTCTATTCCCCTTTTCCTCATCCCACCGCCCAAAGCATCGGCGAACTCGCCCTTGTGCTCCTCGCACGCCAGAGCCGGGAACCACAGGTCGTACACCCGTAAAATTCGGCCTCAGCTCCGGGTTGATCACGGACCCCAATCGCGGCCCGCTCAAGGCCATGTACAAGGAATCCGTGTCCATTTCGCACAGCTGGTAATCGGCTCTGGAGACGAACCGATCGATCAGGTCGTAATGGAACTCCAGCTTGCGCAGTTTGGCGTACTGGTAGAACGAAAAATCCGATCTGCATGGCAAGTTCCAACGCAAGGGGCTCTTCGTCGTCTCTACCTCCTGCAGATCCTCTGCTAAGGGGTTAATTTCGAAGAGGGGCTCGTTGATCAGACGAGCGGCTTCGTCGGGACTCACGAAACTTACGTCTCTATGCGTGGCAACGTTGGTCACCGTCTTGCCGTAGGCGCTATTGCCCATGAGTTTGAACGACTCGGCCAGGATCTGCTTGTCCGGGTGGGCGTCCCCTTGCCTCCTGGCGTCCGAGACGGCCTCCCCGAACGGCCTGAAACAAGCCGCGGGTCGGTAACTCCACACCTGTTGCACGTCGGTGACGCGCAGGCCGTGGGACAAGTACCACCGCAACAGAGGGGTGATCAGCATGATGGCCTTACCGAAGTAGCTACCCACCAACACTCGCCTGGGCTGGGACAACAGGCCGTGCTCGATCGCGTAAGAACGCATGAGCTCGCCGATGTCCTCTCTGGTCACGACCACGTTTTTGAAGACGGGCTGGAGCTCGGAAAAATGCTCCTCAGACTCCGGGGCACCTCGATATCGCACTGGAGATCCCGAACAGAGAACCTTTTTTTACGGCCTCGACGACCGAGGTGACGGTCACATCCTCTCCATCGTCATGGAACGGGCTTTTGAGTTTGGGGCATTTACGCGTAAGAAGCGACGCAGGTCGCGATCGGCCCTCTTCGTGGCCGCCCACTCGCACTCCCACATCTCCACCACGCCCACGCCCACCTCCACCCTCAGGTACCTGGTGGTCTCCGCGGTACGCGCCTCAACTCGGCCATGGACTTGCGCTGTACGGGTGGGTCGCGTAGGCCTCGTCGCGCGACACCGTGCCCGTGGTGGACGCACCCGTGGTACTGAAAGCACGTCCTATCCCTCTGGTCCACCCGTCCACCCGGACTCTCCGCTCGCCCAAGCACCTCTCTTTTCCGTTGAATTTGTGCCTGAGCGTTCTACCCTCTTTATGAGCCACCCATTCTAGCCATTCCCGAGCTTGTTGTCCGAATTTGTCGCATTTTTCGGCCCTGAAAGCGTTGGACTTACGACGCCTGACGAACCCGCCCTGTGGCTGCTCCCTCATCAACGCCCACAAGTACAGGGCGTTACAATCGAAGCCCAGTAAACGGGAAGCGAGTTTGCCGCCCCGTACTCGCGTCACTCCCTTTTCGTGGTACCTGTGGAAAATCAACGACGGTCCCCTACTATCTGCGCTCGCATCTCCTCGTGCAGGTCGGCGTGCGAGGGTCCCACTAAAGAGAAGTGGGCGTCGGGGGAAGACGAGGGGAGAGTCTGAAACAGGTATTTGAGGGTGATGCCCGGAATGCCCACCCCGTCCTTGAGCATGTCTATACCCAAACCCCTGTAAAACTCTATTGTTTTTCTAGGGCCCCGGAAGGGACTACGTCCAGGTTATTATACCAGACGAGAAAGTCTCTGAACGCGCTCATTCCCTTTTCGAACCACACGGAGAGGCAGTACCGTAATCTTCCCCTCCGACATAGTGGTGCCCTTTAAGGCGCTATCGAACGCCTCACGCGGGGGGAGCCCGGCAGGTCGAGGTCGGTCAGGGTTTTGACGTACGAATAAGAAAGAACCCCTTGCTCTGACTCACGTCGTACGCCCTAAGGTACTTATCGTAAGAATACCCGGGCGCTAGATAATACTGGATATCCAAATATTCGAGTTTGGGAGTGGACACGCACTTAAACTGATTGCCTTGCTTGATCACGTAACGCAGCTCTCCCTTTTCTCCCTCCTCTTTCCCCCTCTTGCCCCTCTAACACCAGGTTTCTAAACAGGTAAGGTTTGATCAGGTTTAGGTCGTAAGACGAACTATTGAACCCGATCACGGGCAGTTCTTTCAAGTAATCGTCTAAAAGACGCGTCATTCGTTCGGGGTGAAATCCACGGGGTTGGTCGTGGTTCGAATCTGATCGTACACCCCGCTGAATTCCCCCTCTTTCAGCAGGTCGTAAGCCTTATCCGACGCGCTCGAAGGTGCGCCAGCATGCGGTCTACCAGGTCCTGCGGTCGCCTCTCGACACGAAGCACTCGGGCTCCTCGAACCCGGCACGTTCGCGCACTACGCTCACGGACAAAGGGACGTGCTCGTTCAGGTACTTGGTCTTTTCGGTTTGCCTCTTATCCCCCTCTTTAGCGGTACCTGAAACGCTTCGAAATCGTACGTCGCCCTATACGGGTACACGTAAATTCGAAGGGGTTCGAATCCCGTTGTCCGCCAAAGTCTCCAAGGGGGTCATAGGCCGCTGTACACGCCCCCCGAATACACCTGCCTCGCCTTACCCCCGCAATACCTTTCGTGTTGCGATAAGTCCTTTCAGCTTTTTCCACTGCTTCCCGCATGAGGGGCATCCGAAAGAGTTAGTGGCTTTGTTTAGGTCGGAGACGTAGCAAAAATGGTTTTGTACAAGGTACCCTCATGCGGACGGAGTCGACCCTGGGGCTTCTACGACGAGGTACGAAACAGCCCTCTCCTCCTCCTCGTCCAAGGAGAACACGTCTACGGCCACGTCGAAGAGGCGCTCCAACCGAGGCAGGTCGGCCAGAGTCACGCCCCGAATTGCCCCGGGGGGTCCCGGGGGTCCAACGCCGAACCAACTCCTTCACCGGAGTTTGTAAACCTTTACAGGAGCCCCCCGGTGCAGGGCCAGGCAACGAAAAAAACAAAGGTTATCTTCGTAAGGAAAAAAATGCTTCTTATCCTCTATCAGGGGGTACACGCCCCTGTTGGACAAAAGGCGAGGGGGGAGGGGGTGATCGCAAACACCCGATCGAGAAATCCCTGAGCGGATTCAGGTAAAAGCTGGTCGAAGTCAAGCAACGCACCGTCCAGCGTGAATCCGGCCGCTGTTGCTCGCGTATTCTAACAGATCTTGATTTTGGAGCTCGAAATAAAATCCCGAAAATCCGTTCGTTTTGAACGAGACGGGGGGCGTCCTAAAGCCCTAGCGTTATTTTGACTAGCGTGAAAGAACCCTAAAGGCCCCCGTCTCTCTGTTTGCAGCACGAAAAGAGTGCGAAAAATATGATTTTAAATTTTTTCTTTTGAGACTCGAATGCGTCCCGCAACTCCTCTTCCAATCCGGGGGCAACGTCCCGTCCCCTCGCCAACGCACGTTGTACAGACTGATTGGGCCGGTGTAAGAATGGGTTCGAATCGCCCCCAATTGTCCCTATAGACGGCCGCCAAATCCGGATCGTCTATCATCACCCCTTCCCACCCGTCCGCATCATCTCGTTTTTCCTTTCCCTCCCATTTCGAGCGTTTTATAGTTGGAGGCGGGTTTGGGCTGTGAGGCCGTTTCTTTTTTTACCGCGACAGCCGTTTTTTAGGTGCCTTTTTAAAGTCCAATCTCAGAAAACCGTGCTCCGCACTCCGCGCAGGTAAGTTTTTTACCGCCGACAGCCGTTTTTTTTTAGGTGCCTTTTTAAATTCCAATTCTTGGAAAACCCTGCCCCGCACTCGGCGCAGGTAAGTTTTTTCCACTACCCTCTACAGTATGCTCGTTTCGCAAATGCGCCTCTAACCCATCCTGTTCCTCGAACTCCGCTTTACAATGGGGGCAGGTATAGCGGGAAGGACCCGCCGTGGGCTGATACATGACAAACCAAACAAATAAAAACCAGCTAAAAAAAAAAAACACACACACACGTGTACCGGTATATCTTGATACCGCGCCCTCCGCGCGATCGTTTATATCAATTTTTTTTTTTCCACAGCAACTTCGTTAAAAAAAAAAACAACATGCACCAAACACAGTCACTAAATATGATTAAAAAACCCCGCGCTGGCAACTATACAGTTTTTTCTTTTTCAGACACGGATCAAACGAGGCCCGTCACCCCAAACGAGCCGCGTAATAGCGCAAACTACAAATTAATGTTTTTATCAGCAAAACGGCATGCATCAAACAAAAAAAAAACGCCGGTCTCTATCCCGGCGGTAGCACAACAACATACCACAAAAAAAAACTATTATTTATAACGCACTGACCAAAACACGCGCGCATGCACACGCATACACGAATCGTTTCACTCCCACGCATTCGACCGAACATACGCGCAAAAACTCATAAGTTAACGGAAACGAAATAATATCTCAGCGTCCAACCCAAAAACGCACATCAACGCATCCTCAAACACTAGTACCTAACACACACACACACACTCAAACACACACTAGCGCGCGAATAGTATAACGTGGTAGGAAACTAATTAATCAATGCCTTATTAAACTAACAAACGAAAAGATTCACAAACCTCGTATGAATAAAGGGTATAAAGGAATTCGAGGGCAAAAACACTATAACTGGACTGATGAATACCTTTGGCCAAGGTTAACGAGTGGAAAGGCGTTGAAACAGCTCACACAACAGACGCTACGTCGCTCCATCATCTTCTCTCTTCGTCGAACCAAGACACGAGGATGAAGAGAGACAGGCTATTACCCAACGAAAAAGGAATAGCCCTTAACCACGACGAATGGGAGGCTCTGCGGAGGATTGAGCGATTTTATTTCTCGCACATTTTACGACACAAACCGAAGGAAAAAGGGGAGCCCGCCGAAAAAAAAAAAAGAGAGGTGGTGGGGACAAAACACAACGGAGTGCCCGAGCCCCGTCGTTGAAGACACAACAAAAAACAAAATAATTCCTGCGGTGTTTCAGTCTTCTTCTTTTTTTTAAATAGTTTGGCTCGCCCTTGAGAAAAATAAAAATGGGAAATTGCTCACGTTTAGAAGCGATCGAGGGACAGAGCGCTTGTGGCAAAACCGCGTTTATAGAAACGCTGAAAAAAGCACATGCCTGAAGTGACTACCTTACGTAGAAACGGATCTGGCACAGTGACAAAAGTGTTTTTTTTTTTTAAAAGACGTTCCTGAGGCGCCTACGGAATGCGCGCAGTCGGGTATTTCTACGTTATTGGCTAAACCCTCATTACTAGGGCGACTACGGCCAAAGAGGAACGCCTTTTAATCGACAGATCTCCTTTGTCGCCGTCCTTATACGAATTTCTGTGGAGAAGACAGTTCCCGTGCGTGAAGGGCCCCATAGAGGACGAAGAAAAGACTGATCATTTTTCGAGCTTAGACGCGAAAACGGACGCTGGGTGGTGATTGTTGACGGCGAGAGGTGTAATGAGGGATGAAAAAAGCCCATCCTGTGACTTATGACAGCTCGCGTTAGGAGCGCTGAAGGACGATTTAAGGCTTGCCCGACTCTTGCTCGTGCTTACCACCATAAACTTGTTGTTCAACGATTGGACCGATCAAACGAAGCATAGGGCCGCCGACGAACACGTCGCCTAAGAAGGTTTCGACGCCTTCGCGGAAAACGCCGGCGCTTGCTTGCATCACTACGAGGCCTGAACTCTCCGCGGAGACTCAATTGTGGCAGAACTTGGTGGGATGCATACTGTTTAAGGTTTTGGTCTAAAACCGGGGGCATTTCCTAACGTTATCAAGTGGAGACGACTCCGACGGACTGCTGATCGACCCTGAAACCGAAAGGGAACCGACTTTTCTTCGGTGCGGGGGGCGAGACTGAACACACCATACACACACAAAAGTGAAAAAAAAAAAAAACGAGCAGACCACATGGCGCGCACCGGGACGCGACTTGTGTACATAGACATATGTGGTGACTCTAGTTTGTTTTTTAAAACTGTGTGCGTGTGCGGTGTATAGGTTTTTTTTTTTGACGAGGTTTGTGAATTTTTTTTCGTTTGTTAGTTTCAATAAGGCATTGATTATTGTATCTGCAGTTTCAATCTATTTGGTGTGTGTGTGTGTATGTCTGGATCGAGTGCGTGGGGACGACACGATTCGTGTATGCGTGTGCATGCGTGCGCACGTGTTGAGCATGCGTTTTAGTAACACGTTTTTTTTTTTTGTTGTTTGTTTTTGCGCGTGGTTTGGACGAGTGCGTGGGGATAAAATGATTTGTGTATGCATGTGCATGCGCGCGTGTTTGGTCATTGCGTTTTAGATAAAGTTTTTTGTTTTGTTGTGCTAGCAGATAGAGACACGTTTTGATGCATGCGTTTTGGGTTTTTTATGTAATAACCCGGGCAAAATTTTGCTGTAAAACAAAAATTTGTAGTATGCGCCATAACGCGGCCCGTTTTAGCTGGGGTCTTAAATGATAAATAAAAACGTAATCGTGCATGGCGGTGTTTTGAGTACATTTGGTGACTGGGTTTGGTGACTGTGTTTGGTGCATGTATCAATACTACTTTTTTCGTCGTGTGCTAACGGTTCTTTTTTGTGAAATAATTGATATAACGATCGTGCGGGCGTTCTGGTGCTGTACTACCGATATACCTTTGTTGTGTGCTATAACGTTTTTTGTGAAAAAAAATGATATAACGATCGTTCGGGGGGTTGTGTGCTGTATCAAGATATACTTTTATCCGTGTGTGTATACGTTTTTTTAAGTACCAGGCTGGTTTTTTTGTTGTTTTTTTTTTGTCATGTATCAGCATTGGCGGGTACTTCCCGCTATACCTGCCCCCCGTTGTAAAGCGGAGTTCGAGGAACGGGATGGGTTTTAGAAGCGCATTGCCGAAACGAGCATTCCGTAGGGGGTGTAGTGGTAGCGTTTTCTTACCTGCGCGATTGCGGGCGCACGGTGTTCCCAAAATTGGATTTAAAAGGCACCCTTAAAAAACGGCTGTCGCGGTAAAAATTACCTCGCGGAGTGCGCGCGCACGTTTTCCCGAGAATGGACTTTTAAACAAGGCACTAAAAATCGGCTGGCGCCAGGGTTGGTTTTGTTTTAACAAAAAGACAACCGGCCTTCACAGCCCAAACCCCCCTCCTCCTATTAAAAACACTCGAAAAATGGGAAGAAAAGGAAAAAAACGAGTTGGATGCGGGACTGGCGTTGGGAAGGGGGGTGATGATAGTCGATACGGATTTGGCGGC
The DNA here is from genome assembly GCA_018398815.1 of Conus ventricosus. NCBI lineage: Eukaryota > Metazoa > Mollusca > Gastropoda > Neogastropoda > Conidae > Conus > Conus ventricosus. The sequence goes on along the minus strand of CM031598.1, from coordinate 102,289,504 downwards.
CGTTCTTTAGGGACAATTTGGGGGGCGTTATCGTACACATTCTTACACCGGGCCCAATCAGTCCATGTACAAACGTGGGTTGGCGGGGGGACGGGACGGTGCCCCCGGATTGGGAGAGGAGTTGCGGGAAGCATTCGAGTCTCAAAAGAAAAATTTTTTAAAATCAATTTTTCGCACTCTTTCGTGCTGCAAAAAGGAGAGTCGGGGGCTTTGGTTCTTTCACGCTAGGTCAAAAATACCGCTAGGGCTTTAGGAGACCCGCCCCCCGTCTCGTTCAAAACGAACGGGGACTTTTCGGGATTTTCTTTTGAGCTCCAAAATCAGGATCTGTTAGTCGTACAGCGAGGCAACAGCCGGCCGGATTCACGCTGGACGGTGGTTGCTTGACTTCGACTGCTGTTACCTGAATCGCTTCAGGTGATTTCTCGATTCGGGTGTTGCGTCACCCCTCCCCCCTGCCTTTGTCAATCAGGGGGCGTGTACCTGGTCGCGGATTAAAAATCATTTGTTTACCTTACGAAGATAACCTTTGTTTTTTTTCGCTGCCTCGGCCCTGCCATCCCCCCCCCCGGGGCTCCTGTAAAGTTTAGAAAATAGAAACTCCGGTGAAGGAGTTGGTTCCGGCGTCGTTGGACCCCGAGACCCCCCGGGTCAAATCGGGGGGCGTGACTCTTGTCCGACCTGCCTCGGTTGGAGCGCCCTCTTCGTTGGCCGTGACGTGTACTCCTTGGACGACCGAGGAGGAGGGCGGCTTCGTACCCGGGTAGAAGCCCTTGGGGTCAGGACTCCGTTCGCATGAGGGTACTCTTGTTACAAAATCCATTTTTGCTACGTCTCGGGACCTGAAACTAAGCCACTTAACTCTTTCGGATGCACTCGTGCGGGGAAGCTGTGGAAGAAGCTGAAAAGAGTTATCGCCGACATGAAGACGCCTTGCGGGAGTAAGGTGAGGAGGTGTATTCGGGCGGGCGTTTTTGTATCCCAGCGGACCTCATGACCCCCTTGGAGACTTTGGCGGACAACGGGGATTCGAACCCCTACGAATTCGTGTACCCCCGTTATAGGCGACGTCCGATTTGCGAAGCGTTTCAGGTGCGCTGAAGGGGGGATAAGAGCAAAACGAAAGACCGAGTACCCTGAACGAGCACGTCCATTTGTCCGTGAGCGCTTGTGCGCGAACGTGCCGGGTTCGAGGAGCCGAGTGCTTCGTGTCGGAGGAAGGCGACCCGCATGCTGGGCACCTTCGGGACGCGTCGGATAGGCTTCGACTGCTGAAAGAGGGGGGAATTCAGCGGGGTGTACGATCAGGATTGAACCACGACTAACCCTGTGGATTTGACCCCCGAACGAATGACTCCCGTTTTTTTAAACGATTACTGGAAAGAATGCCCGTGATCGGTGCAATAGTTCGTCTTACGACCTAAAACTGATCAAACCTTACCTGTTCAGAACTTGTGTTAGAGGGCAGGGAGGATGAGGAGGGTGCAAAGGGAGCTGCGTTACGTGATCAAGCAAGGCAATCAGTTTAAGTGGCGTGTCCACTCCCCAAACTCATATTTTAGGATATCCAGTATTACTTGGCGCCAGGGCTTTCTTACGATAAAAGACTTGAGGAGCGTTACGACGTGAATCAGAGCCAAGGGGTTCTTCCCTTATTCGTACGTAAAACCCTGGACCGACCTTGACCAGCCCGGGGCTCCCCCCGCGCCCAGGCGTTCGATAGCGCCTTAAAGGGGCACGACTATGTCGGAGGAGGATTACGAGGAGTGCCTCTCCGTGTGGCGCGAGAAAGGGGATGATGCGCGTTCCGAGACTTTCTCGTCTGTATTAGAACCTTGGACGTAGATCCCTTCCTGGAGGCCTAGAAAAAATCAGCTAGGTTTTACAGGGGTTTGGGTATAGACATGACTCAAGACGGGGTTGGGCCTTCGGGCTCACCTCAAATACCTGTTCGACTATTCCCCTCATCTTCCCCGTCGGCCCACTTCTCTTTAGGGGACCCTGCACGCCGACATGACGAGGAGATGCTGAGCGCAAATGTAGGGGGACCGTCGTTTGATTTTCCACAGGTACCAGGAGCGAAAAGGGATGTGACGCCGGTTCGGAGGCGGTGGCAAACTCGCTTCCCGTTTACGGGGCTATCGATTTCGCAAGCCTCGTACTTGTGGGCGTGATGAGAGTGAGGCAGCACGGGCTGGGGGTGTCAGGCGTCGTAAGTCCCAACGCTTTCAGGGGCCGAACCGAAAAAAATGCGACAAATTCGGACAACAGGCTTCGGGGAGGGAATGGCTAGAATGGGTGGCTCATAAAAGAGGGTAGAACGTCAGGCACAAATTCAAAGGAAAAAGAGAGGTGCTTGGGCGATGGCGGGAGAGTCGGGTGGACGGGTTGGCGACCAGAGGGTCTAGGACGTGCTTTCAGTACCACGGGTGCGTCCACCTCGGGCCCATTGCGTGTCGCCTTTCGGGCGCCCGAGGCTACGCGGCCCACTACAGCAGGGCACGTCCATGGCCGAAGTTGAGGGCGCGTACCGCGGGAGACCACCAGGTACCTGAGGGAGGTGGTAGGCGTGGCGTGGTGGAGATGTGGTGTCGCCTAAACAGAGCTGCGAGGGGGTCGGCATTGAAGAAGGGCGATCGCGACTTGCGTCGCTTCTTACGACGTAATTGCCCCAAAGTCAAAGGAGCCCGTTCCACGACGAGGGAGAGGATGTGACGTTCTCAATCGGTGTCGAGGCCCTTAAAAAGGTTCTCTGTTCCGGCTTCGTCCACCAGTGCGATATCGAAGTGCTCTCGGAGTCTGAGGGGAGCTATTTTTTCCCGAGCTCCAGGCCCGTCCTTCAAAAACGTGGTCTGACCAGAGAAGGACATCGGCGAGTTCATGCGTTCTTACGCGAACGGCACGGTGTTGTCCCAGCCCAGGCGAGTGTTGGTGGGCAGTACTTCGGTAAGGCCATCATGTGAACACCCCTCTGCTGCGGTGGTACGTGTCCACGGCCCTGCGCGTCACCGACGTGAACAGGTGTGGAGTACCGACCCGCGGCTTGTTTTCAGGCGTTCGGGCGAGGCACGTCTCGGGGACGCCAGCGAGGCAAGGGGTCGCTCACCCGGGACAAGCAGATCATGCCGAAGTCGTTCATACTCATGGGCATAATAGCGCTACGGCCCAAAGTCGGGTGACCAACGTGGCCAGCATAGAGACGTGAGTTTCGTGAGTCCCGACGAGGCCGCCTCGACTAATCAACGAGCCCTCTTCGGAAAACTACCCCTTAGCCGAGATCTGAGGACGGTTAGAGACGTCGAAGGCCCCTTGCGTGGAACTTGCCCATGCAGATCGATTTTTCGTTACCAGTTACGCCAAACTGCGAATGCTGAGAGTTCCATTACGGACCCTGATCGGCGGTTCGTCTCCAGAGCGATTACCAGTGTGCGAAAATGGACTCGGATCCTTGTACATGGTTTGCTAGCGGGCCGGACTTGGGGTCTCCGTGATCTAAACCCGGTGCTGAGGCGCCAGAATTTTACCGGGTGTACGACTGTGGTTTCCCGGCTCAGCGTTGGCGAGGAGCACAAGGCGGTTCGCCGTGCTTTGGGGCCGTGGGATGAGGAATAAGGGGAATAGGCCTTGTTGCTCTAGTAGAAAACAGAGGGACAACGTGAGCCGGGGTGTTCAAGTGAGTACAAAAGGGGACGAATCGTACCTTGTGTTCCAAAACGTATTTTGTTTCGTCCGGGAAAAAAACAAAGTCAGTAGCAAAGGGATCAATCAGAGACCAAAACTCAGACTTGACAAAACAAAAATGCTTGAACGCGTACTTACGACCCGCGACGTGCGGGTACGGGGCACGGAACACGGGGCATTCCGTAACGGTCGGGGCGAGGGTGGCACCCCCACACCCCCGCCGTACTCCCAAACGCGCGGCGTCCTTGTCGTTACTCTACCGAAGCGAGTCGTCTGTTCGACTGCGTCAGCACCCGACCCATCCTGATCTAAAAAAAACAAGAAATCCCTTTTCTTTATAAAAAAAAAACGTATGCGTTGGTTTATCTCATCAGTATAGAGCTGAATGTCTATGAGGAAGTGGTTGCGGCTTTTGTTGTCGTAAGATATTAAGTGTACAATCAAAAATTTTCTTTTCTAACAAAATTTTCATGGCAACGTTGCAAAAATATGAGATGGTGTCTAAAGTATGTCAGATTGATGAGTTAATCCGTTTGAAAGGCGGTTGTTGATTTTTGTTGTTGTTGTTTTGGTTGTTTCGCTTGTGTATACGGTTTTTAGCCGCTAATATACAGCTTTTTCCCCTATCCCTTTCATCGTATTCTTATTCGAATGGCCTGCGCGAAGGCCGTGTATGCAGCGTACGTATGTGAGTGTGTACGCGCGCGCGAGCGCAAGGTGTGAAAACGTGAGCGAGTGCGTGCGTTCTAGTATGAGCGCGCATAAAATAAATTAATAAAGGACTATCCTTGGCATTCAGATACCTCGCTCTTTCTTAAACACATCCCCACATACTCGCACTGTCTCCTTTCCTTCACACAACACCCACACCGCACCCTTTCGCTTTCACACTCCCCTTACGTGACCTCGTAAAGGTACAGTTATCGTCTTCGTTTCTGCAAACCAGACTCACACACGCGCAAGGAACAAAAACGGTAAATAACATAATCCCCGCGCGCGCGCGCGCAGACAGACACACGCACGCAGCTCAGAAAGACGGACGGCAAACAACCCCAACCAAACTGGAAAAAGAGCGGGGTTAAGACGTACCTCCTTAATTAAAAGGACAGATAGACACACGCACGCACACCAGGACGCCGCTTACCACACGCGCGCTAGCCCACACAAACTCACACGCGCGCGCGCATGCCACACACACGCGCGCACACAGAGACGCGCACGCTTGCAACAAAACAAAATTCTTTTAAAAAACTCCTATATATATAAGTCGAGCCTCCCCGCTTCTCTTCTCTGTGTGTCACTCACACTCGCGCATACACACACGCGCACACGCGCGCATGCACGCACACACTAACAGACAAGGCAGGGGGGAAGCCAGCCGGCGAGGGCAGTCGGTCTACACGAGTAGCGTATAGTGGCTGCCGCTGTCTTGCGACAATGCCAGAAATATAAAACTGCACCACACAGTTTCCCCCCACCACCACGTCTTTGCCTTCCCACTCACCCACCCCCTCTCCTCTCGCTCACATCACACGCGCGCGCGCGCGCGCACACACACGCGCGCGCGCAGACACACACAGACACAGTCGCCGGCCGCTGCTGGGCCTTTTCTCGGCGAGCGCGAGAAAAAAAAAATAGACCGGGTGACGTCATCGACCGAGTTTTTTTTTAGGGAACGTGGGAAGATAACTCTAATCTTACTTTCGATACAAAACCGCGCGAGAGTGCCGGCCCCTGATGGCCGCCATCTTGCGCCGCCGACATCCGCCTCCCTCATCCGGGTACTTTGCGTAAACAAACCGTGACCTCTGACCCCAGATTCCTTCTTTCTTCCCACTGGCTCGAGATCCGCCTCCCGTTGTGAGTGGCAACGGGCGCATACTATACTACTATTTCTTGTAGCGCATTGTTGAGAGATACTTCTAGGGTATAGGGGAGACCTTCGACAGGCATGCTGGAAGATACTGGCAGAAATTTATCAGAGCAGATGAAACCACGTCTTGCTGGGAGCCAGGCAAGGGAGGCTACTCCGAGAGAGAGAGAGAGAGAGAGAGAGAGAGAGAGAGAGAAGAGAGAGCGAAAGAGAGAGCGAGAGAGAGAGAGAGAGAGAGAGAGAGAGAGAGAGAGAGAGCAAAATACCTGAAGTGGAATTAGAAAAGATTTCCGTTTTTTGACCTCCACCCTTAATGACATCTTGTGAATTGTATATTGTAAACGAAGGGATTTTCAATGGAAAGAAGAAAAGCTGGAAACAATGGTGTTCACATTTCCTCTTTGTTTCGCTTTGACTTAAAAATGTATGTCGAAGAACACGATTCGTTGCTTTCTGTTAAATCCTTCGCGACTGGTAGGAAGGAATGTTGGCACTGACCAGAGAGGGAAAGAGGTTATCAGCACCATTGTCGTGTGATCTTAGGACCGTAAGTTGCTGTTGGTCTTTATCGGCTTTCGTTTTTGTCTCTTCCTTCAAAGCATAAAACGATACTTATCAGTTCTCTTTTTTTTCTGTGAAGGTCTTCTCCTTAACTTATGCCTAGTCGATGGTCAACGCTTTTTAACAGTGCGCTGACCATATATTCAGAACAGTGATAAGACCATGAAGGCTGCATCCACCCAGCATTGAATAAAGACCAATATCAAAGACGATTTTACGCTGCTCACTTGAAAGGAAAACCAATGTAGAGAGAGAGAGACCTGCAGT
>CM031598.1:102275622-102278122 GCA_018398815.1 Conus ventricosus | reverse complement strand
CCCGGGGGGTAAGGAATGGCCTGGGAGATGCATTTCCACCTGTCACCTCGCCGGACAAGACAGACAGAACAAACAGCGCAGGCAAGGGCAAGAAGAAGAACGGCGAGGCGGTCTGTGTTGTCCCCGGGGCCCCAAATCACACGACCACTCTCCCCGCCTTGCAACACAGACTTGGTGACGTCCACCAGCCCCTTGAGACAGCGGACACTTCATTATTCGCCCCCCACCCCACCCCACCCCCCCAACCCACCCCCATCCCTCTCAACTCACCCACAGCTGAGCCCCAAAACAAGGAGAGAAGGACAGGTGAGAGAGGAGAGAGAGTGAGAGAGAGAGAGAGAGAGAGAGGGGGGGGGTGGACAGGCGAACAAACGAGCGCAAGATTAGCCCAGGGTTCAAAGAGCCGTCGAGAAGTGGTCTCAGAGTGCAGGCAGCTCCGGCTGTTGATAAAGACGATTGACGGAGCGGCCCTAAGAGCCAGCAGGTCTGGAACTTGGCAATCAACGAACTGAGGCAAGATTAACGACTGGCGGCGACACGGAACTCCAACGCTGGTGATGTGAACAGCCAGACATGGGGACAGCTTTACACCACCCTCGGTGAGTCTTCTGACCACGATTGTTCCTGCGATGTTTGGTTGTTTTGTTTGTTTTTTGTTGTTGTTGAGATCGGTTGACTACCTGGGACCTGGGAAACAACGACTGCAGAGCGAAGACAGAAATCTTGTTTAGGAAGAGAGACAACTCTGACGGGCACATTATCAAACTCGTGAAGATAGGAGCGTAAGTGGTGTCTCTTTGTTTGAGCATGCTTAGCTGCTCTCTCTCTCTCTCTCTCTCTCTCTCTCTCTCTCTAGCCGGAACTCTTGCCTGCTCACCTGTGATCGTGCACAGGCACATTTCCATTTACATGTGTTTACAGAACATACAAAAATACATTGCAGGATGTACACATGCACACATGAAAGATAACTCTCTCCGAGACTATCCTCTCATCGAGGACAAGAATTGTTCATTTCCTTTGTAGATACATGATGCCTGGCCAAGATTAACGATCGGCGGGAATTCAAACACCCGGCGTCGTCGACTTGGAGAGGAGCAGGGGAAGGGGGGAGGGGGTTTCTAACACCTCCTTACTCCCCGTGCAGTCTTCGATTTATGAACATCAAGTTCTTCAGACCCTCACGCAAACAGAACGCCCAGGTCTATTCTTGCACGTCGCCGCCACTTGTCGTAGATCGTTGACACGGGACGTGTTCTTGTCATCACCCGTTGAGGGCAGAGAGTCTGCACCCGCCACCTCCCTCCCTCTCCTCCCCCCACTCCCACCCCCCTTTGAAGGGTCCCGTAAGTAGTCTTCGTTTACCAGACATAGATAGAGCCCATCATATTTCAACGATGAGTCTCCCAAACCCGTCCAGTATCTGGTATTTATATCTCAAACACTCTGGGGAACATTGCTATGGTTAGAAGCTAAATCATGAAGCAGTCCATTACTCCAAATAGTACAGAAGACGAAATCGCCACCATCAGCAAACATGCTCCTCTATGAGTAGGGTTTTGGTCTTTTCTTGGCAACCGTCTGTCTCGGAAGAGCCTGTAACAAATCAGACTAGTTTAAAGCAGTTTAAGATCATTCCCGCCAGCATGCAATGGGCTACACATCTTCAAAGTTTGGATGCAATTAATGCGCACAGAACATTTTTGAATGCACACAAGTTCTTGGTCTTAAAGCTCGTAGGAAGAAATTGCAGAGACCTGCATTCAGCACAGATGTTGAATCCCAAAAGAGAATCTCCCGTGAGGGGCTGTTCCAGAGGGGTTTGAACCAGGGCAACCTGGACCGCATGAACGATGCTTTGACCAGTAGGGACACTGGGGCCATGGTAAAGAAAGAATATACAGCTCTGAAGCATCCGCCTTCAATATCATGATCACGCAGGAACAGGGGTTTCTGCCGCACCGTATTGTCAACACATTATCTCAGTCTTACTGTTTAGAGCAAAAGACGTGGAGAACAACAAAGAAAAACTATCGACAGAGTGCAGATATTCACCTGCAGCTTCCTTAGAAAGATCCTCCAGATCCAGTGGAAAGTCACCATGACGGACCTTTGGCAGCATCGCAGCATGCTGTTGATGAGATCAAAAGAAGATAGTGAGACACTGGACTGGAAACACTACCCGGAAATCCCCTTCAAACATCACCAGAAAAGATTTGAGGTTACCCCAAAGGAAGCGAAAGCTGAGGCCAACCAGGTACCACCTGGTATCGAGACCTTGAAGCAGACTACAACAGATGGGGCACACCAAGGACCACCTGGCATCGAGACCTTGAAGCAGACTCCAACAGATGGGGCACACCGGGGACCAACTGGTATCGAGACCTTGAAGCAGACTCCAACAGATGGGGCACACCAAGGACCACCTGGCATCGAGACCTTGAAGCAGACTCCAACAGATGGGGCACACGGGGACCACCTGGCATCGAGACCTTGAAGC
>CM031598.1:102268122-102270622 GCA_018398815.1 Conus ventricosus | reverse complement strand
CGTCTGGCTTTACGTTCCATATAAAGTCATAACATTTTTGTCTGCGTCTCAAGGATTTGGAAGAAGTAGCCATGCGTAAAGCAGTTTTCAAAGTATGAGGTACATTTCAGTACTGCGACTTTGTATACATGTGTGCAGATTCGTTTTGACAAGATCTTAAACAGACTTGTTATTTAGGTTGATATGTTTTCAGGTTTCGTTCTGTTCATTTTGACACATTTCTTTTAAAACCAAATACCTAAGAGTTTGTATTTAGGATGATGGTGGTAAAATGATAGTGGTTATAGTGGTGGTGGTGGTGGTGTGTCTGTGTGTGTGAGAGAGAGAGTTTAAAGGTTAACGATGTGTGAGTGGTTGATCATCATGTATTTTATAGTCTTTAGTGTTTACTCTTTGCTTGCTACTATCTTTTCCTATTTGTCCTTGATTTTGCACATGGTTGCGTTTATGTATATGTGTGAGTGCAAAGTACGTTTATGTACATATATATATATTTACATTTTGTATACGTGTGGGTATGTATTTTTTGCTGGTTTTTTTTTGCGTCTTTTGTTTAGCATAGTAACTTTAATAGTCTCCTGCCATTTCCTTGTCACATGTGTAATTATAGACATTTTAACACACTATAAGCATTAGCTTGTTGATGTTCAAATTTTTACATTTTTTGTAAAGCTACGTGATTGTAAAGCGGAAAATAAATTTATTTAAACCAGAGAGAGAGAGAGAGAGAGAGAGAGAGAGAGAGAGAGAGAGAGAGAGAGAGAGAGAGAGAGAGAGAGAGCCATTTCATTTTCTTATGTGCAAGATATTTTTCGTAAGTCCAAACTATCCGTTAATAGGTTGTTTTTTTTACTTTACTCTTAGTGTTCTGAACATCCATCATTTTCATTGACAGTCTGGAACAGCTTTCCATATGATTCTTTATACCCCCCCCCCCCCTCCCCTGACGTGAAAGATGTATCATAGGAGGAGGATTAGCCATTATTCCCCCTTGCTCTAAAGATAGTAAATTTCTCTGGTCGGTAAGAATAACTGTCAGAACTGGGTAACATCTACACACACAGAGAGAGCAAGGTGATCAACGCCCTGTATACAACTACACAGGGCGTACCCCCTCAACCAACATTCTGCCCCTCCCCCCCTCCCTTTCCCTCCAGACATTGTCCAGCTGTCCCCTCTCTGTGACACAAGAGGGACACCCAAGGCCGCAGGTGCTGACAGGAGGATGGGGGCTACCATGTCTCGTCCTTCACGTCATCCTTTTGACAGGGGCGGACTGACCCAGCGGTCAAAACACACTGACCTGTCACGGCCGACCATCCATCACGTCACATCACGATCTGCGGATGCAGGTGGGCAGGACAGGGAGATGGAGGAGAGGGGTGGGTGGGGAAAGGGGGGGGGTGTAGATGGGTGTGGGGGCAATGCAGTATAAGGTCACGGAACACGTGGTCACCTTCTCTGTGACACCTCGAGAGACTGACCACCTACTTCTCCTTACGTTTGATCTTTCCGCCCACACGTTGTTGTTGTTTTTTTCTCGTTTTTTTCGTTTGTTTGTTTTTTTTCTCTTCTCTCTCTTAATAATCTGGTCTGTTTGTTTTTTCACTCGAATCAGCAGACCACACCACACTCTTTGGAAACATACAAGAACCCTATGAGCATTACGTGGTTCCAGATTTGCCTGAAGTGCCCTGGCCTGACATAAGCGCGCGGCAACAACTACTGAAGTAATGAATCTTACAACTTAAACGTCCGTATATGGATGCGTGAGAGAGAGAGAGTGTGTGTGTGTGTGTGTGTGTGTGTGTGTGTGTGTGTGTGTGTGTGTGTGTGTGTGGTGTGTGCGTGTGCGCGCATGTTAAAGCGCACGCACACGTGTGTGTGTGTGTGTGTGTGTGTGTGTGTGTGTGTGTGTGTGTGTGTGTGTGTGTGTGTGCGTGCGTCCGTCCATGCGTGCGTGCGTGCGTGCGTGCGTGCGTGCGTGTGTGTGTGTGTGTGTGTGTGTGTGTGTGTGTGTGTGTGTGTGTGTGTGTGTGTGCGTGCGTGTGCGTGCGTGCGTGCGTGCGCGTGCGCGCGCGCGCGCGTGTGTGTGTGTGTGTGTGTGTGTGTGTGTGTGTGCATGCAGTTCTTTGATGCGTGAGCATGTAGGTGTGGTGGTTTGTGTGGTACGACTATGGGTGTGTGTGTAAATATCAATATGAATAAAAAAATTTAGGTCTTGCATATGAAAGCTTTTTTTTTAATAATGTTGAATGTTTTACGATCACTGCAAAGCAATTTTCCTTATGTGAGAGGACAATAAATCAAATTGAATTGGATTGAATTCAAACTTACTTGAGACTGATAGGAGATTGTCAGTTCGTTTAAAGTATGCACCCGTAGTCAATATAGCAGAATGAAAGCGTCGGTACACCACACCATAATACATAAATAAACCCAGACGCATTGTATCAAACGCCAAAACACTCAAATCAGCGAACAAATGTCCAATGTAAGG
>CM031598.1:102245622-102258122 GCA_018398815.1 Conus ventricosus | reverse complement strand
ATTGACTGAATGCTAATGAAAAGAAATAAGCTGCAGAAAACGCATTACCATCACGGAAACGTGTCGCATCAAATGGTCTCAGAATATGCCTGCTGGTGGTTTTGCCCTAGTCGTTGAATGAACTTTTTTATGTGTATCGGTTTTCTTCTCTTTTTTTTTTTTCTTTCTTTTTTCTACTGCACTTTTGAGCAACCGTGTTGGAAAGAGGAAATGTGGCACAATGATGTATCCGTCAACGTGACGGATCCGGAGCTAAGGGCGGAATTAGGATCCGTTTACTAAGATTATCACATTGTATATTATTCACTGAGCACTGTAAAGTAACTGTTTATGAATAGACCACGTTCGGTAATCTGCGAGGGAGGTAATGATCTGTATTAGAGTTTGTGTTCAACGAGAGTGACCCCGCTGTTTTCATGTAAAAGATTTTGTTTGTGGCACGCCCAAAGCAATATTGCCCAATTAGTCAGCGAAACAATTTAATCACAGAGAGAAAATGTCTAAACTGGGTGTGACACTGTGAACCAGTGATGAAAACAGTCGAGATATAGATAGATAGATAGATAGATAGATAGATAGATAGATAGATAATAGATAGATAGATAGATAGATAGATAGATAGATAGATAGATAGATAGTAGATAGACAGATAGATAGATATACATATTATCCGTCCTTATACATTTTATACTGTTTGCGCTTGCATAATGGTTTTAGTTTTTCAGCAACTTTTTTCCTCTCCACACTTTCGTTTTCTTTTATTTACTACCTTTCGCTGGCTGCTTTGAGAGTGCTGTTGGATTCGGTTTTGAACCCTTGGTAGTGAAAACACCACAGAATTATGGACTGTGGTGTGTCTCTATTTGACGTCAAGAGCACAGACACAATCAGCCATGTCTCCCTGATGAGTCCGAAGTGGATAAAAGGCCTAGGTGCATGCAGGCAATACATATAGATCTGCCTTCAAGAGGGATCACGATGGTTCCCTCATGCAGCTAGTGAAGGGTTTTCATATTTATAAAACATATTTTCCCATTTTCTTTATCTTCAACCTTTTCTCTTTTTTTTTAAATTTCAAATCTTGGCCAAGTCATTGCTATAATGATGGAAGAATTGTTAACCTGCATTTGTTTTCCCCCACTACTTAATCGTTCAGCTAATATATATATATATATATATAGAGAGAGAGAGAGAGAGAGAGAGAGAGAGAGAGAGAGAGTGCTATCCTGGTGTGCACTTCAAATCAAATATTTGACTTTCGAGATCTATTTGCTCGGACCATGAATTGAGAAACGTAATTTAATTAGGAATGAAAAGACACAGGTTATCTCCCCCAGGTTTTTTTCCCTTTGGTCTGTTTTGCCAGTGAATCAGCCTAACAGTTCTATCAAAGAGAGAAAACGCCAAACAATGGGCGTGAGACGATTTGCTGGTAATGCAAACACTGTGTAACAGACAGTTCGACTTCATGAAATATCATCATCATTGATCCGTTTAGCTTTACATGTCTGTGGTTTGACGTGACGTTTGTTTACCAAATGACACATGCACACGTAGGGTAAAGATCTTCATCCAAAAAGTAAGTAAAGGAAACTGTACATGCAAGATAAAGACATGAGTTATCTTCCTCTGACCTTTTCACGGAATAAGTCTAGTTATTACTATCTGCTGAGCGATACAGAGCTGGCGAACTTTAACGAATCTTTTATTTATTTCCATCGGGGTGTCTAGCCACCCCCCCCCCCTCCCCCTGAGAACTGGTGGGGGTGCCGATTTAGTCGCCGACAATCCGACCTTGTGACAGGTAGTAATGGGATCCAGGTTACCAGTAGCAGATCTATCTATCTGATCTATGTGTGATCTGTGTGTGCGTCAAAGTGCGCCAGCTCTGGAGAGCTATCCACGGCCATCTAGCTAAGGGAGTAAACCCTGACCAAAAAAAAATCCGCAGTGGAGTCCCTAAGGCGGTTGGATGGCAAACTTTCTCACCCTCCGGCAGCTCCTGCGACCGCGTGGACACCAAACCCGTAACAGCCCTGCTGTTCCTTTGGATTCGCGAGCAAGGTGGCGAGGGCCGACAAGCTGCATGGGCAACAGCCTGTCCTCCATGTTACAATGCCCAGGCTTATCATATCCGTCCCTTCATCCACAAACACTCACTTGCACCTACGACCTAGAGAGGACACTCCAGCTTCGCTACTTGCGTCGACACAACACGGGAAGCAACAGATACTGGTTGTAAGTCAGTGCTCAATTGGCGTAGAGCGTGACGCCAAGGGGGTGCTTCCGACGGTGGGAGAGATCTTCGCGTCTCACTGGACAGCTACCGCCCGCCTAAGCTGGGCAGCCCCTAGCCAAGGTGCTGTCCCGCCACGACCTGCTTTCTTCACTGGGTGCATGGCGATTAGGAGAACATCCCACAAGCAGGTTCGTAAACCACCACGACGCAGGCGACAAGAAAACTTCAAGAAAGCAATCAGTGCTAAAATCGGGATGTTGAAATGTCTGGACAATAATGCCTGGGCTTTCTTAAGACCTTCAAGATATCAGCGACGCTACAAAAACAGCTCAAGACAACACACTCCAGACATTGAATGTCGATATCGCCACCCTGCAGGAAACACAGCTAGCTAACACAGGCACACTGAAGGAGAGGGACTACACCTTCTTCTGTCAAGGAAAAGGCTCTGATGCCCCATGAGAATAAATTATGGAGTAAAGAACAGCCTGCCGAGTATGATAGAACCAGGCAGCGGCGGCTCAGAATGACTTCTGACTCTCCGCCTTAACACCGCGGAAGGCCTTGTCACCCTTGTCAGCGTATATGCTCCGACTCTGTCCGCCACTCTGGATGCCAAGGATGAGTTCTATGAAAACCTTGCACCTACCATAAGGAACATCCCCAGCACGGAACAATTAGTCCTCCTCAGCGACTTCAGCGTCAGAGTGGGTGCAGACAACGACTCATGGTCCTCTTGCCTTGAATGGGGAAAATGAATGAGAATGGACAGCGACTGCTCAAGATTTGAGCTGTCACGAACTGTTCATCGCTGACTCCTTCTTCAAGACGAAGCCTCAACACAAAGTTTCCTGGAGACACCCGTGCTCAAAGCATTGGCACCAACTGGATCTGATCCTGGTAAGACGCTCCGCTGTCAAAAACCTTCTCCACACTTGCTCTTACCACAGCGCGGATTGCAACACGGACCACTCCCTGGTATGCTGCAGGTTCAAGCTGCAACCAAAGAAGTTCCACTGCTTAAAGAAACAAGGGAGCATTCGTATCGACGTCAGTAAGATGTCTCAGCCAAATCTTGTAGAACAGTTCCCAGAGCTAGAGGCCTTTGAGAGAGAACACGATGCATTGCAGCCCGAAGACTCTGGCATACAGAGATGGGAAGCTTTACGAGTCACCATGCAACGCACGGCTGTCAGAAGCAAGGTTAAGCTTAATGTCAGGTGCTGCGCCAACGAGTACCGGACAGAGCTCAGCGAGGAGACACAGACAGATGTTGAAAGAGGCAACATCAGAGGGATGTATGACGGCATCAGAAGGCACTGAGACCAACGCAGAGAAAGACAGCTCCCCTCAAATCCCCCACTGGGAAGTAATCAATGACCCCAGCCAGCAGATGGAGAGATGGGTGAAGGACTGCTCCGACCTCTACTCCAGAGAGAACACAGTGACCTCAGCCCTTGATGTCATCAAGTGCATGCCAGTCATGGAAGAGCTTGACGTAGAGCCGACCGTGGACAAACTCAGCAAGGTCATTGACAGTCTAGCATCAGGCAAGGCACCTGGCAATGGCGGCATTCCTCTAGACCTCATCAAACACTGCAAAACTACCCTTCCGCACCCTTTGCATGCAGTCTTCTGTCAGTGCTGGAATGAGGGGCTGTACCACAGGACATGAGGGATGCCAAGATTGTCACCTTGTACAAAAACAAGGGCGAGAGAAGCGACTGCAATAACTGCAGTGCCATCTCTCATCTCAACATCACCGGAAAAGTCTACGCTCGGGTCTTCCTCATCCGCCTGCAGAAGCTGGCTAAACGTGTTCACCCGGAATCACAGTGTAGCTTTCGAGCAGAGAGGTCCACGGTAGACATGGTCTTCTCCCTTCGCCAACTCCCGGAGAAGGGCAGAGAGCAGCGGATGCCCCTGTATGTCGCATTCATCGACCTCACCATGGCCTTCGACCTTGTCAGCAGAGATGGTCTTTCAAGGCTCTCCGAAAGATCGGCTGCAACCCCCCCCCCCCCCCCCCCCCCCCCAAACTGCACAGCATAATTGAGTCCTTCCACTCCAACATGAAAGGGGCCGTGCAGTTTAATGGCAACCTCTACAGGCCCTTCGACATATGCAGCGGTGTCAGACAAGGCTGCGTCCTTGCCCCCGCCCTCTTTGAGATCTTCTTTGCTCTCCTCCTGAGGCCTGCATTCAGCCCAGCACAAGATCTGCGGACCAGATCAAACGGCAGGCTTTTCAATCTCGCCCGCCCAAGAGCAAGGACAAAGGTCCATGAAGTCCTCATCAGAGATATAATGTTGCCAATGATGCCACTGTTGCGACCCACACCCAGCGGAAATTGCAGTCGCTGATGGACCGCTTCTCCCAGGCCTGCGAAGACTTCGGTCTGACTATCAGCCTAAAAAGACAAATGTCCTGGGTCAAGACACGCCATCACCACCAACCATCACCATTGATGGCTATGAGCTTTATGCCATCCATCAGTTCACTTACTGTGGGTCCACCGTCACCGATAACCTGTCTCCGTTGACACTGGGATCGGGAAGGCAACCATAACAATTGCTCGCCTCACAAAAACAGTGTGGACAAATCCCAAGCTGACCACAAAGACAAAGGTGGCTGTGTAAAACACCTGCGTTCTCAGCACCTTGGTGTATGGCAGTAAGACATGGACCACGCATGCTCGCCAGAGAAAAAGGCTCAATTCCTTCCACCTCAGAAGCCTCCGGCATATATTCGGCATCTCCTGGCAAGAAAAGGTGGCCACAACAGAAGTCCTCTCTGACGTTGGCCTCCCTACCATGTATACCCTGCTGACCCAGCGTCGGCTACGTTGGCTGGGCCACATTTGCCGTAAGAAGGATGGTCGCATCCCAAAAGACGTACTCTGTTTAGAGCTCGCTGTAGAGCAGAGAAGCATTGGCCACCCACAGCTGAGATACAAAGACGTTTGCAAAAGAGACTTGAAGGTGCTTGAGATCAACACTTAGTCCTGGAAGGACCTCGCAGCAGACCGCAACAGCTAGAGAAGAACTCACAAAAAACAGCGCAGATTGGCGAAGACAAACTGACAGCTGCTGCAGCAGAAAAGCGAGCCCGCAGAAAGGGGATGACAGCCAACAAACCTTTGTCAACATACAGATGTGACCGCTGCGACACGGTCTCTAAAGCCACAGGCGACGCTGCTCGAGTCGAGCAGACAACCCAGACAGCTAGCTAAATATTACTTCGGAAGTACTCTGTCCATGGTCAGCTACGACTGACGGAGGCCTACAACTACAGGATGATAGATACGTTGAAGTTTTGTATTTTTCCACGCGAAGTAATTTTCAGCCGCAGTTACTATTAGTAATTTCCAGGAGGGAAAGGGACTGGTGATAATTTGTTATGATCTGTTCGATCTTGTCGAAGATCTGAGCGCTCTCCAGTGCCCTTCTATTGATTTTTCGCATTTGTTCAGGTTTTGATTTTGAGTTTATAAGGGACATTGATAATTGTATGAAGAAAGTCATTTAATTTGAATCACCCAGACGTAGGACTGTTCGTTGAAAAGTGTCATGCACACAGGCCTCTATCGTCAGAAACGGGAGCGATGCGCACGGCGGAAATTGACACTCTGCGTTATCATAGGTGTATTAGGGAAGTGTAAGATGTTATTATTTGAAACAAATTGTCGAAAATTGACATTGTCGGCACTTCCATGGATGTATCAAGGAAGGGTAAGAGAGTACCGGGTATTATGTAAAATGTGGTGTTGGGACTAAATCCGCCTCCATTTTTAACTTGGAGACAGCAATGAGATCGTAACTGAGTAAGAATTTCATTGAAGTTACGAAAACTGTTCTATGTTGGTGGAGGTCAGCGTTTACCCAAGTTTCCTTCCAGTTACCTTGATCAGGGACCATCCTCACCTTCACCAGGGACCAACGTCACCTTCACCAGGGACCATCCTCACCTTCACCAGGGACCATCCTCAACATCACCAGGGACCATCCTCACCTTCACCAGGGACCATCCTCACCTTCACCAGGGACCATCCTCACCTTCACCAGGGACCATCCTCACCATCACCAGGGGCTAACCTCACCATCACCAGGGATCATCCTCACCTTCACCAGGGACCATCCTCACCTTCAACAGGGACCTTCCTCACCTTCACCAGGGACCATCCTCACCTTCACCAGGGACCATCCACCTTCACCAGGGACCACCCTCACCTTCACCAGGGACCATCCTCAGCTTCACCAGGGACCTTCCTCACCTTCACCAGGGACCATCCTCACCTTCACAAGGGACCTCCCTCACCTTGACCAGGGACCACCTCACCTTCACCAGGGACCATCCTCACCTTCACCAGGGACCATCCTCACCTTCACCAGGGACCATCCTCACCTTCACCAGGGACTAACCTCACCTTCACCAGGGACCAACCTCACCTTCACCAGGGACTAACCTCACCATCACCAGGGACTAACCTCACCATCACCAGGGACTAACCTCACCTTCACTAGGGACCATCCTCACCTTCACCAGGGACCATCCTCACCTTCACCAGGGACCATCCTCACCATCACCAAGGACCAACCTCACCTTCACCAGGGGCCATCCTCACCTTCACCAGGGACCATCCTCACCTTCACCAAAGACAATCCTCAGCTTCACCAGGGACCATCCTCACCTTCACCAGGGACTAACCTCACCATCACCAGGGACCAACCTCACCTTCACCAGGGACTAACCTCACCATCACCAGGGACTAACCTCACCATCACCAGGGACCATCCTCACCTTCACCAGGGACCATCCTCACCTTCACCAGGGACCAACCTCACCTTCACCAGGGACCATCCTCACTTTCACCAGGGACCATCCTCACCTTCACCAGGGACCAACCTCACCTTCACCAGGGACCATCCTCACCTTGATCAGGGACCATCCTCACCTTCACCAGGGACCATCCTCACCTTCACCAGGGACCATCCTCACCTTCCCCAGGGAATATCCTCACCTTGACCAGGGACTAACCACACCTTCACAAGGGACCATCCTCACCTTCATCAGGGATCATCCTCACCTTCACCAGGAACCACCCTCACCTTCACCAGGAACCACCCTCACCTTCACCAGGGACCATCCTCACCTTCACCAGGGACCATCCTCACCTTCACCAGGGACCACCCTCACCTTCACCAGGGACCACCCTCACCTTCACCAGGGACCATCCTCACCTTCACCAGGGACCATCCTCACCTTCACCAGGGACCACCCTCACCTTCACCAGGGACCATCCGCACCTTCACCAGGGACCATCCTCACCTTCCTCACCTTCACCAGGGACCATCCTCACCTTCACCAGGGACCATCCTCACCTTGACCAGGGACCATCCTCACCTTCACCTGGGACCATCCTCACCTTCACCAGGGACCATCCTCACCTTCATCAGGGACCAACCTCACCTTCATAAGGGACCATCCCCACCTTCACCAGGGACCATCCTCACCTTCATCAGGGACCATCCTCACCTTCCCCAGGGACCATCCTCACCATCGTCACCTTCACCAGGGACCATCCTCACCTTCCCCAGGGACCATCCTCACCTTCACCAGGGACCATCCTCACCTTCACCAGGGACCATCCTCACCTTCCTCACCTTCACCAGGGACCATCCTCACCTTGACCAGGGACCATCCTCACCTTCCCCAGGGACCATCCTCACCTTCACCAGGGACCATCCTCACCTTCATCAGGGATCATCCTCACCTTGACCAGGGACCATCCTAACCTTGCCCAGGGACCATCCTCATCCTCACCTTGACCAGGGACCATCCTCACCTTCACCAGGGACCATCCTCACCTTCACCAGGGACCATCCTCACCTTCACCAGGGACCATCCTCACCTTCACCAGGGACCATCCTCACCTTCACCAGGGACCATCCTCACCTTGCTCACCTTCACCAGGGACCATCCTCACCTTCACCTGGGACCATCCTCACCTTTACCAGGGACCATCCTCACCTTCATCAGGGATCATCCTCACCTTGACCAGGGACCTTCCTCACCTTCACCAGGGACCTTCCTCACCTTCACCAGGGACCATCCTCACCTTCATCAGGGACCATCCTCACCTTCCCCAGGGACCATCCTCACCATCCTCACCTTCACCAGGGACCATCCTCACCTTCCCAGGGACCATCCTCACCTTCACCAGGGACCATCCTCACCTTCACCAGGGACCATCCTCACCTTCACCAGGGACAATCCTCACCTTCACCAGGGACAATCCTCACCTTCACCAGGGACCATCCTCACCTTCACCAGGCACCATCCTCACCTTCACTAGGGACCATCCACCTTCACCAGGGACCAACCTCACCTTCATCAGGGACCATCCTCACCTTCATCAGGGATCATCCTCACCTTGACCAGGGACCATCCTAACCTTGACCAGGGACCATCCTCATCCTCACCTTGACCAGGGACCATCCTCACCTTCACCAGGGACCATCCTCACCTTCACCAGGGACCATCCTCACCTTCACCAGGGACCATCCTCACCTTCGTCACCTTCACCAGGGACCATCCTCACCTTCACCAGGGACCAACCTCACCATCACCAGGGACCATCCTCACCTTCATCAGGGACCATCCTCACCTTCATCAGGGATCATCCTCACCTTGCCCAGGGACCATCCTCACCTTGACCAGGGACCATCCTCACTTTGACCAGGGACCATCCTCACCTTCACCAGGGACCATCCTCACCTTCACCAGGGACCTTCCTCACCTTCACCAGGGACCATCCTCACCTTCACCAGGGACTATCCTCACTTTCACCAGGGACCATCCTCACCTTCACCAGGGACCATCCTCACCTTCACCAGGGACCATCCTCACCATCCTCACCTTCACCAGGGACCATCCTCACCTTGCCCAGGGACCATCCTCACCTTGACCAGGGACCATCCTCACCTTCACCAGGGACCATCCTCACCTTCACCAGGGACCATCCATCCTCACCTTCACCAGGGACCATCCTCACCTTCATCAGGGATCATCCTCACCTTGACCAGGGACCTTCCTCACCTTCACCAGGGACCATCCTCACCTTCATCAGGGACCATCCTCACCTTCATCAGGGACCAACCTCACCTTCACCAGGGACCATCCTCACCTTCACCAGGGACCATCCTCACCTTGATCAGGGACCATCCTCACCTTCCCCAGGGACCATCCTCACCATCCTCACCTTCCCCAGGGACCATCCTCACCTTCCCCAGGGACCATCCTCACCTTCACCAGGGACCATCCTCACCTTCACCAGGGACCATCCTCACCTTCCTCACCTTCACCAGGGACCAACCTCACCTTCACCAGGGACCATCCTCACCTTCACCAGGGACCATCCTCACCTTCATCAGGGATCATCCTCACCTTGACCAGGGACCATCCTCACCTTGACCAGGGACCATCCTCATCCTCACCTTGACAAGGGACCATCCTCACCTTCACCAGGGACCATCCTCACCTTCACCAGGGACCATCCTCACCTTCATCAGGATCATCCTCACCTTGACCAGGGACCATCCTCACCTTGACCAGGGACCATCCTCATCCTCACCTTGACCAGGGACCATCCTCACCTTCACCAGGGACCATCCTCACCTTCACCAGGGACCATCCTCACCTTCACCAGGGACCATCCTCACCTTCCTCACCTTCACCAGTGACCATCCTCACCTTCACCAGGGACCAACCTCACCATCACCAGGGACCATCCTCACCTTCATCAGGGATCATCCTCACCTTGACCAGGGACCATCCTCACCTTCACCAGGGACCATCCTCACCTTCACCAGGGACCATCCTCACCATCCTCATCTTCACCAGGGACCTTCCTCACATTCACCAGGGACCAACCTCACCTTCACCAGGGACCATCCTCACCTTCACCAGGGACCATCCTCACCTTGACCAGGGATCATCCTCACCTTCCCCAGGGACCATCCTCACCTTCACCAGGGACCATCCTCTACCTTCACCAGGGACCATCCTCACCTTGACCAGGGATCATCCTCGCCTTCACCAGGGACCATCCTCACCTTCATCAGGGATCATCCTCGCCTTCACCAGGGACCATCCTCGCTTTCACCAGGGATCATTCTCACCTTCACCAGGGACCTTCCTCACCTTCACCAGGGACCATCCTCGAACAGAAACCCTGCACTAATGCCCGCCATCTTCTTTACGCAGGAAGCGTGCCCAGAGCCCCGCAGAGAAGCCCTTTTGGCGGCTTTACGCAAACGACGTGACTTGGACTCTCCATGGTAACGGCCAAGCTGTTGCGAGCAGCTTTCAATAATGGAAAACACAGCTTTGCAGTTGGATGGGCGATGTTCGGAAATGTTTGTGACGCTGGGACAGACTGGTTTTTATCAAATACAGCAAGAAATGCACGAACGCTTGAGGCGAACACTGCTCGTGTTTCATTGGCCTTGTTTTACAACCAGCCACTCGCATAAAGCTGTGACACACGTGCGGACCAGCCACCCTGTCATGTCAACAGAAATCGGAAACAGCAGCCTGTCTTGTTTCTTTTCCTTTTTTTTTTTTTTATCGCTGACGGCCATTGAGATCTGCTTGTAGATGATCACCGCTGTGAGCCTGTGCAGGTCTACTGCTAGAAGAGGTATGTGCTGCTACCGCATCTGCCTATTGCTTGTCTGTTGTTATTGGAAGCATAACAACGGGGAGGTGCAACTCCTCTCCTCCTACAAAAAGGATTTTTTAAAAAAAGGTAAACAACGGAGGGGCGAACAGAAGCCACTGAAAACCAACCCTGAAATGTGTTTCTTTTTCATCTGTTTCAAGGTTGTTTTTCAGTGGGTTCTGTTCGCTCCTCTGTTGTTTACCTTTTTTTTTTCTTTTTGCAGGATGGGGGGGTGGGGGGTTGTACCTCCTCCTTGTTCTTTCTTTGTCTGTTTGTTTGCGTGCTTGTTTGCAACTTCTGAATGCAAATTCGGTCTGTCTGTCTCTTTGTCTCTCTCTTTCTCTCTCTCTCTCTCTCTCTCTCTCTCTGCGTGCGTGTGTGCATGCGTGCGTTCATGCATGCGCGCGCGCGCGCGCGCGCGCGTGTGTGTGTGTGTGTGTGTGTGTGTGTGTGAAAGGGGCACGTCCACAGGTCAAAGAGTGCATGAACTCGAAGGAGACCCACCTAATTCACACCGAGTCAGAAAATAATAACGTGGGACGGAAGTGCTATTAAACCAGTCACCGATTCACATGGGTCCCGAAGACCACCAGTGCCATGAGGTGACAGTTATGATGACCCCTGCACGTGCTGCCTCTCTCTCTCTCTCTCTCTCTCTCTCTCTCTCTCTCTCTCTCTCTGACAGGTGTAGGACCAGTAGCTGGTTTGTGGCAAAGTTGTTTACGGTCCACTCGCCAATGATTGTTGTGGAAGCTCCATCTTAACAGCATGCGACGATTGAAAAGCCACACGTGGACAGTTTTTAGCATTAAATTCAGAACCAATCAAATCAGTTTCTGGTTGACTCCGGTGTCCACAAGATGTCACAGTCAACAAATGTATACAATTATAGATAGATTCATACTAAATCAGAGTGGATCTTTTATGCTACATCAAAATGAAATCAACAAGACAGCAACAATACTGAAAATACGGAGTACAATCATCAACAAAATGACACATGCAACAGTAAAATAGAAGCGAAGAAATGACGTGAGATGACTGACTGGGCGATGCAATACGCGTTGGCTTTCCGTCTCCGATGTGACGAGTTAGGATGACAGGTGTGGTCATCTATAGGGGAGGGACTCAGAATGTTTGCTCTTTTGGAATTAAAGAGGAGTTTTCATATTGAAAGTTCACCTCCACCTTCTCTCTTAAAAGTGATGGAAGGAGTAACTTTTCCGGTACTCATCATCGAAAGAAATTTGCATTTTTCTCGGGACTGTTGAAAATACTCAAGAGTGGCTCAGGGATAATTCTCCCTAGGCTTGTGCTCATAAACGTGCGTGTGCTCCTAGTGACAGACAAAATTAGAGATGAGTTCAAACGTGAAATAATGTATGAACAACAAAGAACTGGCACAAGTGTGCTTTCACACATCAACTTTACTTGTGTATACAAGAGTAAAAGACACAAATCATAACTTTTGATAACTCAAATCAATCTGAATAGACTGCATAATAACATCTGATATGTCCCTATCTGATCTGAACTTTT
>CM031598.1:102202115-102244622 GCA_018398815.1 Conus ventricosus | reverse complement strand
GGACTCCGCGTCAGGTACTCTTCCCAGCTTGCTTGGTCTTCCCACTCTGTTCTTTTGTCCCTTTGAGGGTTTTATCCATTCCCACAGGGCTTGTCTTGTGATTGTTGATGGAGACTTTCTGAGGGTGTGGCCAATCCATCCCCACTTCCGTTTTCTGATTTCTATTTCTATTGGAACCTGCTTGGTCTTGTTCCACAGTTCTGTGTTGGCAATAACATCTGGCCATCTGATGTTCACAATGTTTCGCAGACATCTGTTGATAAATGTTTGGAGTTTGTGGGTGTTTGTCTTTGTTGTTCGCCACGTTTCAGAACCATACAGAAGGACAGGTTTCACATTTGAGTTGAAGATTCTGATCTTGTTATGGAGTGAGAGGGCAGAGGAATTCCAGATAGGCCGTAGCATAGTAAAGGTGTGCCTGGCTTTATTGATGCGACTTTTGATATCCTCATCTGTACCTCCATCTTTGCTGACCCCCACTGCCGAGGTAGACAAACTTGTCAACTTCAATGATGTCTTCCTGTTGTAGTCGTAGTGGGTCTCGTTGCTGGTTGTTGACTCTCATGGCTTCTGTTTTCTTTATGTTGATTTGGAGGCCTGTCTTTCCTGCTTCTTCTGCTACCCGGCACAGCTTCTCTTGTGCGTCTTGCTGTTTGTGGAACAGAAGGCTGATGTCGTCGGCGAAGTCCAGGTCTTCCAGTTGCTTGGTGAAAGTCCACTGGATTCCTGTCCTCTTGCCGTCTGTAGACTGTCGCATTATCCAGTCAACGACCATCAGGAAAATTGTTGGCGATAGTAGACACCCCTGACGGACGCCGGTTTGTACAGTGAAGGGCTTCGTTAGCTTCCCATCGTGGACGACCTGGCATGTGGCATCCTCGTAGAGTTGCTGGATGATGGGAACAAACTTGGGTGGGAAGCCATAGTGGTGCATGAGTTTCCAGATGGTATCTCTGTCGATGCTGTCAAATGCCTTCTGGAAATCTACAAATACTGCGTACAAGGGGTCTGCCACTCCAGAGACTGCTCGATGATAATTCTCATGGTGGCAGGAAGGGGAATCAGGATGGGAAAGATGGAGCCTGCACTGAAAGGCAACGACGTTGAAACTGTCAATAACCATAACTCTGCCAAAATGAAGAGGTGCTGTGAGGTGGTGGGGGAGGAGGGTACGATGGTGGAGGGGAAGGGATGGAACCAGGGGTCAGCATCTCACTTTCCAGTGAACTCCCACATCATGTACACTGCAGAGTTGTATCACTCCGAGATTGACAGTCCATACTGCTATGAACTCACATACTACGCCACAATACATGACTCTACTTATGACAGGAGGTTGGAAATTCACTATGATGTGAACCCACACACTGGTTGCAAGTGTGTATCAGGAAGCTGGGCTGCACACCATGTAGTATGAGCTCACGATGTCACACTGGTGACAAAGGTGCATCAAAAGGGCAGGCGGTCCACTGTCATGTCAACAATCCATCATGCACTATGTCACAATCCACTCCACAAGCATGGCACTGCAAGCACCACTATGAACAGATTCCCATACAAGAGAGATGATGGTATGTTCAGACAGGAGACCTAAGGAAGTGGAAAAAGCCTGAACATTGCCTGGGGACGGTCCAGCAGGTGGGAAGGACTCAAAAATCAAGTTGGGGTAAAATAACCAGCAGTGAGTTTGACTGGTGATGAAAACCCCATGATCTCTCCATTACTGACATTCAGGTTTATCTATTGCGAAAGGCCACTGGTTGTCTTAATGTTGCTTTCACACACAACACCACACACACACACACACACACACACACACACACACACAACACCACACACACACACACACACACACACACACACACACACACCACAACACACACCTACACACACACACACACACACACACACACACAACACACACACACACACAACACACACACACACACACCACACACACACACACACACACACACACATAACACACACTCTCTCTCTCTCTCTCTAAGCAGATTCATCAAATCTGTGCAATTGCTCTATGCACTTAAAAAAAACTGAATTCAGGTTCAAAGAGAAAGTATGTAATGTTTAATGTTTCAGTCAGTCTTTACTGCCGATCAATTCTGACCGTTCACCCACTACTGATAGTTTATGTAGGCTTTACAGTACTATGTGTTCTTACTGTATTTATTCCTCTTCAGAGGTTTTACAGTACTATGGTTCTTACTGTATTTATTCCTCTTCAGAGGCTTTACAGTACTATGTGTTCTTACTGTATTTATTCCTCTTCAGGGGCTTTACAGTACTATGTGTTCTTACTGTATTTATTCCTCTTCAGAGGCTTTACAGTACTATGTCTTCTTACTGTATTTATTCCTCTTCAGAGGCTTTACAGTACTATGTCTTCTTACTGTATTTATTCCTCTTCAGAGGCTTTACAGTACTATGTCTTCTTACTGTATTTATTCCTCTTCAGAGGCTTTACAGTACTATGTCTTCTTACTGTATTTATTCCTCTTCAGAGGCTTTACAGTACTATGTGTTCTTACTGTATTTATTCCTCTTCTGAGGCTTTACAGTACTATGTGTTCTCACTGTATTTATTCCTCTTCAGAGGCTTTACAGTACTATGTGTTCTTACTGTATTTATTCCTCTTCAGAGGCTTTACAGTACTATGTCTTCTTATTTTATTCCTCATCAGAGGCTTTACAGTACTATGTGTTCTTACTGTATTTATTCCTCTTCAGAGGCTTTACAGTACTATGTGTTCTTACTGTATTTTATTCCTCTTCAGATGATGCAGATTGTACAAGACTTGCTCTCCTACCAGCTGACCAAACACTATGGTTAACATCACAGATTCCTGGCTGGGTGGTTGTGGGTTCGATTCCCTTCAGAGCCATTTATATTTTATGGGATTTTTCTCCTCACGATTGGCTCTGCAAACAGTTGAGTTCACTATGGTTCAACTGGGAGGACTTGAACTGGAGTCAGGTTTCATCCATTTCATGAATGCGGTCACTTCGAGAGTTGTTCAAGTTTCCCAACAAACATAGCAGGTGCTCTCATGACAACCTCAACTGTGATTTCCTCTCCATGTCTACACAGTGATTTCCTCTCCATGTCTACACAGTGGTTCCTCTCCATGTCTACACAGTGGTTTCCTCTCCATGTCTACACAGTGGTTTCCTCTCCATGTCTACACAGTGATTTCCTCTCCATGTCTACAGTGGTTTCCTCCCCATGTCTACACAGTGGTTTCCTCTCCATGTCTACACAGTGGTTTCCTCTCCATGTCTACTTCATGCGGAATGCCAATGCTGGGGGGGGGGGGGGGGGGCAACAGGACGACCCAGGCCGTCTGTGGATGGGGAGAGGGAATGAGCATCATGGGAAACGCTACGGAAGTGGCTCAAAGATGAGACACACACAAAAAAAATGTCCTGAAGAGTATTATTTCCTAATCGACAGTGCTGGTTGCCTAAGACCTATACACAATTGCCACTGTATTTCAATTCTCGCATTTTTAAGTATGGGTTTTCCACGGCCATATCATAAAAAGAGTATGGTTCAAATGATGCAACTGTTTATTTCTTTAACCTTACATGTATATACAAATCAGCTTATACATAGCTTTAAGGTTCTTGACAAATACCAAAACTAAACAGAAAATTCCAAAAAATCAAATGACATCATGATTTCATTATCTCTGGGTCACAGCAGTAGTATATTACACGCCCGTTGCCCCCCACGACGGGGCAAGATCTCGGGGCCCGAGTGGGAAGAAAAAAGGAATCTGGGGCCCAGAGGTCACGGTTTGTTTACGCTAAGTACCCGGATGAGGGTGCGGATGTCGGCGCAAGAGGCGGCCATCAGGGCCAGCACTCTCGCGCGGTTTTGTATCGAAAGCGAAAGTAAGATTAGAGTTATCTCCCATGCCCTAAAAACTCGGTCAAATGACGTCCCGGTCTTTTGCGCGTGCCAAACCCCTCCCCCCCCTCTCTCTCGTATCATACGCCTGTGTGTTTTTGTGTGTGTGTGAGGTGTTGTGTGTGTGTGTGTGTGTGTGTGTGTGTGTGTGTTGTGGTGTGTGGGGTGTCTGTGCGTGTGTGGGTGTGGGGCCTGCGTGTGTGACACAGAGAGAAGAGGGAGAGCTCGGCTTAATATATATTTTTTTAAAAGCGTTTTTTTCTATTGTATTTTTTTTTCTTTTTTTATGCGCGCGCGCGCGCGCGCACGGGGCGCGTGCGTACGCCGATGTGTCGAGACTGAAAATCGGGGAGAGAGAGCGAGGAGTCGGAGGGCTGACTCTTATATATATATACGTTTTGAAAAAAAAAAAAAAAAAAAAGGCGATCGCTTAATACCAGTCCTCTCTCTCTTAATAAAATATAGTGGGTTTTTTTTAAACGAACGTGCCGCGCGCGCGCTCGCGCAGCGCGCGGGTAAGCGCTTTCTGTGTGCGTGCGTGTGTCGTCTGTTCGTATGAATTAAGGATGTACGTCTTAACCCTGGCTTTCTCCCCTTCCCTTACCTTCTTTTATTTTCGGGCAACGAGTAGCTGCGTTTGTTTGTGCGCCTACGTGTTTGTGACCCACTTCGGATGCGTGCCAACTCCCTTTCCCCCTCGTATCATTACTCGGGGTTCTCCGTGTGCGTGTGTTTGTCTGCGCGCGCGCGCGGTATTATTTTATTGACGTTGTTTCTATGCGCGTGTATGTGTCCATGTTGCGAGTGAAAGAAGACGAAATGGCCTTTCGAAGTCTGTAAGGGGGAGTGGTGAAAGTGTGTGTGTATGACGAAAGGAGGACAGTGAGGGTATGTGTGGGGTTTGCAAAAAAGAAACAGGTATCTGAATGCTAAGGAGAGACTTTTATTTATTTTTATGGCGCGCCATACTGTACGCACGCACTCACTCACGCTTTCACACGTGTGCACGCGCGCGCGTGCACACTCACATACGTACGCTGGCTACACGGCCTCGCGCAGCCATTCGAAAAGATTACGATGAAAGGAGGGGAAAAAACTGTTTATTGCGCTCGTTACAAAAGCGAAACAACCAAAACAACAACAAAAAAATCAACAACCATTTCAAAAGACATATGCAATCTGTACAAAACTTTAGACACTCTCATATTTTGCAACGTTGCCATGAAATTTGATTTCCATTTAATATTTCACGACAACAAAGGCCACGACCATGGTCTCAGGACATTCAGCTATTTACTGATTGGATAAACGAACGCATACGTTTTTTTTTTTTTTTTAAAGGGAGTTCTTGTTTCTTTTTCTTTTTTTTTAGATCAGAATGGGTCGGGTGCTGACGCCTTTCGGAACAGACGACTCGCTTTGGGTAAAAGTACGACAAGGGCCCGGCGTTTTGGGAGTACGTGTGCACCCGCGCCCCGTCCGTCGGAATCCCATGTTCGTCCGTACCCGCACTCGCGGGTCGTAAGTACGTCCAAGTATTTTTGTTTAGTCAAGTCATTTTGTCTCTGATTGATCCCTTTGCTACTGGCTTTGTTTTTTTTTCCCGGACCGAAACAAAGTACGTTTTGGAACACAAGGTACGATTCCGTCCCTTGTACTCCTCTTTGAACAGCCCCGGGTCCCGTTTGTCCCTCTTTTTTCTACTAGAGCACAAGGTCTAATTTCCCCTTTTCTCATCCCACCGCCCCAAGCATCGGCGAACTCGCCCTTGTGCTCCTCGCACGCCAGAGCCGGGAACCACAGGTCGTTACACCCGGTAAAACTCGGCCCCCCGCTCGGGTTTGATCACGGACCCCAAGTCCGGCCCGCTCAAGGCCATGTACAAGGATCCGTGTCCATTTCGCACAGCTGGTAATCGCTCTGGACACGAACCGATCGATCAGGTCGTAATGGAACCCCCGCATGCGCAGTTTTGGCGAACGGTAGACGAAATATCCGATCTGCATGGGTAAGTTCCAACGCAGGGCTCTTCGTCGTCTCTACCTCCTGCAGATCCTCGGCTAAGGGGGTTTTAAATTTTTGGAAGAGGGGCTCGTTGATCAGACGAGCGGGGCCCCGTCGGGACTCACGAAACTCACGTCTCTATGCGTGGCTACGTTGGGCACCGTCTTGCCGTAGGCGCATTGCCCATGAGTTTGAACGACTCGGGCCCGGATCTGTTGTCCGGGTGAGCGTCTCTTGCCCTGGCCCTCCGGAGACGGCATCCCGAACGGCCTGAAACAAGCGCGGGTCGGTACTCCCCACCTGTTGTCGTCGGTGACGCACAGGCGTGGGGACAAGTACCACCGCAACAGAGGGGTGATCAGCATGATGGCCTTACCGGGAAATAGCTACCACCAACACTCGCCTGGGCTGGGACAACAGGCCGTGCTCGATCGCGTAAGAACGCATTTAACTCGCCGATGTCCTCTCTGGTCACGACCACGTTTTTGAAGAGGGCTGGAGCCGGAAAAATGCTCCTCAGATCCGGGCACCCCGATATCGCACTGGACGATGCCGAACAGAGAACCTTTTTTTACAGCCTCGACGACCGAGGAGCGGTCACATCCTCTCCATCGTCGTGGAAGGGCTCTTGAGTTTGGGCATTTACGTCGTAAGAAGCGACGCAGGTCGCGATCGCCCTCTTCATGGCCGCCCACTCGCACTCCCACATCTCCACCATGCCCACGCCCACCTCCTCCTCCGGTACCTGGTGGTCTCCACGGTACGCGCCTCAACTCGGCCAAAGGACTTGCCGCTGTATGGGTGGGCCGCATAGGCCTCGGGCGCGCGACACGTGTGCCCGTGGTGGACGCACCCATGGTACTGAAAGCACGTCCTATCGCTTGGTCCCACCCGTCCACCCGGGCTCTCCGCTCCCCAAGCACCCCTCTTTTCCGTTGAATTTATGCCCGAGCGTTCTACCCTCTTTATGAGCCACCCATTCTAAACCATTCCCCAGCCTGTTGTCGAATTTGTCGCATTTTTCGGCCTGAAAACGTTGGACTTACGACTCTGGGCGAATCCGCCCGTGGGCTGTTCCCTCATCAATGCCCACAAATACAGGGCGTTGCAATCGAAGCCCAGTAGACAGGAAGCGAGTTTGCCGCCCCGAACCCGCGTCACTCCCTTTTTCGTGGTACCTGTGGAAAATCAACGACGGTCCCCCTACTATCTGCGCTCGCATCTCCTCGTGCAGGTCGGCGTGCGAGGGTCCCACTAAAGAGAAGTGCGCGTCGGGGAAGACGAGGGGAGAGTCTGAAACAGATATTTGAGGGTGATGCCCGGAATGCCCCCCCGTCCTTGAGCATGTCTATACCCAAACCCCTGTAAAACTCTACCTGTTTTTCTAGGGCCTCCAGGAAGGGGACTACGTCCAGGTTATTATACCAGACGAGAAAGTCTCTGAACGCGCTCATCCCCTTTTCGCGCCACACGGAGAGGCAGTACTCGTAACCCATCCCGTTCCTCGAACTCCGCTTTACAATGGGGGCAGGTATAGCAGGAAGGACCCACCGTGGGCTGATACATGACAGAAAAAAAAACCCAAACAAACAAACAACAAAAAACCAGCCTGGTTACTGAAAAAAACGTTATTACACACAGACACGATAAAGGTATATCTTGATACAGCACCCTCCGCGCGATCGTTATATCAATTTTTTTCACAAAAAGAAAAGTTATGCACACATGATAAAGTATGTCTTGATACATGCACCAAACACAGTCACCAAACACAGTCACCAAATGTGGATCAAACACCGCGCATGCACGATACGTTTTTTTCATTTAAGACCGGCTAAAACGAGGCGCGTTATGGCGCATACTACAAATTATTGGTTTACAGCAAAACTTTGACCGGTTATTACATATAAACCCAAAACGGCATGCATCAAAACGCGTTTCTATCTACGTAGCACAACAAAAAACCTGTTATCTAAAACGCAATGACCAAACGCGTGCGCATGCACACGCATACACGAATCGTGTCAGCCCCACGCACTCGATCCAAAAATACGCGCAAAACCTCATTAATGTAACCCTAAAACGATTTATAATCAAGTGTCAAAAAAAAAAAAAAACCGCACTCAACGCATCATCAAACACTAGTACGCGCACACACACACACACACACACGCGCGTGCGCGCACACGCACCAATAGTATAACATGGTAGGAACTAATTAATCAATGCCTTATTGAAATAACAAACGAAAAGAGTTCACAAACCTCGTCCTTGGAAAAAAAAGAAGAAAAGGGACGTTACACACACACACACAAAAAAAAGCTAAACACCGCACACACACACTCTAAAAACAAACTAGAGTCACCACATATTTCTAAGTACACAAGTACACAACGCCGCGTCCCCTGCGCGCGTGTCTGCTTCTTTTCTTTTTTTTACTTTTGTGTGTGTATGTGTTCAGTCTCGCCCGCGCCGGAGGAAAGTCGGTTCTCCTTTCGTTTCAGGGTCGATCAGCAGCCCGTCGGAGTCCGTCTCCACTCTAATCAACGTTAGGAGACTGCCCCAGTTTTTAGACCGAAACTTTAAACAGTAAGTGTCCACAAGTTCTGCCACAATAGCGTCTCCAGCGGAGAGTACAGGAGCCCTTCGTAGTTGACCCTAGGAGTGCCGGCGTTTTCCGTGAAGGCGTCGAAACCCCTCTTAGGCGACGACGTTCGTCGGCAGCCCTATGCTTCGTTTGATCGGTCCAATCATTGAAAGACAGGTATATGGTGGTCGGCACGAAGCAAGGGTCGGCGCAAGCCTTTAAATCGTCCAACAGAGCCAACGCAAGCTCGTCAAAGTCACAGAGGGCTTTTTTCACTCCCTCATTACACCTCATCGCCCGTCAAACAAACACCCACCCAGCGTCCGTTTCTGCGTCTAAGTCTCGAAAATGATCAGTCTTTGCTTTGTCCTCTATGGCGGCCTTCACGCATGGGAACAATCTTCTCCACAGAATTCGTATAAGGACTGCGACAAAGGAGATCTGTCGATTAAAAGGCGGCTCTCTTTTGCCGTAGCCACCCTAGTGATGAGGTTTAGCCAATAACCGTAGAAATACCCGACTGCGCGCAATCCGTAGGCGCCTCAGGAACGTCTTTTTAAAAAAAAAACTTTTGTCACCGTGCCAGGATCCGTTTCTACGTAAGCGTAGTCACTTCGGCCTTTGCCTTTTCAGCGTTTACAAACGTAGTTTTGCCACAAGCCGCTTGTCCTCGATCGCTTCTAAACTGAGCAAATTCCCATTCTTTTTTTCTTTCTAATCCACAAGGGTGAGCCAAACTATTAAAAAAAAAAAAAAAAAAAAAAGAAAGACTGAAACACACGCGGATTTGTGTATTTTGGCGTCTCTCTTTAACGACGGGGCTCACGCTCGGTTACTCCGTTGTTTTTTTTCCCCACCACCCTCCTCCTTTTTTTCTCGTCCGGTTCCCCTTTTTCCTTCGGTTTTTTGTCCGTAAATGAGCGAGAAATGAAATCGCTCATCTCCGCAGAGCCTCCCATTCGTCGTGGTTGAGGGCTATTCCCTTTTTCGTGGGCACATAGCGAGTCTCTCTCTCCTCGTCGTCGGAAGAAGACGAAGAAGAAGAAGAAGATGGAGCGACGTAGCGTCTGATGTGGAGCAGTTTCATGCCTTTCCACTCGTTAACCGCGGCAAAAGTATTCCTCATTCCCAGTCTATACGTCGTCCCCGGCGCGTGTGAAACGTTTGAGGCGCACTCTGAGAGCCCCGCTCCTCGTTCCCTTTTGGGCTTCTCCACGTCCGCGAACAGGTTTCCCCCTAGCGCGTAGCAGTCCATAGTTGTTGATGAGCGCGTTTTACTAACTGTAACTGTAAGACCCGTCTGTCGTTGCGGCCGGGGCGTAGGGGATCGAAAGGAGCTAGTAAAGCCGTAATGGACAGCCCCCGGCTCCTGGCCACCACGAAATACACGACGTAGAGACCGCACATAGAGCTGGCGACGCTCTGGATCGTTCTGGAGTTATACCTCGTGGGACGGGAAGAGTTGCGTCTTATAAACTCTCGGATAGTTTCGTGGAGCGGGGGGAGTCCGAAGCTATCGAAGTAATCCGCCCCGCTCAATCCGTCGAAGTAAACGCCCACCCAATGCTCCCCGGCCCTCGGCTCGAGTCCGTGTTGATGACGTAGGCCCTTTTCGTGGTACCTGTGGAAAATCAACGACGGTTCCCCCTACTATCTGCGCTCGCATCTCCTCGTGCAGGTCGGCGTGCGAGGGTCCCACTAAAGAGAAGTGCGCGTCGGGGGAAGACGAGGGGAGAGTCTGAAACAGATATTTGAGGGTGATGCCCGGAATGCCCACCCCGTCCTTGAGCATGTCTATACCCAAACCCCTGTAAAACTCTACCTGTTTTTCTAGGGCCTCCAGGAAGGGGACTACGTCCAGGTTATTATACCAGACGAGAAAGTCTCTGAACGCGCTCATCCCCTTTTCGCGCCACACGGAGAGGCAGTACTCGTAATCCTCTTCCGACATAGTGGTACCTTTTAAGGCGCTATCGAACGCCTCGCGCGGGGGGAGCCCGGGCAGGTCGAGGTCGGTCAGGGTTTTGACGTGCGAATAAGGGAAGAACCCCTTGCTCTGACTCACGTCGTACACCCTTAGGTACTTATCGTAAGAATACCGGGCGCCAGGTAATACCGGATATCCAAAAATTTGAGTTTGGGAGTGGATACGCACTTAAATGATAGTCTTGCTTGATCACGTAACCGCAGGCTCTCCCTTTTCTCCTGCTCATCCTCCTCTTCCTCCGCCTGCCCCTCTAACACCAGGTTTCTAAACAGGTAAGGTTTGATCAGGTTTAGGTCGTAAGACGAACTATTGAACCGATCACGGGCAGTTCTTTCAAGTAATCGTCTAAAAGACGCGTCATTTGTTCGGGCGTTAAATCCACGGGGTTGGCAGTGGTTCGAATCTGATCGTACACCCGCTGAATTCCCCCTCTTTTAGCAGGTCGTTAAGCCTTATCCGACGAGGCCGAAGGTGCGCTAGCATGCGGTCTACCAGGTCCTGCGGGTCGCCCTCCGACACGAAGCACTCGGGCTCCTCGAACCCGGGCACGTTCGCGCACACGCTCACGGACAAAGGGACGTGCTCGTTCAGGTACTCGGTCTTTTCGGTTTGCTTCTTATCCCCCTTCTTTAGCGGTACCTGAAACGCTTCGAAATCGTACGTCGCCCTATACGGGTACACGTAATTCGAAGGGGTTCGAACCCCCCGTTGTCCCCCAAATTTCCCAAAGGGGGTATAGGCCGCGGGTTTAAAAAACGCCCCCCGAATACCCCTTTGCCTCACTTCCCTCCCCGAATACGTTTCGTGTTGAGATAAGTTTTTCCCAGCCCCTTCCACTGCTTCCCGCACGAGGGGCTTTCCGAAAGGATTTTAGTGGTTTTTGTTTAGGTCGGCGACTAGAAAAAGGGTTTTTTTGTACAAGAGCACCCCAGGCGGACGGAGTCAAACCCTGGGGCTTTACGTCGAGGTACGAAACAAGCCCTCCTCCTCGTCCGCCAAGGAAAACACGTTTTACGGCCACCCCGGAAGGGGCGCCCAAACCCGGGGCGGTCGGCTAGAGCCCTCCCCCCCCGAATTGCCCCGGGGGGGGGCCCCGGGGGGCCCAAAACGCCGGCCCAAACTTTCCCCCCGGAGTTTGTAAACCCTTTTAAACGGGGCCCCCCGGTGCAACCCCGGGCAGCTAAAAAAAAAAAGGTTATTTTCCCGTAAGGAAAAAAATGCTTCTTGCCCCTCTCCCAAGGGGATACACGCCCCTGTTGGAAAAAAAGGGCGAGGGGGGGGGGGGTGATCGCAACACCCCAAACGAGAAACCCCTGAGGGGTTCGGGAAAAAAGTGGTCGAAGTCAAGCAACGCCCCGCCCCAGCTTGAGTCCGGCCGCGTTGCCTTGCGTCCCTCAAACAGATCTGTTTTTTTGGGAAAGCTGGAAAAAAAACCCCCAAAAACCCCGGTTCGTTTTAAACGAGACGGGGGGGTCTAAACCCCTACGTTTTTTTGACAAGGGGGGAAAGAGCCTAAAGGCCCCCGTTCTCTTTTTTTTGGCGAAAACCGAAAGAGTGCAAAAAAATTGTTTGTAAATTTTTTTTCTTTTGAGATTTCGAACGCGCCCCCGCAAACTCCTCTTCCCAATCCGGGGGCACCGTGCCGCCCCCCCGAAAAGGGCACTTTTTTTACATGGCGGTTTGGGCCCGGTGTAAGAAGGGGTTCGAATCCCCCCCCAAATTTAAATCCCAAAAAAGGGCCCCCCAAACCCGGGGATCGTCATCATCACCCCTTCCCCCCCTTTCCGCATCACCCTCTTTTTTCCCTTTTTCCCTTTTTTTTTTCGAGGTTTTATAGTAGGGGGGGGGTTTTTGGGCTGTGAGGCCTTTTTCCCTTTTTTTTTCCCGCGACAGCCGTTTTTTTAGGTGCTTTGTAAAGCCCAAATTTTCCCGGGAAAACCCGGGGCGCCCCATTTCGGCGCGGGAAATTTTTTTTAAACCGCGAAAAGCCGTTTTTTAGGTCCCTTTTTTAAAGTCCAATTTTTGGGAAAACCGTGCGCCGCACTCGGCGCAGGTAAGAAATTTTTCCCCATTTACCCCCAAGGGTATGCTCGTTTCGAAAATGTGCCTCAAAACCCACCCCCATTCCTCGAACTCGGGTTTTACAATGGGGGAGGTATAGCGGAAGGACCCCCCCGTGGGAAAAACTTTGACAAAAAAAAAAATAAAACCCAACCCCCCCCCCCAAAAACCACCCTGGTTACTAAAAAAAAAGGGTTTTAACACAGACACAATAAAGGTATATCTTGATACAGCACCCTCCGCGCGATCGTTAAAATAAATTTTTTTTTCACAAAAAAAAAACGTTATGCACAAAACGATAAAATTTATGTCTTGATACATGCACCAAACCAGCCCACCAAACACAGCCCCCAAAGTGATCAAACCCCCCGCGCAGGGACGATACTTTTTTTTTCCTTTAAAGACCCCCCGGTAAAACGGGGCGCGTTATGGCGCATATTTAAAAAATTTTTGGGTTTTACAGCAAAATTTTGGGCCCGGTTTTTTTAAAACATAAAAAACCCAAAAGGGCCCATGCAAAAAACGCGTCTCTTTTCTACTTAGCACAACAAAAAACCTGTTATCTAAAACCAATGACCAAAACGCTCCCGCTTTGCAAAAGCAACACGAATCGTGTCACCCCCAACGCACTCAAACCAAACATCCCGGCAAAACCTCATTAATGAAACCCGAAAAATGTTTTTATAATCAATTTCCCCCCCCAAAAAACCCCAAAAACGCACTAAACGCATCATCAAACACTAGTACGCGCCCCCACACACACACACCCCACAAAACCCACACACACACCCCCACACACACACACACGCGCCCCGCCGCACCAATAGTAAAACGTGGTAAACTAATTAATCAATCCCTTTAAATTGGGAAAATAACAAAGGGAAAAGATTTCAAAAACCCTCGCCCCTTTGGGGAAAAAAAGAAAAAAAAAGGGGAGGGTTAAACAAAACCCCAAAACACCAAAAAAAAAAGCTAAACCCCGGGCCACACACATACTTAAAAACAAACTAGAGTAAACCCATATTTCTATGAAACACAACGCCGCGCCCCCTCCCGCGCGTGTCTGCTTCTTTTTTTTTTTTTTTACTTTTGGGGTGTGTATGTGTTCAGCCCCTCCCCCCCCCGCGCCCGGAGGAAAGTCGGTTCTCCTTTCGTTTCAGGGTCGATCACAGCCCGTCGGAGCCCCTTTCCAAATCTAATCAACGTTAGGGGGACTCCCCCATTTTTTTAAGCCCAAAATTTTAAAACAGTAAGGGGCCCCCAAGTTTGCCACAATAGCGTCTCCAGCGGAGATTTAAAAGGACCCCCTTCGTATTTTACCCCTAGGGTCCCGGGTTTTTCCCCCGTGAAGGCGTCAAAAAACCCCCCTCTTAGGCGACGACGTTCTTCGGCAGCCCTATGCTTCGTTTGTGGGCCCAAATCATTGAAAGACAGGTAAGGGTGGGGGCCACAAAGAAAGGGGTGGGGGCCCCAAACCCCTTTTAAAAAATCGCCCAAACAGAGCCACGCAAGCCCCCTAAAAGTAAACAGAGGTTTTTTTTTTTCACTCCCTCATTACACCTCATCGCCCGTAAAACAAAAAACCCCCCCCAGGTCCGTTTCTGGGGCCCAAAGTCTCAAAAATGATCATCTTTGCTTTGTCCTCTTTTGGGGGGGCCTTCACGAAAGGGAAAAAAATTCTTCTCCACAAAAAATTCGTAAAAGGGAAATTGCGCCCAAAGGAAAATCTTCGATTAAAAGGGGGCTTCTTTCCTTAGCCACCCTAGTGATGATTTTTAGCCAATAACCCTTTAGAAATACCCGACTGCGCGCAATCCGTGGGCGCCTCGGGAACGTTTTTTTTTTTAAAAAAAAAAAAACTTTTGTCCCCGGGCCCAGGATCCTTTCTACGTAACCGAAGTAACTTCGGCCTTTCCCTTTTTTCGGGTTTTCAAACGTAGTTTTGCCAAAAAAACCCCGCTTGTCCCTCGATCGCTTCAAAACTGAGAAAATTTCCCCCATTCTTTTTTTTTTTCTAAAATCCACAAGGGTGACCAAAAACTTTTAAAAAAAAAAAAGAAAAAAAAAAGGGAAAAAGCCCAAAAACCCACACCGGATTTGGGGATTTTTTTTGCTTTTTAACGAGGGGGCCCACGCTCTTTCCCCCCGTTTTTTTTTTTTCCCCCCCCCCCTCCCCCTTTTTTTTCTGGGCCCTTTTTCCCCCCTTTTTTCCTTGGGTTTTTTTTTGCCCGTAAATGAGCGGGGAAATGAAACGCTATCCTCCCCCGCAGAGCCCCCCTTTTTTTCCCGTGGTTGGGGGGCTTTTCCCCTTTTTCGTGGGCACTAGCGAGTCTCTCCCCCTCCCGTCGTGGGAAGGGACGACGAAAAGAAGAAAAAGATGGAGCGACTTTCCGCTGATGTGGAGCAGTTTCATTTTTTTTTAAACTCGAAAACCCCGGGGAAAATTATTCCTTTTTCCCAGTCTATAGAGTTTTTGCCCTCAAATTTACCCTTTTTTCTACCTTTTTATTTTGGGCCCCGTTTTTAAGCAAAAAAATTTCAAAAGCCCGGGCAGCAGGTTAAAATCCGCAGAAAAAAGGGAGGGGTTCCCCCAACCCAAACGCAGTCGGGTTTCCCGGGATTTGGGTTGGTGAAAAAGGAGGGTAGAGGGGGGGAAAAAAGTGTGCCATAGCGGATTTCCAGCCTAAATGCCGCCCCCCCGCGGGTTAAAAAAATATCCCCCTTTCTCTGGCCCCCGGCCCGCCCACGCCGTCATCAGTCGAAAACCCTTCTCCCCCCAAAACGGGCCCCCCGCCCCCCGGGGTTGGTGAGTGGGTACCCCCTTTTTGGGGCCCCCTTTAAAGGTCTTCCAATAAAAAGCGCCCCTTTCAGCCAGAAAGGCTTTAAGCTGTTCCTCTTCCAGCCAAACCAGGTCCGGGATCGGAGGGTTCGACCTCCCTTCCCCTTTGCCCCCCGGGCACTTGTAAACGTTTGAGGCGCACTCTGAAACCCCCCCCGCTCCCGTTCCCCTTTTGGGCTTTCCACGTCCCAACCCCTTTTTTCCCCCTAGCGCGTAGTGTCCTTGGGTTTTTTGATGAGGGGTTTTTTACTAACGTAAAGCCCCGTCTTCGTTGGGGGCCGGGGCGTAGGGGATCAAAAGGACTAGTAAAGCCGTAAGGACGGGCCCCCCGGCCCCTGGCCCCCACAAAAATAACGACGTAGAAACCCCGCACGTAGGGGCTGGCGACGCTCTGGATCGTTCGGGGAGTTATACCTCGGGGGACGGGAAAGTGCATCTTTTTTAAACTCTCGGTTTTTTTTCGGGAGGGGGGGGAGTCCAAAAGCTATCGGTAACCCCCCCCCGCTAATCCGTCGAAGTAAACGCCCCCCCCAATGCCCCCCCCCGGGCCCTGGGCTCAAATCCTTTGATTGAGGGAACGTAGGCCTCGGGGGGCCCGGGAGACTCTAAAGGGCAGAAAAAATCTTGGGGAAAAACCCCCCGGAACCCCCGTCGGGCCTCCGGGCCCCCGGTCAGAAAGGCTGCGGATTTAAATGTCTTTCCCTTACTGCGAATCCGTCAGCACCTGCCGGCTTTTGCCCAATCTAAATTTGCCCCCCGTCCAGCTCCCCATAACATCACTCCCCAAGGGCGGGGGGCAGAGCTTGGTTAATGTCAAATCCGGGGCGCTCGGGGAGCTTCTGACCAGCTCAAACTGATCCCCGCCCAAAAGGCGGGTGCGGGATCGAAGCGGGACAGACAAAAACCGCCGCCGAAGTCAACAGGGAAAAACCCTGCCCCCGGTTATTTTGGGATGGGGGCCCGGCCCCTTCCACGTGGTCTTTGACCCCCTAGCGACCCGCGGCCCCCGGAAGTCCGGGGCCCGGGGGTTTGGGCCCGGAAACGTGCTTCCCTTTGGCCCCAAAAAAATTTTTTGGAACCCCCCCAAAATTCGGGTTTGTAGTCCCGAAAGTTAAAGGGGGTTTTTTGGGCCATGGCGGCCTTTTTAAGGCCGCGCGGGTCCCCCGGGGGCCCCCACGACCCGGGTTTGGGGGCTGGCCAAAAAACAGGTTGTCCTGGAGGGCCCGCTAAACTTTGGCCCGGGGGAAAAACTGCAAGTTTTGATCCCACCCTTTTTAAAACGGGATATTTGGGGGCCGCCCCCTTTTTTTCCAGCGCTTTGGCGTGGCCAGCGTGTTGGGGGGGTTTCCCCTTTGGGCCCTTTCCTAAAAAAAGGGCTACAGTGGGTGATGACCTTGCGGGGTCGGGGTTTTTCCCCGCCTCCCCCCATGAGGCAGAAGGCTTTTTTGGGAAGGGGCCCGGGGGTTTTTTACGTCCCCCCCCCGTTCAGCAATTAGGGGTTCCCGGGGGCCATCAATCCGTGTCCCAGCCTGCCCTTTCAGGCCATGATCCGGCTCTGAGCGGCGGCGGCTCTCCAAAAGTTACCAATCCTTTATTGTTACCCCGGGCCGTATCGTCCATACCCCCGGGGCTGTCCTTCGCAAAACAACGCCTTCCAGGTAGCCGTGTTAAAGGGCGCCCCCCCCCCTTTTGTGGGTTTCAGCAGGGTCCCAGGTGGGCTCTGTAGGGGTAGGTTTTTTAAAAATTTGGTCACCACCCGGGGGGCCCTTTTTTTTTGCGACATATCTACCTGCAAAAAAAGGCTGTGCAGGAAATTGTTAACCGGACTGACGTTCTGGGCGTCGTCGAGACCCCCCGGTCCCATCCCCCTTTGGTAACTTTGACTTGCAAGTGTAAAAAGGTGTTGGAAAAATTCCTTTAAAACTGGGAGGAGCCCCCCCGTGATGACGAATTCAATGGGCGCCCCCAAGAAGGGTGGCAAAGGGGGTTTACACTTTACGTACTCCCCCCCGTTCCCCCGGAGGTTTTGGGGGGGGGGTGGGGAAAAAACAAGTCCAAC
Source organism: Conus ventricosus (assembly GCA_018398815.1). NCBI lineage: Eukaryota > Metazoa > Mollusca > Gastropoda > Neogastropoda > Conidae > Conus > Conus ventricosus. Next base: position 102,227,154 of record CM031598.1, on the reverse strand, counting down.
CCCGAATGCATTTTCCCCCGGGACAACCCTGTGTAAAAAGGCCATTATTACCCAAAAATTTGTCCCTGTTGTTGCCCCCTTCGCCCGTTTTCTTTTTCTTTTTCTGAGACCCCCCTTTCTTCTTCTTTTTTCGGCGACGGTGGCCCCAAAGTGCGGCTGGGGTGGCGTTTTGATGTGCTCGCCCCCGGCTGGGCTGAAATAAGCGCCCTCCCCCCCCTCGCGAGCCCCTTTTTTTTTAAAGGATGCCTCCGGGTTTTGGGCCCCCGAAAGCGCTCTTGGGCCAGCTTTTAATCCCGACCGGGCCCCCTTTCTCCCCCACAAACCCCTTCCCCCCTTTTTTTTCGGGAAAAAAGGCATCCCCATACCCCCGGGCCCACCCCCACTTTCCCCAAAACCCCGGCCTCTGTACGTGGGGGTCCCCGCGAACACGGGGGGGCCCGGATCCCCCTGGTGGAAATAATAATCCTCGTACCCCATCGGTTTTTTTTTTTTTTAAACATAAAAGGGGGTGAGAGGGCGTAGGGGGAGGTGGCGACTGTGTGTCCGTGGAAAATGAAGAGCCCTTTCCCCCCGTGTCCGGGGTTTAAAAACCCATTTCTACCGGAGGTAAACGGGGAGCGACTCAGAGGCACGTGTGGGGTTTGACGTATATCTGGGAAAAGGTTTCGGTTTCCCACGTCGCCCCCCGTTGGATGAGGGGTTAGGGCGCTAGGGAGGGGCCATAAACGTCCCCCCAGGGGCCTTTGGGGGCGGCCGGGTTCCCCGGGGTAGACAAGATGTTTTTAAAATTTCTGTTCACCCCTTTTTAAATCCCGGGGGCACGGCGCGGGGGTTCCTTGCCCTTGTACAAAAGAAATTCCGCCCCTAATCCTTTTAAACCCGGGGCCCAATTCAAAAAAACGCCCCTTTGTCCTCCATGCGATCGTCCCCTTTTTTTCGTGTAGGCGTTGTACTCGAACCTCAAGGGGAGTTTCTTTTTTCTCTTTTTGTTGGGGGATGTTTCAAAAGGGGCCCTTTTTTCCTTTTTCCACGGCGCTTTTTCCCAATTCGCGGACAAAAAAGGGCGTTGGGGGGGTACAGGCCCTCGCCGACGCGAATGGTTAAATTTCCCTAGGGGGGCCCGGGACGACACGGGTCCGGAAGGGGGGCTCCGCGGGGTTATTTCAATAGGGGGGCCTCCCCTTTTGGGTTTCAGGTCGGGGGGGTGTATTTCTTTCCCAAAAAGAGTCGCCCGTCACGTTCAGGGACTTGTTGCTGAACTGTTTTTTCCGCCCGTTCCCAAATTCCCCGTCGCCGTTCAAATCGATTTCGTTAAAGGGAGCTGGGTGGCGGGTTTTCCCCCCCGTGTTGTCCGGAAAAAAAAGGGAGAATATTGCAGGCAACGTCAAATAAAAGGCCCCTTTTTAAAATTCCCGTTGATCGTTGGGGAGGGAAGCGATAGGCCCAAAAAACGAGCCCCGGACGCCGTCCACAATTGAGTTTGAGCCCCCGCCTGGGGGCAGGTTAAAACCCCCCCAGGCCCCACCAAACCCGGCGTAAATTAAACCGTTTGAGGAAGGAAAAAAAATTTTTTTTTTCCCCCCGGGGAAAGGGGACCCCCCGAAACGGGTTTCCAAAAAACGAGATCTCCTTTCCCCCGACGGCCCCCGCCCCCCCCCCTCTCTGCTCCTTCCCATTCATCTCCCCTAAAATCACGGGTCGTTGATCCATGGGGTTAAAGGGAGGGGGGTAACCCCAACCCTTTCACCAGGGAAATTGGTATCGCCACGGGGGAACCCCCACCCCCCTTTTCTTCAAAACGGGGCCCCCTAAATTTTTAGGTCCCCCGGCTTTAAACCAACCCCTGAGCTCCCATTCCCCAAAAAGTCCCTTTCACCTCCCGTCGGGCCCAAAACTCTGATCCCCGTAAGGGGAAGGGGGGGTAGGAAGCGCCCCGTCACCCTAAAAAAGTTTTTTTTCCGGGGGGAGAGGTACCCTTTTTAAAAAGGGGCGGGCTGGCCCTTTCTAAGACGCACTTTAAACCCCTATTTTTTTTTCCTTTTTTTTTCGCCCTCCCTGATGAAAGACGTTGGGGGAGTAAAGCCGTACAGGGTTGCCAGACGCTTCCTGATTGGGGGGGTTGGGCCCCGGGTTGGGGGGGGGTTCGGGGGGGCCGGGCCGTTTTAAAGGGAATTCGGCCGGGGGAAAGGGGGGGGGGGGAAAATTTGGGGCCCGGGGGCCCCCCCCCCCCCCCCCCCCCCCCCCCAAAAAACGTTCCCCGGTTAAAATTACTAAAAAAGGAAAGGCCCGATATTTTTGGTTTGGGACAAGGGAAAAAATAGGAAAATGAAATTTTTCCCTTTTAAGTTTTTCTTAAAAGAGGTTTTTTTCCCTTTAAAAAAAACCCCAATTTCTCCCCTTAATTTTCTGAAAAGGGGGGTTTTCCGACCCCCCTTTCCTCCTTTTTAATTTTTTCCGCACCCTTCCCCGCCGAACCCAAGCGTAAAACCCCCCCCTTTTTTCTTCAAAAGGGACGACCCCGGGGTCGTTTTTCTAAAAAACGTCTATACACGTCAGCGGGAACCCAAACCTTTTTGGGTTTTTTTTTTAATGGAGCGACCCTCAATCAGGGTCGACTGCCTTGGGGTCGATGCCGTCCCGATGGTTTTTCCCGTGCGGAAAGCGTTTGACGATGCGTTTTTGAAAAGTGTAGGCGTCTTTATAGCTCAACCAATCCCCGGGCCCTCTTTCGCTTTCCCATCCGGGAAACGTTTTTTAGGGGGGAAAAGCCCCCGTTTGGCTGCGGGAGGGGGGGAGTAAAATACAGGGGGCTCTAATTTTTCCCATTTTTTTTCCCCGGGGACGTCGCCCCGTTTTTTTTTTTTTTCTTTCTTCCCCTTTTTGGTCTCCCCTTTTTTTTTCCCTTCTTTGGTTACCCCTTTTTTCCCTTTTAAAAGGCGAAGGGGACGCTGTCCCCCTGAAAAACAGGTTGGATTTCCCCGTCCCCCAGAAAGTCTCGACGGGCGGGTTGCCTATCCAACTTTAGGCGCGTTCCCTACGTCCAAAAACGCCCCCCCAACGCTCGCCACCCTTCCGGGTTCCCCCTTTTCCTTTCCCGCTCTTGCCGTCTTTTTACCAGGTCGGGGAATTGGGTTTTTTTCCCGCACCCTGGGGCTCAGGAGGGACTTCCCCCCCCTTTTTGTTCCCAAAACCCAGGTTTACGGGCCCGTTTAAAAGCGGTCCAAGAGCAAGGAGGGTTTTTTTTTCATGGTTTTTGGGACGCTCCCCCAAAAACTTCCCGGACGACCGGGGGTCGTCTTCCTTCTTTTCCCTCATCCTCCTCTTCCCCCCTTCCCCCTGGTTTGTCGCCCTCGCTGCGGTGGGGGGAATCGCCCCTGTTGCTGAAAGGGGAGCTCTTATATTGATTTTAACGTCTTAAAAACCCAAAAAGCAGTTGCCCGTTTAAATTTAGAGGCTTTTTCATCATCAAACCTCCCTTTTGCGGGGGCTTTTGGGGCATGTTCGTCATATCCCCGTCCAACTTCCCCCAGGCTTTCCGGGTGGCGTCTGGGACGGGGTCCGAAAAAGTGTCCAAGACCCTAGGGGCCACCAAGACCCTTCGTTTTGGGCCCTTTTTACAGAAGACTGGAAATCAAGCCCAAAAAAGGTTTACGGAGGGGAGAAAGCCCCCTTTTTGCAAAACATTTCGGGTTTTTTTCCTTCCGGGCCCTTTTCTTTTTTGGCAGTCCCTTAACGCCCGTTTTTTGCTTGCCAGGTTCTTCTTTTGTGTGGGCGTGAGGGGCCAAAGTTGCCTTTTTAAAAAACTTTAAAGGGAACATTCGCACAAAAATCCGGGGTAGATCCGGTTGGGCCGAATTTAAAAGCCTTGACGGCGGGAGGGTGGATACGGGCAAACATTTTCAGGGTGGGGCTATTTTTTTTATTCTGTCCTCATGTTCCTTTTTTTTTTTTTTCTTGGGGACTTTCCGATCTGGGTTCGGTCGGAAATAAAGTGGTCCCCCAGCCCCATACAGGTCCCGGGGGGCTCGGGTTCCAAAGGGCCCCCTAACCCAAAAGCCGTGGGGGGGTTTCGTGGCGTCTTTATAAGGTCTAGCAGTACTTTTTGGTTTCCGGGTCCCCCAACTGCCCGGCTAAAGGCGATTTGGGTGGCGTCTCTGGGGGTTCTTGAAAAAGGACCCAAAAAGGGCTATTCAAATGGGAAACGTTCGGGTTTTTTTTGAAAGGGGTTCTGCGTGATATAGATCACGCTCAGGTTTTCTGTGATTTTCTCTGGGGAATTTTAAAATCTTGGTTATTCCCGTCGTCCGTTTGACCCATAAAAATCGTCGATGACCATTTAACCCCTTATCCCGGGGTGCCATTCCTTCACATGGGGGAAAAACCGGCCCCCCGTTTGGGCCCCTTTCTAATCCTTTTTAGGTGTTTTCCCCCTCCCGTTTCTTTCCCCATCCCCCCCCTTTAACACCAACAAATATTTTCGGGAGGACATTCCTCCCTCTTTGTAAACATCGTTCTTCCCCGAACCCCCGGGGGAAAATAACACCGGCCAGGGGGCCGGAAAACGACCGCGGTCAAAGTCCACTCTTTTCCCGGCCAAAAAAAATTGGACCGGGAGGTCAGGGGGGTAATACCCTTTCCAAAAAAAAAAAGGACCTTAAATTTCGCCATTAACTTTCTCAAAAACTTTTTAAATTTTCCCCCCGGGGGAAAAAATTTTAAATTTTTCCCGGGGGGTTTAAACGGAAAAAACCCCCGGGGGAAACCCCCAAAATCTTTACGTAATGGCTGCCCGAAACGACCCGGCATTTTTTCCCCCGGGTTTTTCCGGGAAAAATGACCGGAAAAATACTCCCCCCATTCCGGTCAGTTTGACCAAAATCTGACGTAAAAAGGGAAACGGGGGTACGAAAACGACAGGTAATTTTTTTTTGGTTTTTTCGAGGACGTCTTTTTCCCCCCCGTTCTCGGTAAGTAAGGGGTCTATGGTCTTGCAAATGATTGTATAATTCCCATGACCCCCCTCTGAAAAACTTTTTTGCATACACATAAACGCAAAGACTAAAATGCCCAAAGCCCTTTACACACCCCCACAACACAACCACACCACCAAGGGAAAAAACGGGAAATAAAAAAAATTTCCCGCGCTCCCGGGCAGAAACACCACGCACGCAGAAAAAGCTCGGCAAACAAACCAAAAAACTGGGGAAGAGCCCGGGGGAAGGGCTCCCTCCTTAATTAAAACGGAAAACCCCCAGCACCCACACACACACAACCCCATAGACGCGCGCGCCCTAAAAGAAAAAAAAAAAAGAAAAAAAGAATTTCAAAAAAAAAAAAACATGCTTTTAAAAAAAAAATTTTTTATATAGTCGAGCCCTCCCTGCTTTTCTCTCGTGTCACTCACACCAAAGCGCACACACAAAACGCACACACACAAAAGCATAAATTTCAAAGCGCGCCAAAGCAACCCCCACTACAAAACAAGGCAGGGAAACCACGGGGGAAAAGGGAGTCATCTACACGAGGGTTTGGGAAAGGGGGGGAAAACCGGGGTTAAGGCGTAATTTCCCTTTAAATTTTACGAACAGACAGACACAAAGCACGCACACAGACCGCGCTTTCCCCCACGCGTGCCCCGAGGGCGGCCCCCGGGGGCACTTCGTTTTTAAAAAAAAAAAAAACTAATATAATTTTTAAAAAGGGGGACTGAGTATTGTAGAAAAGATCCCCCTTTTTTTTTTTTTTTTTTCAAAACCCTAAATAAATAAAAGAGCGAGCCCCTCCGAATCCCGCTCTCTTTCTCCCCGATTTTCAGTCCCCGTACAAAATTGGGTACGCACGGGGGGCGGCCGCCGCGCGCTAAAAAAAGAAAAAAGAATACAACAGAAAAAAACGCTTTTTTTAAAAAAAAAAATATATAAAAGCCGAAACTCTCCCTCCTTCCTCTGTGTCACACACGCAGGGACAACACACACACGCAGCACAGACACGCACACACACACACAAACACCACAACACAGGCAGTATGATTCGAGAGAAGAGGAGGGGGGGAAAGGGGGTTTGGCACGCGCAAAAGACCGGGGGGGACTTTATCGACCCAGTTTTTAGGGATCATGGGGAGATAACTCTAATTTTTACTTTCGCTTTTGTTAAAAAAACCCCCCGAGAGTACGGCCCCTTTATGGCCGCCATCTTGCGCCGACATCCTGCACCCCCATCCGGGTACTTCGCGTAAAAAACCCGGGGACCTCTGGGCCCCAGATTCCTCTTTCTTCCCCCTCGGGGGGGATCTTCCAAAACCCCTCTGGGGGGGAACGGGCCCTTTTAAAAAACTCACAGCCAACCCCAAAAAATGTTTTGAGATTACAGTTACATGCATAGAAGGGCAATCTTTCATATTATTTTCATCCAAAATTTTGTAAAGGTTTGAACAAAGTTTGGGCACCTGGGGTTCCTACTTTTTTATGTCTTTGTTACAAAGTGTGTTTGGGTGAAAAAACACAACACCCACTTTTTCCCTTTTAGTATGAGTCAGACCCGTAAAAAATCAGCAGTTTTCTCAACCAACCATTTTCATAGTATGGAAACTTTTACTTCAAAGTTTTTTAAAAACCTAACTTCCCGAGGAATATGGAACAGTTTTTTCAAACCCTGTGCGTATAAAAACTGCACTCACACACAAACACCCACCATCGAAAAAACCCCCAAAAAAAACCATCGTAAATAAACAATCAACAAGTGTATCCAATTTCTTCAGGGTTCTTTCTTTTGCACCAACAGAAATAAATGCTTTTTTTTCCCCTTTCCAGCATTTGGGGACATGTTGTATTTTCAAAATAAAGTAAAATTTGCCTATGCCCAAAAATCTTCAAACAAGAACACCCGTAAAGATCAAATGTATATCTTTCCTGATTTTTAAGCAAAAGTTAGAACTAAACATTCACTGACATTCAAACTTTTGAGCAGAAAAATTTAACATCATACTGCACCCCAAAAATAAAAAACCAATTTAGAAAAAAATTTCCCCTGGTCTCTGAGTTGTGTGCGAGAGTGTGTTTTGTGTGTGTGTGTGTGTGTGTGGGGTGTGTGTGTGTGTATGTGGGGTGTGTGTTTGTTTTGTGTGTGGTCGGGGTGTGTGTGCGTGGGGTGGGGTGCCTGTTAAACGGCCTTTTTCTTAAGTCCTAGTGTACACAGAATTGTTTAGTTTAGTTTTGGATCACTGTTTTTTCTTTTTTTTTTCATGTTATCTGGATATGGGGGAAAAAAAACTTAAAGGGACAGTTTTTTTTGCACCCAACAGACGCACATGACTTTTGGGCCCGTAAAAGGGTCATCCCTTTTATTTTTTTCCCCGATACCCGCCTGTACAAATTTTTTTTGGAAAGCACACAACAGTACATGATTTCTGACCACTGTGGATTTAAACTTGGGGTCTTTTCAAAGTAAACCCGGCTCCCCCAAAAGTCTTAAATGTGCTGATGGATCATCTGTGTCTCACCAGGGGAATATACAAAATGTCTTACCCGCCCCACCAATTTTAAAATGAAAAAAAATCTCTAACCGGGTTTTCCATCCCGCTGGTATTTTTTCAAGCCATGCATTTTTAAAAGGCTTTAACACTTGCCCCGTTTTAGACTTTTATGCTAGGCTTTTTGCAGAACCCTGTCATGATTGTTTACTAATTATTAACTGAAAGTAATTGAGTATGGAAATATATTAATGTATTAAAGTCAGGTAAGTGTATTTTGATTTTAAATGATCAGAAAGAAGCAGAATCTTTCAACAGAAAAAGTAATTTTTGAAACGGTAACAGTGGAAAAATACTGGGAGTGTGGCATCAAATGTCCACATTTGAACAACTGGTGGAGTTAATTAATGCACAGAACACAGCAAAATCAATTTTTCACCTGCACTATCTTGCATATCTTCGTAATTTGCCAGTGTACTAGTCTTTCAGCACACATTATTCACTGAATTGCATCACCTTATGTTTCGACAAGCAACTTGTTTGTGCAAGTCTTATTGCACACAACACGCGTGTCAGGCGACTATCTTCTGAAACGTTACTAGTACTACTATCTTCTGAAAACACTACTATAATTTTCATAAGACAGTAGTAATACTACTAACTTATGAAAATTATAGTAGTGATTTCAGAAGATAGTAGTAACAGTAACGTTTCAGAAGATAGTAGCTTCACGTTGCGACTATCTAGTGAAATGATCCCTGTGTGAAATTATGTCCTCTTTCTTAGTATTATTACTATGCAGGGTCACTGATCGATGGTCATTTGGCCTATTAGTGTAGAACGAGTTTATGTGAACAATTTATGACGTTGCTGACCAATGGTCAGTGTACTTGACCAGTGGTAATTTTTGCCTAATTTCACTGTTTGACTGCCAGTTAGTGAAGAACGAGTTAACAATTTATGACGTTGCTGACCAGTGGTCATTTTGGCCTTATTTCAGTTTGGCTGATGATAATTAGTGTAGATCGACTTCATGTGAACATAATTGGACGTTGCTGACCAGTGGTCAGTGTCATTGACAAGTGGTCATTTTGGCCCAATTTGACTGACTCAATGGTCATTTTGGCCTTATTTCACAGTTTGGCTGCTAATTAGTGTAGAACGACTTCATGTGAACACAATTGGACGTTGCTGACCAGTGGTCAGTGTCACTGACCAGTGGTCATTACCCAATGTCACTGTTTGACTGTTATTTAGTGTACAAGTTCACGTTAACAATTTACGATGTGGTTGACCAGTGGTCAGTGTCATTGACAAGTGGTCATTTTGGCCCAATTTGACTGACTGCTAATTGGAGTAATACGAGTGATTCGAGAGCGAGACTTCGAAGTCGACAGCCGAATTTTTCTTCGTGTGCTACCGTTCCGCTTTTTTTCTGCACTGCTTCTATTGGATGTGTTTCTGTGGGATAGTTTTAGGTGATAAAGGTTTGTTGAATTTCTGTGTGTCTTGGCTGGACGGATTTTCGCTATATTTGTGGTATTTTTATTTATTTTCTTTTCAACATTGAATCTTGTATTTTCAAAATGGCGGACTCTCACGTTGAACCCGTGTTCTTGTTGAAGAGAGGCTTACCACTCTCTTTTGAAAATGAACACGAGCGATCTTTTCAAGCGCTCGACATTTGTGGTAGAGAAAGTATGGTGGGTGCTTGAGAAATTTGGGGACTGAGGAGACTTTACCCATCGACGAGGGCTGCACACAGCAAGTTGCTAATTGAGGGTTTGTCACTTGGTGCTGTTGTGCTTCGTTTGCACTCAGAGGACAGGACGACACTGAACATTCTGCTACAAAGGTGTGGATTTCTAATATCCCTCTCTCTTGCGACGGGGCAGACATCGAGTCAGCTCTTGTCAGGCTGGGAGCTGTCTTACGCTCTCCCTTGATTCTGGAGAAAATGAGGAATAGAGACGGAAAATTGACGCGATTCTACACTGGAAGGCGATTTATTTTCATAGATATCCCAGACAAACTACTAGATAGATCTGTGAAGGTTGCAGGATTTATGGCTACCCTGTATCACAAGGAACAGCCCAAAAGAGATACTAGGGCAGACCTGTTTACCCCCTTCGAGACCAATGTGTAGTCAGATGACCAAAATGTGTAGTCAGCCATGTCAAATGTGTAGTCTACTTTTTCGCACAAGATAGTATTACTATTAAAAAATATTAACTGCACATTAACAAATAAAAATGTAAAATGTGTGGGTTGTGTGTGGTGTGTGTGTGGGTGTGTTGTTTGCGTTATCAGGGTGTGTTGTTGTGTTGTGTGTGTGTGGGGGGTGTGTGTGTGTGTGTGTTGTGATGCCTTTGGGGGTCAAAAGAATAAAAAAGCTCACCTTTTTAGCTTTTGATACCCAAGATTGATTAATATTTTCTGTTCTGAACACAACCAGTCATGTCCCTCCAACATATTGCCATTTTCCAGTTTGGTTAATTGGAAAAACCACAAAATACACTATTTACACATTCCACAGGGTAGTTTACGGGTTAGTTTCTTGCTGTACACTTTTCAGTGCACAAGATCCTCGAATCATGTCCCACAGCTCTTGAGGTCCGGGCACGACTTGGGGACCAGCGGCTCTCCATGGTGCTGTCTGCCAACGGCTCTCTGGCTTGGGTTCTTCCCACCGGAAAAGAGCGCTCACAGGGGGCATGCAAGGGAGGGTGACAATCCCTCATCCCCAAAGGACAGTCCTGAACTCCCATATTCCACTTCCCAATGGCCTTCCCCTTTTTATCATTCTGTCCTTTGCGACAGTGCTGACATCGGAGCTGGAAAAAAAGGGAAAATTTTTGTGAAGTGCTTTTCAGAAGAAAAGTGACCCCACTTTTGGGGAAGGCATTCGGACAAATGGCCTTCCCGCCCGAACGATCTTGTCCGCACAGACAGCGGGAAGTTTTCTGTACCAAGGGTGGGACACGAGGCTTTTCCCTTTTAAAAACTTGATTTAGACTAGATTCACTGCTCGAAGGGGAAGGCTTTGCAAAAAAACTAGCCAGAGATGACTGCTTTTTTGCTTTACTTCAAGCCTTGTGGTCTGGTTCTCGATATGCCGTTTCCAGTCAAACATGCGGCATGTTTGATCGAGAAATCTTTCCTGCACAATGTGCAATGAGCATAATGCTCCCCTCTTCTGGATGAAACAAGGCACGGGTAGCGTTGATGGTATGATGACAGAAAGGTTTGATCGGCAACTTTTCTCTTCTTTTTGCTGGAGAAAAGTCGGAAGAATCAGCTTGGCGCTTCGACGAATTATGTCAGCCATCTTGATCGAAAATGAAACCGACCGTAACGCGTTCAGCGAGCCGTTCTAACCTGCCCCCTAAAGTTATTGGCAGTAAAGGGAAATAAGTAACTAACAGAGGCGGGCGGGCAGTCCAGCTGAACGCAGCAGCGTGTCAGGCGCTTGTTATGGCGCGTCAAGTTTGTCAAAAGACGGCAACACGCAAAATAGCTTCAGTTTCGAAAATGCGTACCGGCGAAATTCTGAAATGCGTAGCGAGGTTCCTAAATGCGTATTTGCGTATTTGGGGTCAAAATGCGTAGAATTCTACGCCAAATGTGTAGACTAAACAGGTCTGCTAGGGTAACAAAGTGTAATCGTTGCCTGAAACCGGGCCACGGAGTGTCAGGAAACTATGGTTACCTGCAGAGCCTGTCGCCTACCCGGTCATCGGCAAGGGGATCCCGTCTGCGAGATTCAGAAGCGAGTGAGGAACCGACAATGATGTCCGTTTGGGACCCTCTGCCACCGGTTACAAGGTTTGGACACACATCTGACACTGACTCACCCTTTCTGACAATGACACTGACTGTGATGCGACTGACAACGAGAAAGAGACAGGTCAGAAAAAGAGTGAGAAAGAAGGAAAGACTGATGTGGTGGAGGACTGTCAGTCAGACTTCAATTCTGGCCGTCATGGGGAACAGAGAGAAAAAAAGAAGAGGAGTGGTAGACCATCCAGAGGGAAAAGATGTGGATAAGGGAAAAGATCCGGTTTTGACACGTCAGTTTAAGCTGGATTTTGCAACACGTTCTCGATCGCAAACTCCGAAACGACCGCGTTCAACAGAGAGGGATTCCCCCAGTCAATCTGACAAACGTGAAAAAACTGCCAAGCTTTCCACTGCTCGTTCAGTCACAGACAGACAGTGACAAGGGATGGGCATGGGTGATGAATGTTTGAACGTTTTCGGCACATCTCGTGGACTTTCCTTTGATTACCTCCTAAAATGGCTTTATCTTCTCTTAATGTTTTTGTTTGAATGTGAGAGGGATAAGGTCTAATAACAAAAGAATATGTGTTTATAAGTTTTTGAAAAATAGTGGTATGACGTGATCTGTGATGCGAACTTATAATTGATATTGTTCTTGTAAATAAGAACTGTGGCATTTGTGGTCAAACAGACACTGGCAGTAATGTTAAAAATACAAGAATCGTTTGGAATTTTGGCTGAATTGCAGTCTTTTCGTAAGAAGAACAACTTGAATATTTCTAATATTTAAAAACCGATTTGTAACAGTAAAACTTTACACTGGATATAAAACTGGATAAAAAAATATTGTATATAAACTCCCCCAGCTGTGAAAAGGTTGTTTAGTCACAGTCAAATAGCACTGCATTATGCAGAAAGCTGCTTTCAAATGCGCTGAAACTTGATTTTACATAAAGACGTCCAAAATCAGTACTCAAGAATGAAAAACACAAGCCATAGGGGAAAGAAGAAAAACAAAAAACAAAAAAAAACAGCCTCTTTAGCACAGCCGTCGCCTCGCGTGAATGGCCACGAGGTGATACATTTTTTTGCCACCCTCATAGGAATTTTGCAACCACATCAGTCTTATATGTATTTTTCCTTGTTTACAAGTAATTTGACACAGACATTCTGTCTCAATTTTATTTGATATTAATGTTCAAACGTTCTTAAACGGAAGAACTTAACAGAACACCAAGTGAAACAGTGTTGCTTTCACGTGGGTAACTCACAGCTGACTATACACTCTCTGCAGCAATGACAGATCTGGCGGCAGGCGCGAGTCTGCTCCCCGACCTTCGGCTCTGCGGAATCCATTGGCTGGTGATATGGTGTTCTAACTGTCTCAAAAAATTCAGTTATTGAAAACTTTCATCGATCGCTATGCTCCTATCCACAGGGGGCTGGGATCGTGGTTTCCCTCTCCTGACATGTAATCAGCTGGTTCTTAGTATCATTGTGACAAGAGGAATTATTTCTACTAAAAAACGCAAAGTTCTATAAATCTTAATCTCCATTTTTAATACTATGATGAGGTTACATAATTTCACACATGGTTCAGTGCACTAGATAGTCGCATCGCGAAGCTACTACTCTGAATCGTATAACTATTACTACTATCATCTGAAATCACTACTATAAATGTTTCATAATTATATATTACTACTATCTTATAAATTATAGTAGTGTTTCAGAAGATAGTAGTACTAGTAACGTTTCAGAAGAATAGTCCGCCTGACACACATGATTTCTGTTCAGTGTGGATTTTTTGCGTTCACTTAGCTACCTACAAAGCATAAACTCTCCACTGCACACTCGCATGCAAATGATTTCCTGACCAGCTTGAATCATATTGTGAATTCTCATTTAGACTATCTGCAGACCTAAATTCTTTCTTTAGACTATCTGACAGTCTAAAATTCTTACTGCACACATCACATGCAAATGCTTCTCACCAGAATGGCACCATTTTTGTTCTTCAGGTGACTTTGCCCCTCTAAAAATATTCGTACTGTACACATCACCATAAAAATATTTCACAACAGATCATCTTGTATTTCTTCTGGTAATATCTCCTGTGTAAAGGTCTTACAGCACACATCTCATGCCAACGGTTTCAGACATGGTGGATAAATCTGTGACCTTCAGACCAATTGCCGATGTAAATCTCATACTACACTCAATCACATGAAAATATTTCTCACCAGTATGGATCATCTTGTGTTTCTTCAGGTCACCTGCCCATGTAAAACTCTTACTGCACACTTCATCATGAAATAATTTCTCACAGTATGGATCATCTTGTTGTGTCTCAGATTATCTGCTCCATATAAAACTCTTCTGCACACTTCAACATGAAAAAAATTTCTCACCAGTATGGATCATCTTGTGTGTCTTCAGACGACTGCCCGTGTAAAACTCTTACTGCACACATCACAGAAAATAATTTCTCAACCAGTAAGGATCATCTGTGTTTCTTCAGTCACCTGCCCAGTGTAAAACTATACTGCACACAATCACATGAAAATAATTTTCTCACCAGTATGATCATCTTGTGTGTCTTCAGGTCACCTGCCGTGTAAAACACTTACTGCAACATCACTGAAAATAATTTCCTCACAGTAATGGATCCTCTTGTGTGTCTTCAGACGACTTGCCCTTGTAAAACACTTACTGCACACATCACAAGAAAATAATTTCTCACCATTATGGATCATCTTGTGGTTTCCTTCAGGTCACCTCCAGTGGAAAAAAAACCTTTCTTTACTGCACACATCACATGAAAATTTTTCTCACAGTATGGATTCATCTTGGTGTCTTCAGGACTCCTGCCTGGGTAAAACGCTTGACGGGACGAACACTTCACATGAAAATAATTCTCACCAGTATGGATCATCTGGTGTGTCTTCAGACTACTTGCCCGTGTAAAACTCTTACTGCACACATCACATGAAAATAATTTCTGACGAAAAAAGGGGGGAAAAGTGGGGGGGGGCCGGACCAGATGGATCATCTGTGGGTCATCAGATGAAACCTGCCTGTGTAGGAGAAAATCATACTGCACACTTCACATGAAAAAAATTTCTCACCAGTATGGATCACTTTGTGTCTCAATTACCTGCCTGTGTAAAACTCTTATGCACACATCACATGAAAATAAATTTCTCACCAGAGGATCATCTTGTGTGTCTTCAGATGACCTTCCCGTGTAAAACTCTTACTGCACACATCACATGAAAAATTATTTCTGACCAGTATGGATCATCTTGTTGTCTTCAATGGACCTGCCCGTGTAAAACACTTACTGCCCACATCACATGAAAATAATTTCTGACCAGTATGATCCACTTGTGTCTCTTCAGGGCAACCTGCCCATTGTAAAACTCTTACTGCACACTTCACATGAAAATTTCTCACCAGTATGGATCCATCTTGTTGTGCCTTCAGATAACATGCCCATGTAAAACTCTTACTGCACACATCACATGAAAATAAATTCTGACCATATGGATCATCTTGTGTGTCTTCAGATAACATGCCCAATGTAAAACTCTTACTGCACACATCCACATGAAAATAATTCTGAAGCAGTATGAGGATCATCCTTTGTCTCTTCAGGTCACTTGCCTGTGTAAAACTCTTACTGCACACTTGCACATGAAAATAATTTTCTCACAGTATGGATCATCTTTGTGTTCTTCAGATTACCAACCTGAGTGTAAAGTCTTACTGCACACATTAACATGAAAATGGTTTTTGACCTGTGTGATCATCTGTGGTCTTCAGATTACAGCCTGTTGGAAAAAGATCTAGTGCACACATTTACATGACAATGGTTTTTTGACCGTTTGTGATCATCTTGTGTGTCTTCAGATTACAGTCCTGTGTAAAAGATCTAGTGCAACACATCACAAGTGAACAGTTTCTCTCTCATGGTTTCACCTGACCTTGCCTACTGATGTCCCGTTGGTACTGAACACACCACAAACCACTGGTTTCTGAGCTGAACCCTCATGATGTCCCAGTTGTACTGAACACACCACAAACCACTGTTTCTGAGCTGACCCTGATGCTGTCCCCAGTTTGTACTGAACAAACCACAAACCACTGGATTCTGAGCGATCTGATGCTTGAGAAGTGAAGACGGGGTTTTGTCACCTTCCTGTACAAAACAGAAATATTACTTTCATTATCATTGTCAAATCATATAACATCACTACCATCAACAAACTGACCAGTAATGATCATCACTCCTACCTTTATCAGGCAAACATATCCAAAATCAGCAGGTTACCACAAAGAAACAAACTGAACCAGTTAATGATCATCACTCCTAACCTTTTTATCAGGCAGTCGTATCCAAAATCAACAGGGTTTACGCACAAAGAAACAAAACTGACCAGTTAATGATCATCACACCTATCCTTTTATGACAGGCATCTATCCCCAAATCAACAGGTTACGCACACTAAAGAAACTGAGACCAGTGAATGATCATCACTCCTATCCTTTTTATCAGGCAGTCTTATCCAAAAGCAACAGGATTACACACAAAGAAACAAAACTGACCAGTTTAATGAACCATCACTCCTAATCCTTTTATCAGGCAGTACTTATCCAAATCACAGGGTTACACACAAAGATAGATAAGATAAGATAATTTGCTTATAGCACAGCCGACCGCAAAGGCCACATCAGGGTTGTCACCACGTTAAAAACACTCACCATCATAAAAAAACCAAAAAAAAACACAAAAAAACCCCCAACTTTCACACATCTCGTTAAATGAAAATTGGTGACTACAAACGCACCCGAAACTTGTTAAAAATCTTTCTGCCGTAAAATCTATAAATCAGAGGAAATGTTTAATCTCTCTCAAAAACTCAAGGATCACGTCAGCGGGACATCCCTGAACAGGACTTCATGGACTCCCGCTGTAAAATGTTTGTGTCTCACATCGAGCAATTCCCCAACACTCAAAAGAAACATGTTCATTGTGAGTGGCGCATGACATGGAATGCACCACGGAGCTTTTCACACTTTAAAAGGTAAGAATGGGTAAAAATACGAATGGCCGGTGTTTGCAGCCGGCACAGAACCGTTCCTCTTACGACCACCCGACTAGATGGGAGGAAGTCCTTAAGGTTGGACGGATCTAAAGAGTTTGTTTTCGTCTGTTGTGTTTTCCAAATCCTCCTGCCAGAGGTCTCTCACATAATTCGTATAATTTTGTCGGTTTCACCATCTGAGCAGGGGAACTAAGTGTTGGACGTTCTTCTCTCTTGTGGCATTCTTGGCTAACGATCAACCATTACCGTTCCCGCCGATGCCAACAGACCCAGAACCCAAGCAAGAGTAATGTTGTAACCGTCCGCCTTCACTTGCTAAAAAAGGTTTAAAAAAAGTAAAAGTCTGGATTCTGAAGTGCGGCCAGCTATGGCCTCCAAACTGACCAGCGACTTCCGACAGAACCAGAAAGTCCTTCTCGAAGAATGTGAGAGTATCTATCAAAGCAGTACCAGAGTCAGAATACAGCAGAATAGACAAAAAAAAAAAAAAAAAAAGAAGCATCGAATGTATATGTTCCAACAGTATCTGAGAAGGAGCCCAGGCAGTAGGCAGCCCAGCCACTTCCATCCTCAGACTGGAACCGTCCAGTGAAAACTTTTTGACCGGATGGGAATTTGGAACAGAGCTCAGCATACAATGCCTTGTACGCCAGAGAGCTGGTAGACTCTATTGCGAAAAGCTCCAAGATCGAAACGAATCTCTGGTGTGAAAAAGGTCCACGGAGGTTGATCCGGGAAAATTGGAAAAATCGGGAAAAACTCCCAGGTCTAGACCTGCATTCCCGTGAGGTTTCATACGAAGACCAAACGGCGGAATACATTTAGGGTTGTTTTCAAACTTACTTTGGAAAGAAGGTCAAAGACACAGTCATAGGCAGGATTCTGCGGTTCGAGAACAGTCGGACATAATATTTTTAAAGACAGTTTCAGCCTGCGGTTGGACAATAAGGTTCACCCGCCTCTGCGTACAGGCTGTACACAGGGGTTTTGGGGCGGGAAAGCTCCAAGACAGAGACGAAGCCCCTTTATGGTGGATAGGTCCAAGAGTTTGAGGTAGGATGATCTTGCAGAGCCGTACACAGCACAACCGTATCCAGTTTGGAACGGACCAAGGCTCTGTAGAGGTGCAGTAAAGTTTTTCTTATCAGCGCCCCAGTCGGGTGTGCGCTGCGACCCGCAGAATATTCAGTGCTTTCTGCAAGCAAGTTTTGAGGTTTTTAATATGCTGAGAAAGTAAGTTTCTGGTCAAAGATAACCCCTAAAATTTGCCTCTTTGACAGCTGGAATGGGAGATTTCACCACTTGAATTTCAGATAAGGAAAAAACTGATGAAATTATGGAAGTGAATACACTGGTCTTTGAGAGAAAAAGGTGATACGTTTTCATCCGCCCACTGATGGAATTTTACCACGCAAAGCTGGAGCCTTGCGCTGGACACTCTGGTTACAGGCCTCCAGTTTGCGTAACCAGCGAACCATCCACAAACAATGAGCAGTCTAAAAAACAAAAACCCTGCTGAACTGATTTCACACTGGTTGTTGACTTAATACTAAAATGGGCAGAGACAGTATGCTCCCTGTGGAACACCAGGCCTCCTACCCCCGATTTCCGATTTCAGGGGCAGAATTACAAATTTTCAGGACACAGACTGAATTTCAGGGACGCATATAGCAACACAGAAAATACATGTATGCAGCTGTAGTGCCATAACTAGTTATTATTCATATATGTAAGAAAACCAAGCTATCGTTTCATGCAAAATCAAATTTGACATGCCCACTTACGTGCATGCTCCAACAGGATGAACAAGCGTGCCACTGTCAGTCTCCCTTGTGTAATAAGAGAAAAGTCTTGTGAAAATGATAAATTGTCAAAGTTCCAAAAATCAAAAAATAAAAAATACAACACTGAAATGAATCACATAGAACCCTATTACAACACTGCAGTATTATCCTATTAATGTCGCGATTGGAATGTCGTTTCAACAACAGCATCGACGAAATAGGTCCTCTGCCCTCATCACTTGCAGGTCTTGATTCAGACCTTTCCCCTCCACTTGAAAAACAGAAAACCCTAATCTTCTTTTGGAGCTTTCTCGATTCCTTCGCCTGTCTTTATCCTTTGGCTTTTTTCACATGTATAGGCCCCTACCACGTGCCGAACTCATCGTGCACCCTTCCCGAATTTACACAGAAATGTGTGCCACAATCTCACAAAAAACTTTAATGCCCCCATTTCCAGCATTCATGAAAGAATACTTTTCCAGTATATTTTTCAATGAAGCTAGTCGCAGTTTTTAGCTTTCTTCGATGCTCGCGGTTTTTATCTTTCTTTTCACCACCGAAACATTGCTGTCGCTTGGACGCCATCTTGATTTTTTTTGGCAAGGGGGGGGGTTGAACTGTGTTGCGCATGCGCACAGCGCACCTCTACTATGAAGACAGTCGAAGCGAAGCGTGCCGAAGTGTTCAAATGCTGGTGCCCTCGTGGCACCAAACTCGATCATCATAACCAAGCTTTAGGCCGATTGGGAGTGGGGGAATAAAAAAAAAAAAAAAAATAATAAGGAAAGGATTTTTGGGTTTAGGGATTTTTTGGGGGGTTTTTATTGTGTAATTAAATTTATGAGAAATATTGTGAGTGGAGTTGTAAGAGATAGTATGTGTGGGTGTTGGGGGGGGAGGTGGGGGGGGGGGGAATAATTTTGTTATAAGTCTTGAGGGTGTGTGGAATTTTGGGGTGGGGTCGAAAGACCGCAATTTCGGACGTAGCAGAATGTAATACCCATCCCTGCGCGGTGACAGCAAGAGAGTGGGCCAACCCGACCTGAAACTAACGTTCTGCCAAAAAAAATTTGAATAAAAAGCGGAAGATGACCTCGAAAAACCCAGATCTGGAGTTCATGAAGTATCCCCGCTTTCCAGGTAGTATCGTAGCCTTCTCCAAGGCAAAAAAATTGCCACTTCATGCTGTCTGTTCAAAAAGCGTTCCGAAGTGTAGATCCAGACATTCAAATGGTCAAACATAGTCCATTGTTTGCGGAAACCACACAGTTCTTTCGCCAAAGCCATCGGTTTTTCGAGTTTCCACATACCAATGCATTGACCATGTCCTCCATCAATTTACAGACACAGCTGTCAAAGCTATGGGACGGTATTTTGATTGATTAGAAAAATCTTTTCCATTTGGGATGGGAAATAATGAGGCTTTCTTCCGCCAAGAGGGTGAAAAAAACCTGGATCCACACTTGTAGTATACCTGTAGCAGTATGTACAGACCTTTCTTGCGGAAATGTTTCAACAGTTGATAATGAATTTCATCTATTCCTGGAGAGGAATCGCTGCAAGAAAGTAAGGCAGATTCACTCGTTTAACGTGTAAGGAAAGCTTATCTTACCAATGTTTGTCCGAAACGAAAAGTTGCAGTGATGTTTCTTTTATGGCTTTGTTTTTGACAAAATGGCTGATTTGTTAGAAGAGGAGGAATTCCTTTTCAATTGGTTGAAGCAAGCAGATTTGGCAACTGCTTTCTGTACTATTATTAAAGCGTCAGTCAAACTTGAGATGGTTCAAGTGGACAGGTGTTCTCCCTTTCTGATTTTCTTAATAAGTTCCACACTTTTTCTTGAAGTTTTCGATGTCAAGCCTGGAGCCAAAGCATCTCCCGGACCGACTTTACTGAATTTTGAAAAGTGTGTTCTTGATTTAGCTTGATTTAGAGTTGTCTGGTCCACCACCTCCAACCCAAAGTCTGAGGGGTGGCGATTTTTTGCCTCCACCAGGGGCATCACTTTGGTTTGGGAGGTGTGGACCATGCTTCCGACCAGAGTTAACAGTTCTTTACCTTGCAGTGTCATGGAAAAGATAAATCATCATCTGGCAGCAGACTGACCTAGTGGAAAACTTTTCTTTACGGCCGAAGCATACGAAATGCTGTTGGCGTCTGACTGCTAACAACCGTTTTGCGGCCCTCAAAAAGGAGAATTTCTTTCCAGTTTTTACTCGTTGTATAGTGGATTCCTGAATCCAAAGAGGCAGTTTCCGGGAGAGGAGGGTGGTCGCCACCGCAGTTAGCACAATGCGCCGGATCTTTACACGGCCCATCATGTGTGCCAAGGCATCAAACACCGCACACCTCCTGCCCCAAACCACGTCTCTGACATGGCTCAAACCTCCAGCATCTGAAGCACCTCAATGGGGACGGATCATACAGCCTGAACTCTGACGTTCAGGGCAACCAACTTTGATGACTGGAGGCAGCACAGGGTTGCAAAGGTCACAAGAGGGTGTTGGTGGCCACTCTTTCTGCACCTTTCTTTACTGACACCACTGCGCACCTCCGTCACAACCAGGGACGCCAGTTCCCGTTATGATCTCTGCCTCTGAGACACCTGTTAATCTCTGCAGCGAATCACTCCTTTTGACGAATTTAACTGTTTATGGATCACCCTGATCTCCTGTCCACTATTTTGTTGCCCTCAACAGCTTTCAGATTGCATTTGTGATGACATTGAATGAGAAACGAGCCATTCCCTCAACCTTTTGACGGACTGAGGGTCACTGCTAGAACCTGAATGCCCCTTTTGTATGGCAAAAGGGCTCAGAGCAGAAAGGTTCTTTCCTGCTCCGTCCCTTTCCATCACGAGCCAGGAAGCCCCGAAACCCTGTCCTCTGTCTTACCTCCATGTCTGACCACTTATCAAATTGAAATCCCCAGAAATAGGGGATGCTGCCTTCCCTTCTTTTTGGGGGATATTTTTTGAAAAAGCCATATTATTTTTATTTTGATTCATCCCTCCTTACCCACCCACCTTGGAGTCTTCAACGAAGGGCCCGGGTCCAAGAAAACCAATGTCTTGACCCCTTCCAGCTTCGGAACAGAAGAAGACAAATACGACAAACAGAACTACCAACCCTATCCCCCCTGATCATGCTCAACTCCCGAACAGAGAGCTGAAGCACTGCAGGGGTTTAACTTTGCCACAGGGAACGCCTGTCTTGACCCAGCCCCATAATAAGTTGGAAGCCGATTAGTACAGTCACCCGGGGCCGGTGGTGTACTCCCTGTCCTAGGAGAGCCGAGCCAAAGTGATGTTTGAGATCACCGGCCTCCACAAGCACTGGCCCTCTCAATCACCAGGATCTCATCCCCTCCGACACAGTCGCACCGCACGGCAAACGCGCGATCTTAAGGAGACCACAAGAGAAAAGGAAGTGGGAAAAGAAAACTTAAAGGGAGACGAAGATCGAAAAGGGCCAAGTAAATGCAGAAAACAAGAAAAGGAGAAAGGGCGGGTACTCTTAGTCAGGAACCCCTCACCCTTGCCTATCTGAACATGGAAGCCCCTACCAGGGCCATCAACTTCTTACCACGTTTACCTTAGGCCAGACAGCATCTTGGCTTTTTTCGGACCTAGAAGCAGTTTGAAAAAAAACCAGCCTATCTCCCCAGTATTGACCCCCGCCACAAAGCCTAAGGAATCACGGACCGCGCAAGCCTCCGACCACGACAAGTCGGCAACCGCCCCTAGGGGTACACACAAAGAAAACAAACTGACCAGTTATGAACATCACTCCTATCCTTTTAATCAGCAGTCTTATCCAAAATCAACAGGTGCACACAAAGAAGCAAACTGACGCAGTTAATGATCATCACTCCTATAGATCCTTTTTATCAGGCATTCCTTATCCAAAATCAACAGGTTACACACAAAGAAACAAACAGACCAGTTAAGATCATCACTCCTATCCTTTATCAGGCATCTTATTCCAAAATCAACAGGGTTACACACAAAGAAACAACTGACCATTTTAATGATCATCACTCCTATTCCTTTTAACACCGTCTTATTCCAAAATCAACAAGGGTTACCAAACACAAAGAAACAAACTGACCAGTAAATGATCATCATCACTCCTATCCTTTTAATCAGGAATCTTGTCCAAAATCACCAGGAGATATGATAGAAAATTTGCTTATAGCCCACCGACCGCAGAGGCCACACAGGCTGTCACCACGTTAAAATCAACTCAACCAAATCAACAGGGTTTACACAAAAAGAAACAACTGACCAGTTAATGATCCATCACTCCCCTATCCTTTTATCAGGGCAGTCTTATTCCAAAATCAACAGGGTTTACACACAAAGAAACAAACAGACCAGATAATGATTCATCATCCTATCCTTTTATCAGCAGTCTTATCCAAAATCAACAGGGTTACAACACAAATAAACAAACTGACCAGATACTGATCATCAGTCCTATCCTTTTATCAGGCATCTATCCAAAATCACAGGGTTACACACAAAAGGAAAGGAAAAGAAAGCAAGCCAGTACTTTCCACTGCGTTATGTGAAATGGCTCAAAGCTCAAGATATCAGTAAAACTGACTAAATGGGTTCAATGAGCCGCTAGTTTCACTCTCAACACTCCAAGCGAGTGATATTATAAATAATCGTAACCCAACATAACACAGAGGTCAGGTGAAGGAAGGAAAAGGGGATGGGAAGTGGGGGCTGGGAGGTGGGGGTTGGGAAGAGAGAGTGAGAAGGAAGGAGGAGAGGGGAGAAGAGAGGCAACAGAGGGGAGCTCCCCTTTTCCCCCCGTCCATAATCCCCACCCTCAGCAGGAACAGACTTCCTTGATTGTGAAACCCATTTGGTCACCTCTCCGCCCAGAACCCCCCCCCCCCCCCCCCCCCAACAATACTCTTCAGAATACTTGCCACCAGGCCAAATGGACCAACATTACAGTCAAACGCACAACAATAACATTCACCACAGCAACATGCAAGAGAAAATATTTTGCTTATCTGATCAGCACAGAAAAGTATAAGGACTGAAGTGTCTAACCTCCAGACACAGTATCAAAACCGTCCCTGCGATATTGCATAGGAATGAGGGAAGGAGTATTTTTGAGGTGGGGGATGGGAAGAGGGAGGCAAGGCTTCCGGCAACATTATCAAACAACCAGAAATTCCCCACTCACTACCCACTGAACTAGTTTTGTAGTACTTAGTCCCAATTTTCCAGGATCCAGAATACTCTTGCTGATTTAGTTACTGTGTAAACAAAGTTCACATAAACATCATATATTATCATCTACATCATATTATTCATTCATCACATCATTTTTTATTGCTGATGCTTCTCCTCATGCCTTCAATTATCACCACATCCTCAACCCACACCACACACACACACACACACACACACACACACACACCACACACACAAAAACCATGCCTAGTTCCCATTTTTTTCCATCTCATATGAACTGAGAAAAAGAATCTTGGAAAAAGGTATGGAACTTTTAATCCATCTTTTATTCTTTATCATTTCTGGCTAATCAAGATGGCTTCAGAGTTTATTTTCCTTTCAATCATTGTACAGGTGATTGTTTTTGAATGAACAGTACAGGCATAGGTGCCAGCCACACTCACTTTGGGGCAAACAGGATATTCACGGCCATCACTGTCAGCTTCATTCAGCCATTGCCATCACCTTTTGTTCCTGATTTGGTCCTCCATGGCTGTGACCACATCATCTTCTTTATTAAAGAAAGCCATGATTCCTACACTGTCACAACACCTCACAGAATTTCACTTTCAGGAAAAGGCCTTACACAATGACTGAACATGCCGAAACCACTTATTTCTTCTGTTAAGAGATAGAAAACTCAAATCAGACGCATATTGAAACTGATAGCATTTGGTGAGGGAGGGGAATGGTAGGTGGAAAGGAGAGGGGGAAAGGGCTTACTTAGAAAGCAATGAGGGGAGGAGGGGGCACTGCTTTTTATTGTTTTATTTTCAAATTTGTTTTTTGTTTGGGGGACTTAAACTGACGCAAGTGCCATCAAGACTAAAAATCAACTTGACCAAATTAAATCGTCATAATGAACTAGTGCAAAAAAAGTTCTACTGAAATGGAGACAGTAGTTTCCAAACCTGTTCATCAGTGCTGGTCTGCTCCCGTCCTCATCTGTACTTGTCATGGATTCAGAGCTGACGGTATCACATGCGCCATCACCATGACGTCTGTTGGTGCTTCTGTCCCCACATCACTCATGAGGCTTGCTGTGACAGCATCATTCTTGATGACATCACTGCTACTGCTGATGTTTGATGTGACTGGCACATTGCTGATGACATCATAGCTGATGTTTGATGTGACTGGTTCAGTCTTGATGACATCACTGCTGATGTTTGATGTGACTGGTTCAGTCTTGATGACATCACTGTGATGTTTGATGTGACTGGTTCAGTCTTGATGACATCATAGCTGATGTTTGATGTGACTGGTCAGTCTTGATGACATCACTGCTGATGTTTGATGTGACTGGTTCAGTTTGATGACATCCCCTGCTGATGTTTGATGTGATGGTTCAGTCTTGATGACATCACTGCTGATGTTTGATGTGACTGGTTCAGTCTTGATGACATCACTGCTGATGTTTGATGTGACTGGTTCAGTCTTGATGACATCACTGATGATGTTTGATGTGACTGGTTCAGTCTTGATGACATCACTGTATGTTTGATGACTGGTTCAGTCATGATGACATAGAATGTTTGGGGAACTTTCTCCAACCAACCTTTTGGTGGTTCAGTAGATACATTTACGGTGATTAAATTTACGGTTACTTATTTTGGGGGAAAAAAACTTTTTGGGAACAAAGAG
>CM031598.1:102180990-102185990 GCA_018398815.1 Conus ventricosus | reverse complement strand
GAGAGAGAGAGAGAGAGAGAGAGAGAGAGAGAGAGAGAGAGAGAGAGAGAGAGAGAGAGAGAGAGAGAGAGAAGAGTTTGTACGCCAGATCACCGTCGCTTTGCCTGTGTCTCCATCGTTTATCCATCTACTTCTCACATCTTTTCCACGCATCTCCTCGTTCCGCATTCACACATCTATTCATTCATTATCAACACATCTATCCATTCGTTTTTCACGTAAATCTCCATTCATTACTCACACATCTCACCATTCTTTGTCCACACGAATCTCCATTCATTATTCACACAACCTTCCAGTCATTGTCCACACACACACACACACACACACACACACACACACACACACACACACACACACACACACACACACACACACATATCCATTCATTATCCACACAATTTATCCATTCATTAACTACACATCTCTCCATTCATTATCCACACATCTCTCCATTCATTATCAACACATCTATCCATTCATTATCCAGACATCTCTCCATTAATTTTCCACACATCTATCCATTCATTATCCACACATCTATCCATTCATATCCATGTATTTATCCACCCATTATCTACACATATTTCCATTCATTATCCATATATCTATCCATCCATTATCCGCACATATGTCCAATCATTATCCATATATCCATCCACCCATTATCCACACACACACACACATATATATATATATATATATATATATATATATATATATAATATATATATATATATATATATATATATATATATATATATATATATATATATATATATGTGTGTGTGTGTGTGTGTGTGTGTGTGTGTGTGTGTGTGTGTGTGTGTGTGTGTATATCCACACATCTCTCCATTCATTATTCATTCATCTTGCCATTCATATCCATCAATCCCTCCATTCCTTATTCATCCATCTCACCATTCCTTCTCTATCCAGTTATCTATTCTCTGACAACTTTATCCTTTACTCCGTTCCTTATCCACACCTTTGTTCATTTCTCATCCATGCATCTCTTCATTTTGTATTATACACATCTTTTAATTCCTTATTTACTCATCTCTCCGTTCTTCACCTACATATCTTTACCATTTTTAATCCACACATCTCTTCATTGCTTGGCAACACATTTCTCAGTTCCTTTCTAACATATCTTCATTCCGTATTGACACTTTTCCATTTGGAAATAATACATATCTCCATTCCATATGAACACCTTTGCACTTTGAATCCATATATCTCTCCATTCTCTTTTTACAACTTTTAATTTTGAAATCGCACATCTTTCCATTTCCGATTAAGAGATCTGCATTCTAAATTAACACAGATGACCATTCCCTATCAACGCCTTTCCATTTTAAAAGCACATATTTCTCCATTCTCAATTAACAAATCTGCATTCTGCATTAATAAACATGTCCATTTCCTATTAACACTTCTCCATTCTGAGTCATGACATCTCTCCATTCCTTGTCCACAAATCAGCTAATTTCTTACCCATGTATCTCCCTATTCCTTATCTTCACATCTGCCGCCTCCTTATTCCACATGTCTGTTGTCCTATTCACACATCTCTCTATTGCTTACCTACACTCATCCATGCCAAAGCCATCTTCCTCACTATTTCTTACCCCCACACTTCTCAAATTCTTATCCATAAATCTGTTCCTTTCCTGTCCCTTCTTTACCCATATATTTCTTCTTTCTCTATCCACATATCTCTCCATTCCTTTTTCCACACATGTCTTAGTTCCTTATTCCCCACATCTCTTACATCCTTATCCACAAATCTCCTCCTTCCTTATCGACACATCTCTCCATTCCTCATCCACATACTTCTTAATTCCTTATCCACATCTCTGCATTCCTTATCCATCCATCACTCAGTTCCTCGTCCACACATCTTTCAATTGATTACATGCTTATCTCTCACTTTCGTATCCATCCTTTTCTCCATCCCTTACCCCACATCATTTAATTCTTTATCCTTCCATCTCTCAATTCCCTGTCCCGGCATCTCTCAATTCTTTATCCTCACATCTCTTCCTTTCTTATTCATCCATCTCCCAACTCCTAATTCAAACAACCTGTATTTCTCCTCCGCTCATGTGTCAGGTCCCCATCCACAAATCTCTCCATCCCCTATCCTCAAATCTCTCGATTTCTCATCCGCATCACCCGTTTTTTCCATCTTTCCATTCCTTATCCATCCGTCTCACCGTTTTGTATCAACACCTCTCCATTCCCTACCCATGGATCTCTACATTCCTCATCTGCACATCTCTCCGATCCGTATCTATACATTTGTCTATTCTTTATCCATCCAGTTTTTCATTTCCTATTCAAATGTATCCAGTCGTTATTCACGTGTCGTCACTTTTACTTACACCTCGCCATTTCTTATATACATGTATCCTTTCCTTTATATATATATATATATATATATATATATATATATTATATATATATATATATATATATATATATATATATATATATATATATATATATATACATACTGCTGAACAATATATATATATCTATATATCTATATATATATATATATATATATATATATATATATATATATATATAATATATATATATATATATATATATATATATCCATTCTTTATTCACGCATCTCTCCTTTGTTATTCACATACTTTTTAAATTTCTCCCCACATCTCTATCCACACATTTCTCCATTCCTATCCACACACATCGCCATTCCCTATCCACACATCTCTCCATTCCTATCGACACATCTCTCCATTCCCTATCCACGCATCTCTCCATTCCCTATCCACGCATCTCTCCATTCCTTATCCACACATCTCTCCATTCCCTATCCACACATCTCTCCATTCCCTATCGACACATCTCTCCATTCCTTATCCACACATCTCTCCATTCCGTATACACACCACTCCCCATTCCTTATCCACACATCTCTCCATCCCCTATCTACACATCTCTCCATTCTTTAACCCATCGCTCCACTCTTTGCGCACCCATCTTTCCATCCCTAATCCACACAAGTCTGCATTCCTGTTCCGTATCTTACATTGCTCAACCACATCTCTAATTCCTTATCGATACATCTCTCTACTCCTCGTCCACCTATCTCTATTCCTCATCCAACCGTCACTCCATTTCTTATCCATGCAGCTTGCCAACTCTTCATCCACTCATACCTCTGTTTCTTTTCCACTCATACCTCTGTTTCGTCTCCACTCATACCTCTGTTTCTAATCCACACATCTTTCCGTTTCTTATCTACGCATCTGTCCATTCATTTTCGACCCATCCCTCATTTCTTATCCGCACATCTATCCATTAATCATCCATATATCTGTCCACCCTTATTCAGCTGTCTCTGCATTTTTTATCCCTACTTCTGCCCATTCATTATCCACCCGTCTTTATTTCTGATCAGCACAGATCTGTGTTTCTCATCCACATTCATCAATTTCGTATCCCCGCAATTTCTTTTTCTCATTTCCTACCCACCCGTTTATCCACTTCTTACCACATTTATCTCTTCCTTACCCACAGTTATCAATTGTTTATCCACAGCTTATCTCCATTCCTTATCACTATTTCTCCATTCCTTATCACTATTTCTCCATTCCTTATCACTATTTCTCAATTCTTTATCACTATTTCTCCATTCCTTATCGATACTTTTTCATTCTTTATCCACACATCTCTCCATTCCTTATTGCTATTTCTCCATTCCTTGTCGCTATTTCTCCATTCCTTATTGCAGTTTCTCCATTCCTTATCGAGATTTGTTCATTCTTTATCCACACATCTTTCCATTACTTATCGCTATTTCTCCATTCCTTATTGCTATTTCTCCATTCCTTATTGCTATTTCTCCATTCCTTATCGATATTTTCTCATTCTTTATCCACAGATCTCTCCATTGCTTATTCAAATATCTCTCAAATCTTTGTCATTATCTCTCCATTCCTTTTCCACGTGTTTCTCGATTCCTCATCCATTCTTCTCTCCATTTCTATCCACACGTCTCTCCATTCCTTTTCCACATACCTCTCCATTCTGATTTCCATCTAATAGCTCTTTCGTGTGCACAAATCTCTCCATCGTTTTTATCGACACGTATTTCCTTTCGTTGTTTACATCTCTTCGTTCTTTGCTTACTCATCTCCCCATTCCTCATCCACTCATCTCCCATTCCTCATCCACTCATCTCCCCATTCCTCATCCACTCATCTCCCCATTCCTCATCCACTCATCTCCCCATTCCTCATCCACTCATCTCCCCATTCCTCATCCACTCATCTCCCCATTCCTTATCCACTCATCTCCCCATTCCTCATCCACTCATCTCTCCATTCCTCATCCACTCATCTCCCCATTCCTCATCCACTCATCTCTCCATTCCTCATCCACTCATCTCTCCATTCCTCATCCACTCATCTCTCCATTCCTCATCCACTCATCTCTCCATTCCTCATCCACTCATCTCCCCATTCCTCATCCACTCATCTCTCCATTCCTCATCCACTCATCTCTCCATTCTCTGTCCTCACACCTCTCCATTTCTTATGCATTTATTTCTTTACTCATTGTCCACATATATCTCCATTTCTTATCAACTCATCTCTTCATCCCTCACCCACACATTTCTCCATTCCTTATCAACATATCGCCATATTCCTTGTCCACATTTCTGGATTCTCTATCGACATCCCTCCATGTTTTTTATCTGCACATCTGTCAATTCCTTCTCCACATATTTTCCCGATTCCTTCTATACATATGTATTCATTTATATCCTAAGATCTCTTCATCCATGTCTCATACATCTCTCCATTCCTTACCACCGCATCTCGTCCTTCGTTATCCGCGCATCTTGGTTTAATACGTGGGCACCAACTTGCTGTTTAACTTGTCCTTATGTAGTTGTTGAAGTCGATTCCAAGTTTAGAGTGGACCCCGGACACAGACACTGTAAAGATCGGCTGTCA
>CM031598.1:102158490-102168490 GCA_018398815.1 Conus ventricosus | reverse complement strand
GCGACTAAGCAGTTGTCGTCTTAGTTGAGGGCTAAGTGGTGATGTCTGAGAACGTTGAATCGGAACAGGCGCCATCGAAGTGACGCGCAACAGTGCAGTCCTCAAGTGTTTCGCACAATTCTATTAAAAAATTGTTCGCCACAACGTCTGCCTAGCATAACACTGAGAGTATGCAAGCTCGAAGCAAGATGAAAGGTCAGGTACACACATGACTTCCTAGTTGCGTCTTTCCCGTGGCTGGCGACGTCTGTGGGATATGATGTTCCCCACAGTGGCTGAGCGCTGGCTCAGCATTAAGTGTCTGCTATGTCTGCAGAATGCCTGTCTTCTGCTCTGTTTACAAACAACTCGGAAACACGTGGATAGGACAAGAACCGCTGTTTCTGATCCTGGAAAACACAACATTGCCGTGTAGGCCTCTATGCATGTAGAGGAGAGAGAGAGAGAGAGAGAGGAGAGAGAGAGAGGAGAGAGAGAGAGAGAGAGAGAGAGAACACTGAACACTGAACAGTTTAATGTCATTAGTATACAGCCTTTGTGATGGGGGGGGGGGGGGGGGGGGGGGGGGTGGGGGTGGGGGGAAAAGCACAAAATAATCATATCGAAAACGAAAGTAACAACATAAAAGAAACATCCATCAATTGGAAGCTTGAAATACAAGCAAAATAGGCCAGTATCTCGACCATCCAGATTAATATATATTCGTAAAAGTAAATATGTAAATACGATAACCAAAATATTTTACTACTTCCTGTACCATTCATTTTTTTTTCCATTTGGACATCGTAAGTTCTAGTTGATGATAGCTTCTGCGCGTATCTTCAATGCCTCTGCAATGTATTTGGCAAGTGATTTCACTGAATTATCATCATAATTCAGTTTCAGAATTCCAAATGTGTCCTGATTTATGGCAACATACTTTTGAAAAACTACACACTTATCTCGTACAGCACTGTAATTTCTACAATGAAACAAAAGATGCGACTCATCCTCCCTAAGGAAACCACACAATGAACACGGTGACGCTGTAGATGACTCAGTATAGAACCATCTTTTATGAGCGTTTAGACCAAGAGTCTTTGTTCTAAGTCTGGATAGACAAATTTTATGCCATCTGTTCGTTATTACTGAAATATACTTTTCCGTTTCAAATATACTTTTAAAGCCATAAAACCAGTTATATTTATCCGTGTTTTCCATTTTAGAATGCCAGTTTTGTTTATATGAAGCTATAATCCTGTCTTTGAATTCCAGAATAAAGCTATCCTCATAAGCAACTCCCTGGCACATCCATACAATCCCAAATCCGTGAGTAGTCAAAATCTTCTTAACAGAATATACCCAATTTTCTTTTCCTCGTTCATGTTCATTCAATAACATTTCATAAGCCTGTTTACAAAGTCTTGAGGCAGGAAGCCTCAGTAGTTTTAGCCAATATTTTATACATTTAATGTTTGACCTAATATACAATGGGTATCTGCCGGTTTCTCCATAGATTACAGTATTCGAAGAATGTAGGGGAACATCTAAAAAGCGCTTAATTGCAAACGTATGAAAGAGAGAGAGAGAGAGAGAGAGAGAGAGAGAGAGAGAGAGAGAGAGAGAGAGAGAGAGAGAGAGAGAGAGAGAGAGAGAGAGAGAGAGAGACAGACAGACAGACAGACAGACAGACAGACAGACAGAGACAGAAAGTCAGAGGGCAGAGAGAGAGAGAGAGAGAGAGAGAGAGAGAGAGAGAGAGAGAGAGAGAGAGAGAGAGAGAGAGAGAGTGTGTGTGTGTGTGTGTGTGTGTGTGGTGCGTGTGCGTGTGCGTGTAAGCACGTGTGCGTACATGTCCATGAAAAGCCATCAATGCCAGTTCTTGTTAAGGTGAACCCACATCTTCACAACAAGCCTGACATTTCCAACCCGTCCTTCACCCCACGTTCCTCTCCAGTCACCGTAAGAAAATCGCGTGACGTGGATAGAAAGAGGAGTGCTGGTCATTACCGTGTAAAGACCGCCATCACTTGCCCCCCCCCCCCCCCCACCAAACCCTCCTTCCGCCCACCCTTTTCCACTGGGCACCATGCACGATAATGGGGGAGGTGATTACAGCGGTAATGCAGAGATAAGGGGCCTGGCTACAGGACTTCACTGAAGGGAACGTTGCGGTCTTATCGCATCCACTGCCTTAAAGGGGACACCTACCCAGAGACGAACTGTCCAGAAAAGGTTCACTATATGCCACCACACACACACACACACACACACACACACACACACACACACACACACACATGCATTCGTGATCAAGCACCCACGTAATGTATGCACACACACACACCACTAAATACACACACACACATACACACATGCACGTGCGCGCAAACACCCATGTAAGTATGCACGCACGAACAAATACACACACACACACACACACACACACACACACACACACACACACACACACCACACACACACACACACAAAGTAAAACACACACACTAAAACACACACACTAAACACACGTAAACACACACACATACACACATGCACAATACACACACACACACACACACACACACACACACACACACACACACACACACACACACACACACACACACACACACACACACACACACACACACTAAACGCACACACACACACAACACACACACACACACACCACACACACACACACACACACTGTGATTTTCGCTTATTTTCGCTTTTCGATTGTGATTAATATAAATTATATTAGTCTTTTCTTTGTATATTGTTTAATTTTGTTAGACTGACTATAAGACTTGCTCGAGGCCTCTGTATCTTGCTCAGGGCTCGAGCGAATGTGTGTATGTGTGATATATATATGTGTGTATATATGTATGTATATATATATATATATATATATTCTTAAAAATTCCATTTCACTTTTTGTTCTATATATTTAAAATTTAAGAAAACTGTTCTTCACTAAGTCCAAACTAACTGCAACATGTCTTTAACCTTGGACACATGGCCTTCTAAACAGGGACTCCGAATAGGCTATTTGAATATCAACAACTCAAGAAATAAAAAAGACGATGTCGCAACTATTCTCCATAACAGTGGTAACAGCTTTCATTTATTTTGTTTTGCGGAATCCCGTTTGTCCTCAGAAATAACAGATGCTGATATGAGCATACCGGGATATGAAATAATTAGACTTGATCCGTGTAAACCTAAAAGTACAGGCCTACTTGTGTACCTAGCATCTTCATTAAACTGTAAAAAACTAAACAGCCTTGAAAACTATGGGATTGAATCTGTATGGATTGAAATCAGTATGAAAAACAATAAACCACTTATTATAGGATTTTTATACAGAAATCCATCTGAAA
Source organism: Conus ventricosus (assembly GCA_018398815.1). Taxonomy (NCBI): domain Eukaryota; kingdom Metazoa; phylum Mollusca; class Gastropoda; order Neogastropoda; family Conidae; genus Conus; species Conus ventricosus. The sequence goes on along the minus strand of CM031598.1, from coordinate 102,165,125 downwards.
CTCTGGACTGGCAAGATAAATTTCATGTTCTCATGGATGAAGTAACAATGCTAAGCTTTGAAACTATTATTTTGGAGACTTTAATATAGATTTAATGAAACCTAAACCCAAGTGGCATCAAAACTACACCTTACACGGTCTTGAACAACTTATTGACATACCAACCCGTATAACTGAGCAGTCAAATACCTTAATAGATCACATTTATACAAACACAAAACAGTCCATCATTGAAGTATGCTCTCCACCATGTGGATGTAGCGATCATAATCCCGTTTGTCTGACGTGGTTCAAAAACCGTATAAAAATTCCAAAAGTAGGGCACAAGATCATATATTATAGGAGCTTTAGAAATTTTAAGGAAGAAGATTTCCTTTCAGACCTTGCCACAGCACAATTGGAATATATATACCAAATAAGAGATCCTGATGAAGCAACTGAATTTTGGATTAACACATTATTTCTGTGTATAACAAACATGCTCCATTCATCAAAAAAAGAGTCAGACAAGAAGCAAAACCACCGTGGATAACAAAAGAAATAGATATCGAAATTAACATAAGAAATCAGTTAAGCAATTCCGGAACAAATAAAGAATTCCGTAAACAAAGAAATAAGGTAAACTCAATGAAACGTAAATCTAAGCGTAATTACTTTCAAAAGATGTTAATTTCTACAAAGGATTCACGTCAGATTTGGAAGGCCATTAACATGTTGAATAATAAACAAGTCTCAAGAAATCAGGAAATTATCACAGATGTAAATGCAGATCAATTAAACAACCATTTTGCTAGTATCAAAGAAAAAATTATATCACATGATAGGTCCAATGAAAATGACCTTGAGCATTTAAAACACTACCTTGATTTAAAAGATATTAGCTTTTCCTGTACCCTCCAACCAATGACTGTTATGGACGTTAGTAAAAGTATTTCATCTTTAAAACAATCGGTACACGCGATTTAGATGGTTTAGATGCAAAAATACTAAAGATTTCGTGTCCAATAATTACTGATACACTAACGTATTTGTACAATTTATGCATAGAGAAACAAACCTTTCCCTTGAAATTTAAGGAAGCTAAAGTAATTCTACTTTATAAATCTGGTGATAAGTCAATTCCATCAAACTATAGACCAATTTCTATTTTATCTGCTTTATCTAAACCTATTGAAAAACACTTGCAAAATTTACTATATTCTTACCTTACTAAAAACAATTTACTCCACGACGATCAATCTGGTTTCCGTAAAAATCATTCCTGCCATACAACCCTTGTACAGCTTATTGATAGCCTATTATGCAGTATAAATGAAAATAAATTTACTGGTATTCTTTTTATAGACTTTGAAAAAGCTTTTGATGTAATAAATCATTCTCTCCTGTTGCGTAAACTGGAAACTCTACAAATTAACTCCAGAATTCATAAATCTCATGTCCTTATTCCTATGTAATAGGAAACAATCAGTAACAGTCAACAATAAAACGTCAAATTTAATGTCTATCAAATATGGAGTACCACAAGGCTCTGTACTGGGCCCTCTACTGTTTACTGTCTACGTCAATGATTTACCTTATTTTCTTGAAAGTAAATGCGAAATGTTTGCTGATGACACATCTCTTCATTCCAGTGATTCAGATCCATATAGATTAGCTAGTAACCTCCAAAATGATGTTAAAAACTTATCGAATGGACTCAGTTGAACCATATGTCCTTAAATGCAAGTAAAACCAAGTGGATGTTTGTATGTGCCCGACAAAAAAGACAAAAGATGAAGTCAAAATTTCCACCATTGTTTATATCTGACCAAAAAATAGAAGAAGTCGACTCACATAAAATACTAGGAGTAATAATAGATAAAGATTTAACATGGACCGACCACATAACGTCAATGGGGAAACGTCGCTCAAAAACATTACTTCAATTAGCCAAGATTAAGAACTTCCTGGACACCCATTCTCGAAAGCTCTTTTTCTGTGCTCATATTCTATCAATCATTGATTATGCATCAACCCTATGGGATAACTGCAGTGAAACCAACTTGAAAATTATTCATCGAATGTATAAAAAGAGCATTAAAATTAGTATTACTAAAAACAAGCACCCTAACAACAGAAGACTATAAACACTTAATATGTTAACCTTCTACAACAGACTTTTGTTCAACAAGGCAGTATGCATGCATAATGTTACAAACGGATATGCTCCTAAAAAGATAAGAGATTCATTTACAACTAACACTTATAGACATAGTCATTTATTATCCTTTCCTAGACCAAGAAATAATCTTTATAAATCTAGTCTTTTGTACTCCGGTGGAAATGTATGGAACAAGCTACCAATCACTTTGAAAAACATAAAGAACAAAAATCAGTTTAAGAAAAATCTGAAAAAGCATCTCATGGATGGTTAGCAATCAATATTTTCTCAAATTCCTTTGAAATAACTTTTCAGTGATTTTACATGATGTATCCTTGTGTATATGTTTATGCCTATGTACATGTCTGTTATGCGTGTGTATGCTTTGTAGACAATGTATTGATATTGTACATAACTTAACTCTCTCTCTCTCTCTCTCTCTCTCTCTCTCTCTCTCTCTCTCTCTCTCTCTCTCTCTCTCTCTCTCTCTTGTTATTTCCTTGATATGATAATTATAACAGGCTTGAATTCTTTTTTGTACTCCTTCTCCCTCCACCCCCACGCCTCCATCCTACCCCCTCCCTCCTCCTATTTCCTCTCCCCTCCTCATCCCCCTCAGAATTTAACCCAACACCTCCCTCGCCCTTTTCCGCTGGTTTTCACTCTTTGTATTTCTTCGTTTTCATTATTTTATTATTGAAGTTTCTTTGTTTTGTTATGATGGCTTGATGTAAAAAAGCAGTTCTCTGCTTATTCAATGTTCCATCTGGAAATAAAATTTTGACTTTGACTTTTGACTTTGACTTTGACACACACACATACACACACACACACATGCACACACGCACACACCCCTCATATAATAATCTCATATAATAATTTCCTGTATGGTCTTTCTATTACACGAAAATAAACTTTATCGCGTTTTAATTTCCAGTTGCAAGGGCTCTACTAGGGCATTACTTGTGTAAGTATGTCAGGGTATATTTTCCTGAACATGACATCACAATTACATCTCACAGTCATGGCTAGCAAGACATCAAGTTTCAAAGCATTCAGTTAAAATGGTAAAATGAAAAGCTTCTTCCGTTTTTTCTTCCAACACACAAGTCCACAGAATACTGTAAAACATGCCAGGCATGTTAGTAGATCGGAGCAATGCAAGATTTGTAGCGAAGACTGTGTGACTTTTGGTGGATTAACGTACATGCGAAAATCTCTGCAGATTATATTCAATGGGGATGAGAAGGAACAGTGTGGCTTCACCGAAGCTCCTAGCAGCTTTTCATATTTAGACCCAAGCTTTAAATTGTACAGAACAGTTTGCATCAGTGAGGAGTGACCTTGCAGTGTGAGCGCTCATTCCTAATTTTACCCTAGGAGGCTATGCCTCACGTGAACATGACTCCTCTAGCACTGCTATAGTGATGCTGCATCACCTTGCGACGTGACGGGGACCTCTGTTTACATTAATTTTGCGATTTTTTTAACATTGATTTTATGCGCATTTCAAATCGCATTGGTCTAGTCACGGTACCTACTGACTTCTGTATTCCATGTCTGGTGATGGAAAGCAAGTTGCCTTTGTCCCTTGTAACAGAGAGTGCGTTTAAATTGGCACAGAGAGAGAGAGAAAAGAGAGAGAGAGAGAGAGAGAGAGAGAGAGAGAGAGAAACTCGGAACTCTCGGAACTCGGAACTCGGAAAATTTTAATTGCAAAGGCCACCGACCTATCTGCAATGAGGTCAAGAAACAAAAATCAAATCACACACACTGACGCTGTAACATTACTACTGATCACGATCATTTACAAAACTTGCTCACACCAACTGACACATACAAAATCACACTTGTATGTAGCACTCTCCCAGACTCTCACAGCTCGCACATACAATTTTGCTCGCACTTACAATTGCGCGCGCACAAAATACACACACACACACACACACACACACACACACACACACACACACACACACACACACACCACACACACATACATACACACGCACACACATACACAAGCATACATACACACACACACACACACATACACACGCATACACACACTCACCTCACACGCACGCACACACACACACACAGACACCCCCCCCACACACACACATACACACACACACACACACACACACACACACACACACACACACACACACACACACACACACACACATTTTTTTTTCATCATGATCCCTAAGTATACACAAGACGTATCGACCACGAAACAAGGTAAAACAGATACATTTATGAAAATATATGGTTCACCTTCTGTTCTCTCCCCAGTAACAGTTCTTCTCTTTTCTTCAAGGCATAGAAGATATACATCGCAACAGAACGAATTACGTCCCTTTTCTCGTTTTGCAGCAAAAACTTCAACAATGGCCCGTGTACATTTGTTACATATTTCATGATATACTTATTTCTTAAATCTTGATATGATGGACATTCCAGCAAAAAGTGTATTTCATCTTCAGTTTTGTCACAAAAAGGGCAGCTTTTTGAGTTATTTTTATATCTGTCGTGGACTTTTATATCACTGATTCCTGGTCGAAACCTTACAAGAACTTTTCGAAACTTTGGGATTGTGATATCTGCAAGATACTTTTCAAGCTGTAGTAATGATTTAAACAAACGATAGAGAGAGAGAGAGAGAGAGAGAGAGAGAGAGAGAGAGAGAGAGAGAGAGAGAGAGACAGAGAGAGAGAGAGAGAGAGAGAGAGCTATGATAGCACAATGGTCTATGCTTCGCGACACTTCCACTTGGCAACGCTTTGGCTGCTGGTTTAATTAACCCATCACCTTAATCTAACTGAAAGAGCGGGTTTTAATTCGCACTGAGCGTGAGATGACGTCACGCGAAGATAGCGCCAAAGTCCATGTCACGAAAAGATAGCGCAAAGGTTCATGACTCCCTCCCTCCCCACACCTTCCCCACCCATCCCCATGGCCTCCCCCTCCCCTTCCTCCATTCAGGACTGGCAAATCAAATAAGACCGTGATTGTGGTTTGATCAAATCCAGTGCCTTTCACACAAGGAACGAACAAACGACTCGAGGAAGAAAGAAACGGTAACACTCAGGCTGACAGGGTTTTTTTTTTCTTCTAATTTAAAAAAAAACAACTGTATTGGCGCTTGTCCTGATAAGCAGTGTGTCTATGCATTGGGATGGGAGCTGGGATTATACAACAGAAAGACTCTTCGATTCCGGAGTGCAACGACCCACGGCCTCACCCTGACCAAACATAGGAAGAGACACAGGATCAGTATCATTGATGTCATTAGAGTTCCATTGCGCGCTTCGAAGGCATTCGTGTCTTCCTGTTGGCTCCATGTCCGCCTTCTTTCTATTCTTGTGCTGGCTGTCCGTTCACCAACTTCACCGCTCATAGTGCTATAATGTCAAGTCTGAAGCTCACACACGATGGTTCCTTTAGGGCAAAGGGCTACGTGCAAACAACAGGCCGACCTCGCTGACCGATGCACGATGAGAAGCTGGTGTAAAGCTTTACCATTGAGGGCAGCCCAACTAACTGAACAGTTCTCTCATCCGGAAGAGGTTAGTTACCTTCTCGAACGAATGGGACAAAGTAGGATAGTGGGGAGAATGAAGTAAGATATCACTCCTTCCCGTCTCTGCATCGTTACCCTGACCTAGACACTCACTCACCCTAACTGTAGCCCACACTGTATGAAACCTTATTATTATGGAAATGTTTATGAATGAATCGTGCTTGTAGCATATGGCAGCTGAGGAAAGAACGTCTGCCGTCTGGATGTGTCAGGATCCGGATCTGTTTTGTGATGCTCGTGAGTGTGTGTGTGTGTGTGTGTGTGTGTGTGTGTGTGTGTGGTGTGTGTGTGTGTATGTGTACGTGCGTGTGTGTGTGTGTGTGTGTGTGTGTGTGTGTGTGTGTGTGTGTGTGTGGTGTGTGTGTGCGTGCGCGTGCGTGCGTGCGTGCTTGTGTGTGTGTGTGTGTGTGTGTGTGTGTGTGTGTGTGTGTGTGTGTGTGTGTTCTTTCATAGGTGTAGCCTATTTTGTGAACTTGCTATCAAAGATACCAGTAATTCGATGTATCAACTTGTCAAGCAAGGAAACTGACCCACTAACATTATGAGGCTTACAGCTTCAAGGTTGGGGAACGTAGACTGCTGAAATGTTCACTTTGAAACAAAAGTAGGAACCAACACACAAACAAACAAAAAAGACAACGAACGAAAAGATTTCGCTTTTCTTCTATTTTCTTTTTTAAATTTTTTATTTTATTTTATTTTTTACAATTTTACCATGTTGTACTCTCTCTCTCTCTCTCTCTCCTCTCTCTCGCTCTCTTCTCTCTCTCTCTCCTCTCTCTCTCTCTCTCTCTCTTGCCCCGTCCTCTCTCTCTCTCTCTCACTCTCTCTCTCTCCTCTCCTCTCCTCTCTCTCTCTCTTCTCTCTCTCTCTCTCTCTCTCTCTCTCTCCTCTCTCCTCTCTCTC
>CM031598.1:102138490-102150990 GCA_018398815.1 Conus ventricosus | reverse complement strand
TCACTCACGTTTAACAATTTCCTTTCTTAGGAAATAAACCAACACAGCGACCATCGCTTAATAACTGCCACCACATTTGCAAATAATTATTCAATGGCATAATTGTCACATTTTATAGCCACATTTCAAAATAACACAAATCTCCAACCACGCATCCAAACGACAAATCATGCGTACGCACGCTCGCGAACATAAAACTCGTTCTCCTTGCACACACAAACAGACGGTGGCCGAAGGATAAGAGTCCGGCGAATGTGACAGGGGCGGACGAGCGAGACCAAGCAAGTTCCAACCCTGAATCACCAGGTTCTCTCCCATCCCCACCGACTACCGCATCACCAGATGCATAAACAGGAGAAAGAATTTTGGATATAATTTAGAATGGCCAGGTTAAAGATTGAATTAACCAGAGAAAAGGTCTCCCACAATATTTCTCTTACAATTTCGAAAACAAAAGAAAATTGCGCAAAAGAGAAGACTAAGCCGACTAACAACAACAAACCAAAACAAACAAACCACGAAACTGATGCTTACCAGCTACCCGTGGGTGACCCCGAAAAGGCGGGTCAGATGACTCTCTCTACCCTCTGTCCAGTCGAGAGGACAGAGGCGAAGATGCGGAAACAGAAGAAGTGATGTCCCTCTCCTACAGGCCGACTGCAGGAATTGAAAGTACTGACTGTACTCTCGATGATACGGTAAAGAACCAAGACTGGAGCAGGCGCCCCCAGAGACATCTTCCGCTCGAGTGAAGAGCTAACCTCCCCTCAGCAATGGCGGCGAACATGCCACCCTACGTCACAGAGTGAGCATACTTCAAACTAAAAGAAATGAAGCACGTGCGACAGGTAAAAAGACAGGCGAGAGGCCGATAGACAGAAAGTTCGAGAGAAAGGTACCGGCCACCCGTGAACTTGCAGGATAAATAGCACGGGCGGTGGAATTAGAGAGAGAGAGAGAGAAAGCAAACCGAAGTTGAGCTGAACTACACCAAGGTGCAACCGCACCACAAGCCACATCAAGGGGACGGATACACGACAACAGCAACGACAATAAACAAATAAGTAATTCCGCAACCCTAGGTGGGTCGAACGTCGTAGGCCTCGTGACAAACTCGTGACAAACCCCCCTTCTAAAAGCATCTGTTTCTCTGAGATACAGTGCTCCTTTGAACCTTGACGCATGTGCAAATTCACAACAATGGGACCGACCCCAACTCTCTGTGATCGACAGAGTACGAAAAATCCAATACAAACATTCCACGATAGAATCACACCGAGGAATACATAATACTACATTTATCAAACAACTAAGCAAACCTTCCAACCATGAAAGTAACAATCCGAACCACTGATGATTCACTACCGTTAACATCACTGAAGTGAAAACTGTCACTCCACCTAATACAGAGACCAAAAAGGGGATATAACCCTGGTTGAGGGGAGGTGTCCCTCTGACTGATTTCCCAATGTGCTAACTACGGAGCTCGGCTAAGATAGTCAGCATCCGTATTACAGGAACCCTTGATATGACGAAAATGACTCTGCAGTTCCACTGCCTAACTCATGAGTCGACGACTGACTGGCCGGATCCGGTCCAAGCACTGGAGAGGATGATGATCGCTCTCCAGTACAAACTTCCGGCCGTACTTCTTCTTGGGCACGCCAGTGCGCGTCCAAATCTGCCTGAGAGATTCAGCAACAGTAGGGGCATCGATAGTCCTAAGCGGGACAGCCTCTGGGTATTGACTCGCAGATTCTACCACTACCGAAGTGTAGCGGTGACCGCGATCGGATGGAGGATTAATGGGTCTCACCAGGTCGACCCCAACCTTGCTGAATGCCTCCCAAACCCGTGGCACTGACCCTAGGGGAACACGCTTCAAGCGACCCTTAGGCGTTGTCCGTTGGCAGACATCGCAACTGCGGCAGTACTGCCTAACCTGTGAGTTCACCCCTGGCCAGAAGAAGTCTTGTCTTACTCGCTCGAGAGTCCGCTTGGAGCCCATATGACCTGCCATGGGGGAATCGTGGGCCTGTCGGAGAACAGACTCTCTCAAGCTTTGGGGAACAACAAGCTGTTTGGCCACACGATCTGCCTGAGTGAAAACCCTAAAGAGGATCCCCTTGTGGAGCTTGAAGCTCACCTTGGCGTGTCGGGCAGACTGAGCGGACGATCTACCAGTTGTCGTAGGCGTTGGACATCCAAGTCCCTGGCCTGAAGACGGATAATGCTAGCAGGATCGGCCCTTGCCAGAACCTCGTTAGAGATCGGCTGAAGAACGGGACGCAATTCCTGTTCCTGCTTCTTAGCTTTGGCGCGTGTGGTGACTCCCACACACGCCTGTACGGGCAAATCCGTAGACACGGACTGACTGCGTCCGTCTGCGAAGGTGATAGTATTCCCTATGATAAGGGAATACATAGGTCGCTCCACCGCGATGGCCCATACTTCGCCACAGAAGTAGGGGGTGGAGATAGGAATAAGTACAGAAGGACGGGTGGAGGTAAAACCAGCCTCCAACCCGCACACATCATAACTAGCGCCCCGCCGGGCCTCAGGGGAAACCAAATCCTTATCAACAAAGAGCGTTGATGCTCCCGAATCCCTGATGGTGTCGACCAAGGAGGAACCAACAACAGAGAGAAACACTGGGCACTGTGAATCACCAGAAGCTGGGATGGAACCCACGTTAGCCGAGGCACGAGGATGCTGGAAAGGACTAGCCCCATGACTACCAGCGGCTTTAGGACAATCTTTCCTAATGTGGCCAGGACGACCACAAAGAAAACACAGTCGGGGCGCTGAAATCCCCGATGAACTGCCTGCCTTGTTCACCCCGCTAGCAGTTGTCGGCGCCTTATTGCCACTAAATCATGTGGAGGGCTTCCTCTCCGTATCTGGGCGATGCCCATAAGCCCTGCGAGCTTCAGCAAACACCTCAGCGGTGTGAATCGCAGCCGCGAAATCCTGAGGTGCCGTCTCGCCTATCCGGATCCTCAACTCTGGGGACACAGTGTTGGTGAGCTGTTCAATGAGGATCAGATCCTCCAGCTCCAACTTAGCCAACTGACGCCAGTACCCTAGCGTTTTGCGCAGCCTATCACCAAACTGCACGAAGGTCTCGTCATTATTCTTCTTCATGGACCTGAACTTCCTCCTGTACGTCTCTGGGGTAAGGTGGAAACGCTTACGCAGAGCCAACTGCATGTCTGCATAAGACGCACCTTTATTTAGAGTGAGCACACACTCCCTTGCAGCACCCGACAACCCAGAAAAAAGGTGCATGGCCCTTTGTTCCTCAGACAATTGGTATGAAGTAGCTACCTTGTCAAAATGCTCAAAAACATATCTATGTCCTCGCTAGGTCTGAACTCTGGAAGCTTTAACTTTGGGCCTCTAACTCTATCACCTGCCTGGTGATTAACTCCCTGACTTACAGGTGTGGGAGACCGCGAAAGAAGTTGTTCCATCTCCTCCCTACGCAGAGCCTCCATCCTGTCTAGTTCTTCCCTACGGAGGGCAGCCTCTTCCCTACGCTGATCCTCCTGTCTGGCAGCCTCCTCCCTACGCTGAGCAGCCTCTTCCCTACGTTGAGCAGCTTCTTCCCTACGAAGGGCCTCCTGTCGGGCAGCCTCTTCCCTACGCAGCATAGCCTCTTCCCTATGCAGAATCTCCTGTCTGTCAGTCTCCTCTCTGCGCAGAGCCTCTATCCTATCCAACTTTTCCCCTACGCTGGGCAGCCTCTTCCCTACGCTGCCGCTCCAGAAACATAAGGACAGAAGCGATGTCCTGGGCGGGGTTCACCACTCCGACACGGGAGGAGGCCGTCTGACCCGTCCCTTGGGTCTCGACTTTCCCATAAGGAAAGTCTTCTGGGGCATGCCCCCTACGAGGGGAAGCCTGGAGAGGAGAAGGTTTCGGTCTCTGCGACCCAACAGAAGCCCATAGTTGCTTCGCTATGCTCTGGCGCTTCCGAGCGGAAGTGCCAGTCGGGGTCTCGACAGGAAGACCCCCCAGCGAAGAGGTAGTAACAGTACCCACTGGACTACCTGCTACAGCACTGGAATAAGTAGAAGTTACCGTAGTCGAAGTACTGGTACTAATAGTAGGGACTACAGTAACATTTTGAATACCCTTCTTCTTCGACGCACGCGTCGCCATACCACCAGCGCCGGACGTCGCCATGACAACAATATCTTACGGTTTTCAAATACAGGGGAAAAACAATTCCACTAGAAAAAAAAAACCCAAATATTTTAGGGGGCGTGTGTATATGTGTGTATGTGTGTGTGTGCGTGTGTGCGGACAAGTTCCGGCTGCTCCCACTCTGGCAACACCGCGCTCTACAGCACGAGCAACAGTGCGGTGGGGCTCACCGAAAAAAAAAAACAACCAAAAACTATGTCCGGCTGCCCCCACTCTGGCAACACCGCGCTCTACAGCACGAGCAACAGTGCGGTGGGGCTGGCCGGAAAAAAAAAACAAACAAACTGGCAGACGGAATCCGGAGAGAGGAAAAAAGGGACACTAACGTCCGATACAACCCCCTGTACTCAATAACCCGGTAATAATAAAAAAAAAACAAAAAAAAAACTGGCTAACTACAAAACAGGAATGGCAGACTAAGCGGCAACAGAAGGGCAAGACTTACGGCCGTACCTGCGTGAGGTACCCGGCGGAAGGAGGTCTGGACGCAGTCGACTCCCCTCGGTCTCACCTCGACTCCCGAGTCACACCGGATGTTCCCTCAGGCCACAACAAGACTCCCTTCACTCTAGAGTCACCCAGCCAACCACCCACGAACAAACACGACAAACTGACTAAACATATACAAAACAGACAAAACTAAACAGGTACTCCGCGAAACGAGAGAGACAGTCAGAGCCCTTCACATCCCGGACGAGCCCCCACAATTGTCACGACCGACCCCTGGAGGTCTGCCCTGACAGGATCGGTCTAGGTGGGAGTGAAGGGAGTGACTGACCTCACACGCCCCGCAAGAGACCACACAATAAAGATTACGATACAACACCCCATTTATTCACACCAGCAAAATAAGCATTCCAACATTCACAACATGCACAAACACAATCAAGCACTTCAACGCACACAACACGCACAATCACAATCAAGCACTCCCACACCCACAACATGCACGATTATAAATAAATATTTCACCATACGACGTACACAATCACAATTACAGCATTCTAGCACATATAACATATACACGATTATAAAGAAATATTTCCAGCATCGATCCTTTCTAACACCATGGAGTGCGTCCACACCCCTGCCCCTGTCAAGCCTGCTGGGAGCACCCTGTCGCACTAGGTGCTCCGAGCCGGGTCGGTTCTCGCAGGGAGTCGCTCAAAGCCGACACCCTCGACTCACAAGCCGGCAGTGAAGAGCGCGTCCCGGGGGGGGGGGGGGGGAAAGGAAAACGAGGCGCTGTTACTGGAGGTCCTGGACGGGGTCAGGGCCGGCCAGTCAAGACGGCGGGCTCCTCTACCAGTCCGCGGTCCCGACCAGGGTGTGGCCTCGACCAGCGCGTGGCACCATCCAGTCCGTAGTCTCAGCCAGAACGTGGCCTCAACCAGCACGTGGCACCATCCAGTCCGTAGTCTCAGCCAGAACGTGGCCTCAACCAGCACGTGGCACCATCCAGTCCGTGCTCCAGGTGAAGCCCCCGGGAGGGGGGAGGACGTAGCTGGGAGGAGAGTCGAAAAGGAGGGAAAGAAGAAGGAAGGAGGAAGGAAGAAGGGTACTGGAACCCGCCGTCAGTACAGTCTGACCCATGCTGCTAAATCTTAACAGCCACTCGCATGATGGGCGAGGGAAGTCTATCAAACGCACCAACAGCCCCAGCTCAACACAGACCTGAGCATAACACAGTAAACCAATCAAATCGTTAAAGTCTTCTCACATGAAGCAGGTAAGGGACTGCATTAAATCAACAGGCTATAAAACAAATATGAATTATCTTCACCCTTCTCTCACTCACGTTTAACAATTTCCTTTCTTAGGAAATAAACCAACACAGCGACCATCGCTTAATAACTGCCACCACATTTGCAAATAATAATTCAATGGCATAATTGTCACATTTTATAGCCACATTTCAAAATAACACAAATCTCCAACCACGCATCCAAACGACAAATCATGCGTACGCACGCTCGCGAACATAAAACTCGTTCTCCTTGCACACACAAACAGACGGTGGCCGAAGGATAAGAGTCCGGCGAATGTGACAGGGGCGGACGAGCGAGACCAAGCAAGTTCCAACCCTGAATCACCAGTTCTCTCCCATCCCCACCGACTACCGCATCACCAGATGCATAAACAGGAGAAAGAATTTTGGATATAATTTAGAATGGCCAGGTTAAAGATTGAATTAACCAGAGAAAAGGTCTCCCACAATATTTCTCTTACAATTTCGAAAACAAAAGAAAATTGCGCAAAAGAGAAGACTAAGCCGACTAACAACAACAAACCAAAACAAACAAACCACGAAACTGATGCTTACCAGCTACCCGTGGGTGACCCCGAAAAGGCGGGTCAGATGACTCTCTCTACCCTCTGTCCAGTCGAGAGGACAGAGGCGAAGATGCGGAAACAGAAGAAGTGATGTCCCTCTCCTACAGGCCGACTGCAGGAATTGAAAGTACTGACTGTACTCTCGATGATACGGTAAAGAACCAAGACTGGAGCAGGCGCCCCCAGAGACATCTTCCGCTCGAGTGAAGAGCTAACCTCCCTCAGCAATGGCGGCGAACATGCCACCCTACGTCACAGAGTGAGCATACTTCAAACTAAAAGAAATGAAGCACGTGCGACAGGTAAAAAGACAGGCGAGAGGCCGATAGACAGAAAGTTCGAGAGAAAGGTACCGGCCACCCGTGAACTTGCAGGATAAATAGCACGGGCGGTGGAATTAGAGAGAGAGAGAGAGAAAGCAAACCGAAGTTGAGCTGAACTACACCAAGGTGCAACCGCACCACAAGCCACATCAAGGGGACGGATACACGACAACAGCAACGACAATAAACAAATAAGTAATTCCGCCACCCTAGGTGGGTCGAACGTCGTAGGCCTCGTGACAAACTCGTGACATCCTGATAGGCAGCGTGTCTCTACACTGGAGACTAGAAGATGGAATAGTCCAGCAGGCAGACTCTGTAATTCCAGAGCGGATGACCCTTGGCTTCACTCTGGCTGAAATGTGAAGGGACACAGGGTCCGTATCATCAATTTCATTAGTTAGAGTACCACTGTGTGCTATAATGCATTCATTTCTTTATTTGGCTCCAATTCTGCCTTCTATTCTTGGGCTGGCTGTCTGTTAACCACACTTCACTGCTCATAGTGTTAACATGTCAAGTTTGAGGTACACACACGGTGGTTGCTTGCAGACAAAGGGCTACGTGCAAGCAACAGGCCGATCTCGCTGAACGGTGCACAATACAAATCTGCCGTAAAGCCAAACAATAGAGGGTAGCCCAGCTGTTTGAACAGTTCTCTCATTCAGAAATGGTTAGTTGCATGCTCAAAGTAATGGGACAAAGGAGATCAGTAGCAAAGTGAAGCGAGATATCACTCCTTCCCTCTCTGCATCATAATCGTAACCCAGACACTTACCCTAATTGTAAGCCTAAATGTATGAAACCTTACGAGATGTTTATTAACGAATCGTGCTATTATGGCAGTGAGTTCTCTTCTTTCTCCACTGAAGTAGGGAAAATATGTCTGCCATTTAAATGTGTCAGGATCGGGATCTGTTTTGTGGACTTTCATGGAGCAAACTGATGCTCTGGTGTGGTGTGTGTGTGTGTGTGTGTGTGTGTGTGTGTGTGTGTGTGTGTGTGTGTGTGTGTGTGTGTGTGTGTGTGTGTGTGCGTGCGTGCGTGCGTACGTGCGTGCGTGCGTGCGTGCGTGCGTGCGAGCATGCGAGCTCGTGTGTGCGTGCGTGCGTGCGTGCGTGCGTGTGTGTGTGTGTGTGTGTGTGTGTGTGTGTGTGTGTGTGTGTGTGTGTGTGTGTGTGTGTGTGTGTGTGTGCGTGTGTGTGTGTGTGTGTGGTGTGTGTGTGGTGTGTGTGTGTGTGTGTGTGTGTGTGTGTGTGTTTAAATTCTTTCACAGTTGTAGCCTATTGTTTGAACTTGTTTTCAAAGATACCAGTTATCTGACGGATTACCTTGTCAAACAAGGAAACTGAAGAAATGACATGAGGCTTTCAGCTTCAGGCTGGGGAATGTAAACTGCTAAAGCGTTCACGTTGACACGAACGAAATATCAAACTTACAAACAAAACATTTCCTTTAAACAACTTTAAATTATTCGTATTCTCTCTCTCGCTTTCTCTCTCTCTCTCTCTCTCTCTCTCTCTCTCTCTCTCTCTCTCTCTCTCTCTCTCTCTCTCTCTCTCTCTCTCTCTCTCTCTCTCTCTCTGTGTGGTTGCTTGCTGTTTTTTCCTTTCGTGCAGCAATTGTTGTCTACCTGCAATCTTACTGATGGACAATCTGGTTTCTTGCATGCTTTCGACATTCTAGCGATTGCTGGGGTTTATGTTGCTTTAGAGTCTGCTGACTTCAGTCTGCGTTTGTCTAACTCCCCCATGACCACAACCCCACCGGCTTCTGTTCTACCCTCTCTCTCTCTCTCTCTCTCTCTCTCTCTCTCTCTCTCCTCTCTCTCTCTCTCTCTCTCTCTCTCTCCTCTCTCTCTTTTACTTGCCTGTCTCTCTGTCTGCCTGTCTCTCTGTCTGCCTGTCTCTCTGTCTACCTATCTCTCTGTCTCTGTCTCTCTGTCTCTGTCTCTCTGTCTGTCTGCCTCTCTGTCTCTTTCTGTCTCTCTGTCTCTGTCTCTGTATCACTGTGTCTCTCTTAAATGTTGTACTGTGAACTTAATTTACCAATTCTCCCTCCCGTTCTTCTTGGAATACATGTAGGCTACTGACAGGCAGGAATGAAAGAAATGTTCTGAAGAATCCATTTCATTCCAGCAGAGACTGCATGCATTACAAAGAGCCTGATGTGTTCATTTCGTGTAATAAGATACTGATTGTGAAGCCTGAAGCCTGCTGTGTTCATTTCGTGTAATAAGATACTGATTGTGAAGATTGTTAGTGGTGTTTCCCTTTCAGCTGTTGTTAGTCTCGTGCCATTGGTTAGTTGCATAGTCTCGTGCCATTGGTTAGTTGCATAGTCTCGTGCCATTGGTTAGTTGCATAGTCTCGTGCCATTGGTTAGTTGCATAGTCTCGTGCCATTGGTTAGTTGCATTCAGGTTTGCGAGCATTATCATCAAGAAAGTACACATGTTCCCGTGCCAGAAACTTACTGCATTAGTTTGTGAAATGTATTATTATACTTTTCTTTTATCCATATGATTAGACATTTTATGTATTATTTTTTTTTCTGAGTGAGTTTACAGGTCTGCAACCTAAATGTCGACAATTCCATTCTTAATTTATCAAGTATTCTTTTTTTTTTCCCAGGTGCTCGGTAAGTGATTACGTTCATAACGGCATTGTGATCAAATCATGCTCCTCCATATTTTTCCTTTTCTTCTGTTTTTGTTGTTGTTGTTGTCTGTGCGTTATTTGTTCTGTTGTTAGGTGTATTTCACTTTGTGTGTGTTTCATTTGCCTTCATAGAGTCGTTTTACTCTTTCGGAGTGCTTCGTGCATCCATACTAAGTGGGGTTTACTCCTATTGGTTTGCAAACATATCACAATCGTTCTGTAAAACGGCTCAGAAACAAGGGTCTGGCTTTCTCTTTCTGCTCTACCTCATCTGTCTGCGCATTAATGGTAACACTGTTCTTATATTTTGTTAATGTTTGTCACACTTCCGTCATCCTTCTTTAAATCTGTTTCTGTTGCTGTATTGTCATTGTTTTATTTGACATAAGTTTGTGTCAGCAGAGTTTTGTCATTAATGAGATGTTTACAACATAAATACAAATAAATATTTTGTGTTGTTTAAAATAGAATATAACAAGTGAAACACACACATGTAATTGTGCAGCATTGAAAAACGAGCGGTCAAACATTTTCAATGATTTTTTTTAAAATGAAAGACAAACACAAAGTGTTGACACAGATGGAGCACTCCACAATTGGTCTAACTTAAAATGGGATCGATGTTGTTGGATAGAGGTGGGAAATGGAGAAATTTCGCATGGACACATCAGAAGTTTTTGCACAGCAGGCGGTGAGAGTTCAATGAAATTGTGGTTTATACACACAGAAACAAACACAGCAAACAAAACACAAAAAGCACACGCAAACACCACCACCACCAAAACCACGGCAACTATCATTACCACCAAAAAAACACAAAAATCACACACACACACACACACACACACACACACACACACACACACACACACACACACACACACACACACACACGACTCACACACACACACACACACACACCCACACACACACACACACACACACACACACACACACACACCCACACACACACACACACACACACACACACACACTCGCACGTACACAACACATACTTGTGTACAAAGACTCATACAGACACAGACATACAGACAGACAGACAGAAACAGACACAGAGACACAGACACACAGACAGACACAGACACACAACCGGGGGTAGACACACAGAGACCAAACGCAGCACGCACGCACGCACGCACGCCAGAAGCGCGCACGCACGACCCACCACGCACGCCAGCCACATCACAACACACACACACACACACATAAGCATACATCAAGACACAATTCTTGCATAAAAATCAGAAGATGTTTGTCTCTTCCCCCGGTGTATCAAAATAGGCTACATCTGTCGTTAGCACAGCTGTGCTCATTCTGTTGTTGGACTCTTCCTCTCTCCCCTACCTCTCTTCCTCTCTTCTCCCCACCTCTCTTCCCTCTCCCCCACCCCTCTCTCTTCTCCCCTACCTCCTTCCTCTCTCCCCACCTCCTTCCCCATACCTCCCCACCTGACACCTCCTCCCCTACCTGTCTTCCTCTCTTCTCCCCTACCTCTCTCCCTCATCCCCCTACCTCTCTTCCCCACCTGTCTTCCTCTCTTCTCCCACCTCTCTCTCCCCTACCCTCTCTTCTCTCCCCTACCTCTCACTCTCCCCTACCTTCACCTCACTCTCCCCTACCCCTTCCTCTCTTCTCCCCTACCTCTCTCCCCTACCTCTCTCTCCCCTACCCTCATCCTCTCTCCCCTACCTGTCTTCCTCTCTCTCCCCTACCTCTCTTCTCCCCTACCTCTCTTCCTCTCTTCCCCCTACCTCTTCTACCCCTACCTGTCTTCCTCTCTTCTCCCCTACCCTCTTCCTCTCTTCTCCCCTACCTTCTTCTCCCCTACCTCTCCTTCTCCCCTACCTCTTCCTCCTCTCCTCCCTACCTCCTTCTCCCCTACCTCTCTTCCTCTCTCTCCCCTACCTTTCTCTCCCCCTACCCTCTTCTCCCCTACCTCTCTTCCTCTCTCTCCCCTACCTCTCTTCTCCCCTACCTGTCTTCCTCTCTTCTCCCCTACCTCTCTTCCTCTCTTCTTCCCCTACCTCCTTCTCCCTCTACCTCTCTTCCTCTCTTCTCTCCTACCTTTCTTCCTCTCTTCTCCCCTACCTCTCTTCTCCCTACCTCTCTTCTCCCCTACCTCTCTTCCTCTCTTCTCCCCTACCTCTCTTCTCCCTACCTTTCTTCCCTCTCTTCTCTCCTACCTCTCTTCCTCTCTTCTCCCCTACCTCTCTTCTCTCCTACCTCTCTTCCTCTCTTTTCCCTACCTACTCTCTCTTCTCTCCTCCTCTCTCTCCCCCTACCTCTCTTCTCCTACCTCTTTCTCTCCCTACCTCTCTTCCTCTCTTCTCCCCTACCTCCTCTTCCTACCTCTTTTCCCCTACCTCTCTTCCTCTCTTCTCTCTTCTCTTCTCCCTACCTCTCTTCTCTCCTACCTCTCTTCCTCTCTTTTCCCCTACCTCTCTTCCTCTCTTCTCTCCTACCTCTCTACCTCTCTTTTCCCCTACCTCTCTTCCTCTCTTCTCCCCTACCTCTCTTCCTCTCTTCTCTCCTACCTCTCTCTCCTCTCTTCTCCCCTACCTCTCTTCCTCTCTTTTCCCCTACCTCTCTTCCTCTCTTCTCCCCTACCTCTCTTCCTCTCTTCTCCCCTACCTCTCTTCCTCTCCTTTCCCCTACCTCTCTTCCTCTCCTTTCCCCTACCTCTCTTCCTCTCCTTTCCCCTACCTCTCTTCCTCTCTTCTCCCCTACCTCTCTTTCTCTCTTTTTCCTTACCTCTCTTTTCAGGATCCTCTCTGGCTTGTCTTTCCACTCTGTCTTTTGTCTCCTCCTGCCATGCACTTATTTGTGCCTTCTTCATTTCTCTTCTCTGTCTCTCTTTCCATGCTTTTCTCAATCTTTTAGTTCCTCTCTCTCTCTCTCTCTCTCTCTCTCTCTCTCTCTCTCTCTCTCTCTCTCTCTCTCTCTCTCTCTCTCTC
>CM031598.1:102123490-102128490 GCA_018398815.1 Conus ventricosus | reverse complement strand
ATAGTTTTTGTATATATAATATGGTTCTCTTATTTGTCTGTTTTTTAATGTTTGTATTCATCCACATTGCAATATCATCGGCATATTGCACTACATGCATATTTTTAGATAGTATTTTAGGAAGATCGTGAATGAGAATTGTAAATAGAATAGGAGCAATTATGGAGCCCTGAGGGATGCCAATGTCAATATCTTAAATGAAGAGTAACATTTACCAATCCTAGTACAAACTGATCTCTCAGATAAGAAAGATTTTATGAACTGATACATTGCACCATTAATCCCAATAATTTTCAACTTATAAAGTAAACGAGAATGCCTCACACTATCATATGCTTTTCTGATGTCAAAGAAAGTAGCAAGTGTACTTTTTCTACGAGCAAATTGTTTTTTAACATGACTTGCAAGTTTTACAAGGTGATCGATTGTACTTCTACCTTTTCTGAAACCTGCTTGATTGTTGGGAATTATGTTATTCTTTTCGCAATAATGTAAAACGCGTTTTTCAACTATCTTTTCTAATATTTTTCCAACTTGAGACGTTAATGCTATTGGTCGATAACTATCAATTGCAGACCTAGGTTTACCTTGTTTTGGAACTGGTATTACAACTATCCTCTTCCAGAAGGTAGGAAGAGTTCCATTTAACCAACATTTTTGGTAAAACGAGTGAAGTAATTGCTTCCAGCACAAAGGTAAGTGGCATAACAACTGATATGAAATTCCATCTAATCCAACAGCTGTCTTATTCGAGGAGAATAACATTAGTGCTTCTTTAAATTCTTCAAATGTTATAGATGCATTTAAGTAATGGCTTGGATCTGGTGTAGGATCACAATAAGTATCCTTTCTCTCCTCTAGTTCTCTGTAACTTTTGGTATCTGTATGTAGTCTAGTTGACGAGTTATTTTTTGAAAAAGCTTGTACAAATGCTTCAGCTGTCTCTGATGATGTTAGAATAGCATTTTTTTCTAATTTAATAGGATATGAAGGTAGATAATACTTGTTTTTTAATTCCTTTACCTTTTTCCATACTCTGTGCATGTCCTTAAATGAAGATATTTCTGAATGACAAAAATTATTAAAATAGAGACGTTTTGCTTTTGCGACAACCCTATTACTGTGGCTTTTTGCACGTTTCATTTCAAAAAATTTTTCATCAGTTCTATCTTTGAGCCATGTTTTGTATGTTTTCTTTTTATTAGATACGGCTTCTGCACATTCTTTATTCCACCAACTATTTCCTCGATATTTTTTATCTATAGAAGATTTGCACTTTGGCATTGATTTCTCAGCTGCAGATATAATAGCTTTTCTAAAGTTATTATAAAACACATCAATGTCTTCGTGTTCAATAATGCTGCGATCTATAGATATAAGGGTTGACTCATATAAACTCCAATCTGCATTTTTATATAAAAACTTTGGTATTTTATCTTCAACTTCTGCTTCTTCATCAACTATTTGCTCGTTTTATTTCACAACAATAGGAAGATGATCACTCCCTAACGAATCATCTTCTGTTGTCCAAGTAGCATTGATGGCCAAATCAGGAGAAATTAATGTCAGATCGATGGAGGTTGGTCTATGCGTTGATATATCAGGCACTCTTGTTATGCTGCCGTCATTCATTAATACTAGATTAGAATCAACAATATTTTCAACAAATCGATTGCAAGATATAACAGAGCAATCAGGTTCCCAAAATGGAGAATGCGCATTGAAATCACCCAAAATTATCCATTTCTTATTCATATTAGGAAGATGTTTGATCCAATCTGTATTGTCAGCATTTGGCCCATTTGGATAGTAAACAGAAAGTATGTTTACAGTGAAATCTTTGTTCACCTTTAACGATATGGAAGTAGCAAAAATATTTCAATGACATTAGTTGAATGATTGAATAATAACTTTAGAGGACTGTAATTCAAGTCTGATCTGACATAAATTGCAGTTTGAACCCGTTTAGTTGACACACTGCAGTCATATAAAGGTGGATAATAAAAACCACGAAATTTTGGTAACTTAAAAGGTTCAACATTTAAAGATTGTAAAGCCAGAATGCAATAGTTGTTAGAATAGATGTGATTTTCTAAGTAAGTTTTTCACAATTGATCTGCAGTTCCATTGTAAAATGTTCAAAGAATTATTAGCCAAGTTCATTTAACACTATTTAAAAATCAATGCTTTTCAAAACAATTTGTTAAGACTCTTGAGAGAAAGCAAACTGAACAGGTAACACCACGACGGATATAAAAATAAGCCTGTTGATGTTGAAGGAGCCTTAGTAGTTGTGCTCTCAGATGCCCTGCAGGAAGAAGGTGATCGCTGAGGTCGTTGCAGTCTAGAACAGCCATGGAGGTATGAAGTGTGGAAGGTAGAAACCAGCATGGTGATGATGGGGGTGACCTCGTCTCCTCTTTGGTTTTTCCCGAAACAATGCATTGAGATGATGACCCAGAGTCCTTGCAATAACGCTGGCCCCTTTTGCAGTGGGGTGGATACATTCAGGGGCCAAAATTGATTTGTTGGAGGCTTGAAGATGGTTGTAAACAACGTAGCTGATATCTTTCTCATCGGCCAGTTTCGACTTCGTCATGGTGTTGAATAGTTCCCTCTTGATGTCTAACGTTTTGTTCCTCACAGGGGCAACCTGACTTATCACCACCCTGGATTTGGGAAATTTATTCTTTACGTCCCCCACACATTTTCTTATTTCTGTGCTACACACAGTGGATCTTTCCCTTTCAGATCATTCAGCCCAACGTGTAACACAACACAATCAGGATCTGGATCCTCCACCTCTTGAATCACAGAACTGCATTCCTCCAGAGTAAAAGCTTTTCTTTTCGCAACACGCAGGCCATATGACAGTCCCAAGCGTCTCCCGTCAACTTTGGACATGATGGAATCTCCCAATAAAAGAACACGGGGAGTGTCGTCGAATTTTCCAGACGTAATTTTAATCTTGGTTTTGAGTTTGACGTCTACTTCTTTGTCGTCATGTTCTTTGATGTCGTCACTTTTTTCTCTGTTCTGAAATTTCGATTTTTCCATTTCTTTTCTGTTCCGGACCACCTTCATTCGTTTCACTGATTGTGGTGTGGCGTTGGGCTGTTGTACGGCTGGAGGAACTGATCCGGAACTGGCCACTCTTGCGTAGGAAGTGTAGGGCTGCTTTTCGGTTTGGGTTCCCACGCTGACCTTGGTTACCTTACATGCCCCAGCCCGAAGAACTTCACTTTGCTCACGGACGGAATTTTCGAGGCTGCAGATTCTATCCGATAGTCTCAAAATAATAGACTGCAAGTCAGCTATCGTTGGACCTACGGCCAGTTTCTCTTTTATGCCTGGATCTCTGTCGGCGGGACTTGCTCCTTCGTGACCGCTGGTCGTTTTCTCCGCAGCAACCACACGTCAGGCTCCATTCAAAGAGGTTGGAGCTGGTTTGGCCGTCGATTTCACGTTTTTCCGCGGCCTTATTTATCCCAGTCAGCACACGAATCGCTGATGAACCATTAACTCTGGTTCTAACTTTGGCCCACCTCTTCATATTGGGGAACTTACAAAGAAATTCAGCAGGCGTCGTTATTTGAAGCTGATCGTATCCGCCATCTTGTGTGTCCTAACTGAAGTGAGTGTTACGGCCTTATTGGACCTACTGCCTTGAAGAGGGCACAAAAGCCGACAGACGAATTGGCCCAGAAACATTTCTGAATGCACACACACACACACACACACACACACACACACACACACACACACACACAACACACGCGCGCGCGCGCGCGCGCGCGCGCACGCACGCACGCACGTACGCACGCACGCACGCACGCACGCACGCACGCACACACACACACACACACACACACACACACACACACACACACTTGCGCGCGCGCGCACGCACGTACGCATACGCACACACATCAAGCACACACAAACCAGTCTCATATATGTTTTCCTGTATGGTCTGTCTATTACATGGAACTTAACTTTGCAGTTCTAAATTTTCAGCTGCAAGGTGCCCCCGCCATATTGCAACTTTCCAATATGTTTTACAGTCGGCACCCTGTGAAAGTGACGTCCTAATCATGCTTCATTGTCTTGGGCAGTAAGACAGCACAGTGCTAAGCTTTTCGTCAATGAAGTGAAATTAGCAGCTTCTTTCGTTTTCCTTTCCAACTGAATTTTGCGAGATATGGCAGATATGATTAGTAAATTTGAGAAATGCAAGACCTTAGCAAAGAGTTGATGAGTTCAAGTGAAGTACCCCATGTCCAAAAATCACTTCACTATTGATCATTTCATTGGGATGAATAGCAACAGCATGGCTTCGTTCAAGCTCACAGCAACAGCTCTTCATTTGTAACTGAGTTTAAAATTCTACAGACTGTACAGCGCTTGTTCCTGAGTTTCTCTTGAGAGGCTAAACCTGACGTTAACATGACTCCACCAGCACTTTGCAATGACGGGATATCACCTAGCAAAACGGTGATGGCTTCTATTGATTTTGCAACGTTTTGACACTGATTTTGTCCACATTTGAGATCCAATTTAGTTGGTAACGGCATAATGACATCTGTATTCCATACCTGGTGATGGAGACCAAACTGGCCTCTGACTTGTGTCCCTTGCAGCAGAGAGTGTATTTTAATCGGTGCAGAGAGAGTGAGATTAAATCATTTAGCAAAAGATAGCACGAGGGCCAATGACACTGTCATTTGACAACAACGATAACGCCATGATTTTATGGGATATGCCACCTTAACGGAAAGAACGGGTTTCAGTTGGCACAGAGAGTGAGATGACATCACGCCAAGACCACGCAAAGGATCACGTTTCTGGATACTTTTCTTACCCACCTACCCCATCCAGCCCCCGTGGCCTCTTCCTCCCCTTCCTCCATTAAGGAATAGCATCTCCGATTAGACTGTGATGGTGCTTTTCATCAAACCCAGTGCCTTTCACGCAGTACTAGCGAATGACTCTAAGAAGAA
>CM031598.1:102103490-102108490 GCA_018398815.1 Conus ventricosus | reverse complement strand
TACGTGATCTGCCTACATTATCTAAATTCAAGTCAGAGTTAAAAACATACTTCTTTAGGAAAGCCTTCTTCAACCATTAATGCTGTGTCTATTATTCTGACCTGACTTTATATGTACTGCATGCAAAACTGTATTGTTTACGCTTGAACCGTTGAACTTGATAAGTGCGCCTGTGTCGGTAGGTGTGTGTGTGTGTGTGTGTGTGTGTGTGTGTGTGTGTGTGTGTGTGTGTGTGTGTGTGTGTGTGTGTGTGTGTGTGTGTGTGTGTGTAACACATGTTAGTGCGAGTGTTTGAGTGTGGGTTGAGCGCAATGAGTTGATCCCAAGAATTGCGCTATATAAAATCTATACATTATTATTATTATTATTACATTCATGCGAGCTCGTGCTGACGTGGTTGCTATCCTCACTGTCTTTTTTTTCACATTTGTTGTTGACTGTAAAACAAAGTGCTAGGTCATTCAGGAGGTCTTGAGGTCCATTGCATTCTATTTCTCCTCTGTACTGTAGTGGTCTTCATCTTAAAGCAAAGCAAAGAACAGGAGAAAGAGGGAAGGGGACAGAAAGCAGCCTTGTCGGACTCCAGTCTTCACCTGGAAACTACTGGTGAGCCATCCTCCTTGATTTGCTTTACATACAGCTTGTTTTTTCACTGGCTTTCTTGATCTGTTTAACCAGTTTGATTATATGCCACGATATTTTTGTAGCTTTTTAAAAAAAAAGTTGAATGCCTTTTCATGGTTAAAAAAGTGGATGTAAAGAGAATATTTCCGTTCCAATAACTGTTTCATTATGATATGTTGTGTGGCAGACTGGTCTACAAGATCTGTGTGAACAGTAACCTGCCTGCTAATCTTGTAGCAGCATGTCAACTTCTTTCTTCAGTCATTTGAAATATCTGTTTAGGATCGTCTCAGGAGAATGATTTCTCTGTACATGGCACAGCGATGGTTCACTCTCAAAGGTGTGTGTGTGTGTGTGTGTGTGTGTGTGTGTGTGTGTGTGTGTGTGTGTGTGTGTGTGTGTGTGTGTGTGTGCGCTTTAAAATCTCAAGTTGGTATAAACTGCATATTAATTTAGATCATCAGACACATGTGAAACCAACATTAACGGTCTTTGTTATCGTTGTTGTAACATCTTCCTTATCTGTCATTGGAGCGTACGTCCTAAATGACCTATGGAGACACAGTGTTTGTGCTGAAAATATTAGGTTTCAAAGTATGCCTGACTGCAGGTGGAAACTGAAATATGCAAACAAATATATAGAGCTACTGAGCCACCACACAAATATATAGAGCTACTGAGCCACCACACAAATATATAGAGCTACTGAGCCACCACACAAATATATAGAGCTACTGAGCCACCACACAAAGGAATATACAAATTACAATACAAACTACGCGTTTAGAGCTATTGGGTACTTTTTCTGGCAGGACAATCTTCAAAACAAGGGAAACAAAGGCCAAGGACGAATAAATAATCACGATTTGTTGAAAAAATGGCGTGGGTGGAAATTGCAAAATGGCACTGAAGAGAAGAGGAAGAGGGCTGGAGGGTAGAAGATATAGACTGAAACAATATAATGATAATGAGGATAATAATATATGATGATGATGATGATGATGATGATGATGATGATGATGATGATGATGATGATGATGATGATGGCAATAACAGTAATAGTAATATTGATGTCAATAAGAGAGGAATAAGAAGGGAAGGAAAATAGAAGAGATGAAAGAAGGAGGAGAGAAATGATTGTAATAACAGCTATGATGATGTGGTGAAGAGGTGAAGGTCAACATGGCTTCCATGTCCGGAAAAGAATGTGAAGGTCCATACTGCATGACGTGTTCACACGTAAGGCTATTATGACGACGTAAGGCTATTATGACGATCCACATCATATAGAGGTTACGAGTTTCTACCTCACATACGACTAAACAATAGAATGCAGATAAAGTTTTATTGCAAATATCATTTCATGTACATTCTTTAAGCAAAAGAAAAAAAAACGCCAGAGAGAGAGAGAGAGAGAGAGAGAGAGAGAGAGAGAGAGAGAGAGAGAGAGAGAGAGAGAGAGAGAGAGAGAGTTTTTTTATTTTTATTTGTCTGTTTTTTTGCACTGGCTTGCTCTCCTTCCAACTTTGCTTCAGGGTATCATTTCCTTTTAACAG
Source organism: Conus ventricosus (assembly GCA_018398815.1). NCBI lineage: Eukaryota > Metazoa > Mollusca > Gastropoda > Neogastropoda > Conidae > Conus > Conus ventricosus. Next base: position 102,106,310 of record CM031598.1, on the reverse strand, counting down.
CACTGGTCCGTTCATTTCTTTCTTTTTGCTTTGCTTCAGGGTATCATTTCCTTTTAACAGCACTGGTCCGTTCATTTCTTTCTTTTTGCTTTGCTTCAGGGTATCATTTCCTTTTAACAGCACTGGTCCGTTCATTTCTTTCTTTTTGCTTTGCTTCAGGGTATCATTTCCTTTTAACAGCACTGGTCCGTTCATTTCTTTCTTTTTGCTTTGCTTCAGGTATCATTTCCTTTTAACAGCACTGGTCCGTTCATTTCTTTCTTTTTGCTTTGCTTCAGGGTATCATTTCCTTTTAACAGCACTGGTCCGTTCATTTCTTTCTTTTTGCTTTGCTTCAGGGTAACATTTCCTTTTAACAGCACTGGTCCGTTCATTTCTTTCTTTTTGCTTTGCTTCAGGGTATCATTTCCTTTTAACAGCACTGGTCCGTTCATTTCTTTCTTTTTGCTTTGCTTCAGGGTATCATTTCCTTTTAACAGCACTGGTCCGTTCATTTCTTTCTTTTTGCTTTGCTTCAGGGTATCATTTCCTTTTAACAGCACTGGTCCGTTCATTTCTTTCTTTTTTTTTACAACACTGCTTCGAGTCCAACATTTAATAGAAGGATTTTCCATTTGTGTTCTCCACAAAAGACCAATAAAATGGAAAATGAAAAGATTCAAAGTGTAGGATGCTATTGTAAAAATACTGTTCAATGTTATTCCTTGGACACCCAGCTAAGTTAGGATTAAGTAAAGGTTGTTTATGAACTGTGGGCAACATTTTCATTTCTTACGTGTTCAACATTGCAGTCGCCAAAGTGCTATGCAAATTGTGCATTATGTTCCTACCAAAATTATTTTTGCACATGCGTGTGTTAAAGGTGCGTGCATTTCCTTTTCCCATTTCTGTATTCAGGAGAGAATAGAACGCTATACAGTCATTGTAAACAGTAAAAACAAAGGTACGAATACACCACTGTTACCAGGAATGACACATTTTATACAGACAATTCAAAGTTTGCACCATAGAGCATATGATCGTGCATAAGTAGGTTGCTGCAGACATTTACCGTTTAATTATCATCTTTAAGACGAGTGATCTACTGTTGAATATTGATGATTGTGAATTACTTTTTGAGATTATTAAGTTGGTATTGTAGGACTTCTTTTTGATGGCTGTATTGACAGTATTATGTACACGTTTACGTTCGTATTACTTTCAACCAAGACGCCATTTGTTTTCTTTTATGATCAGCACAATTCTATTGGATGTCCTCCTAGAAACCTTTTACTGGACAAAAATGTACATCCGTATATTACGAAGAAAAGAAAAAGAGCTAAGTAATTGCCACCTGTAAATACACTTTCTAGTTCTTCTTCTTCTTCTTCTTCTTCTTCTTTGCAGTTCGTAGCCACAGTCAAGTTTCGATTTTGTCCCGAGGAGCCGGATGATTGGAATAGACAGCGTGAGGTTTTTTTTTTTTTCAGATTCGTTGACGATGGGCTGTGTGTGATGGAATGTTGTACTCTTTTTCCTTGGATGCAGGGCTGCTTTCTGTTTTACACTGGCGTTGTTCCCATAACTTGTTGACTCATTTTCAGTTAAGTTTCATCTTCCCAAACACCAAACATGATTTGTTTTTTTTTTATTCACGAAGGAAGTATTCACTGAATGTTTTTATTGGCCCATATATTTTTCCATCTTCAGTTTACATTCGTCTTGGAATCCATCGAAATGACCACCAAGAACCACCATGACTTCTCGATATCGGAAGTCTGAATAATATTTTGTGGTATTTGCTTTTTGTTGCTGTTGTAGAATTTCCGCCGTCTTTTTATTTTGGATCCATTGTGATTATCTGTGACAATGTACTCTTTACATGATTTCTGTGTGTATAAATCGTACAATGAAGTAATTTACGTTGTTTTTTTCAACGTGTGCGAGTACTTCAAACCGTTTATTTAAAACAGAAACTCGCTATTTCAAAAATTAGTTTTTATACGAACGTGATAGTTCTGTAACAATATCCAAGGATTAATTAAGCACAGAGCCCTATATGTCACCCAAAAAGCCTAAACCAACAAAATGAACCAAAAAGAAGAGAATCCACTTCAGTCAACACAGGAACGAGTGGTAGAACGAGTAGGAGGCGGAGGATGAGAAGGAGATAGGGACCGACAAGGAAGATGAATAGGAAGATCAGGAGGATAAGAGAGAGAGAGAGAGAGAGAGAGAGAGAGAGAGAGAGAGAGAGAGAGAGAGAGAGAGAGAGAGAGAGAGAGAGGAGAGAGAGAGAGAGACTGGTTGGATTACCTTGAATCAAACGCTGACAGGCACATTTTGTACATCTCTTGAAGTGACAAGGCACTTTGACTGACTGCAAGTAACAGCAACATAGACACACAGACACAGACACAGACACACACACAACACACACACACACACACACACGCACACACACGCACACGCACACACACGCACACACACACACACACACACACACACACACACACACACACACACACACACACACACACACAGAGGCGCCCAGGCGCCAGATGCACTGGAATTTGGACATGACTGAAACCTTTCCCTCCTTTTGGAGATATGGAGGATGACAAATAAACCAATCAGGATTGCAGCAACTTGAGCAAAACTACTTGTTTGTTGAATGCACGTGGCCACACCTCCAAAAGCATTTGCTCAACTGGAATTAAAAATATGAAGATAATTAAACAGTTCCATTTATAAATTCTTCAAGGCTTAAAGGACCCTCCATCCCTGCTCCATAAAGATATCACTTTGCAAAAGTTATAAATAGATCGCTCATTGATATAA
>CM031598.1:102063490-102098490 GCA_018398815.1 Conus ventricosus | reverse complement strand
CTTACTGCAGTGAAGAATTTTAAATTAAAAGTTCGACCTGAGATGATCACTAAAATAAATAATTTAGTACTTTTCCTCTCAGTCAGAGGACACTGAAATAACATTTCTTTGGGTGCCCTCCCACTGTGGGTTATATCATGAAAAGGATGATGTTCTAGCAAAGAGAGGAGCAAAATGATCTTTAGATTCGCAATTTTTAACTTCTCTGTGTCAGTGCAAGAGTGCTATACTTTAGCAGAAAAAAACAACAATTTTCCAATTTTCATTTGATAGAAAAGGAAACTGGGTGTTTTGGTTTACACGATGAAATGAAAAACATTCATGAAAAGTTAAGTAAGTACGATAAAAACATTTATCGTAGACGACAGTTAAGTTCCTTGATCTGTAGATGGAAATTGGATTGTTTTGAAACAAAGTATGTCAAAAATATACATTGTATATGTGGTCATAGCATATCAACTGATCACATTCTTATGTGTAAATTAATGAAAAAAAATCATTGCAAATACGTCTGTACAGCCTATTTAAATTGTTTTCCTGTCAGCGAGTAAAACATATCTTTTCTTTTTGCGCTTTGCGCTTAGTTAAAAGTCCAGATGGCAAATACTTAACATAGATAATAGTCAGCAGTGAGAGAAGAAGAGTTTTCTTCTTTTTTTTCTTTTTTCATCATTGATTAAGTGGACTTTCTATTTTTGTGTTATAGCTGTAGATAAGTTAATTCTTTTGACTCGTTGTGGTGACCTTTTTCCCCGGCCCCATTTGAGGGGAGGGGGGGGGGGGGGGTGCGTCTAATATCACGTACTGTGGAAAGACGTAAAACAAAACAACAACAACAACAACAACAACAACAACACACACACACACACATTCGCGCGCGCGCATACGCACGCACACGCGCACGCACGCAAACATGCACGCACACACGAACGCATGCACTCTCTCTCTCTCTCACTCTCTCTCAACACACACACACACACACACACACACACACACACACACACACACACACACACACACACACACACACACACACACACACACACCACACACACACGGAAGCGCACAAGACACGCGCTCAAACACACACGCATAATCCGTTGATCACGAGCGCAGAGGTTTCCGAAACCCTAAGGTGTGATCTGCTTCAATACGATTATTCTCCTATCAGACAGGTAGTTGCTGGGGAGAAGAAGGCTTATCCGAATTCAATTCTTGTTTGGCGTAGTGGTCGACACTTCAAGAGAGTCCTCACTCTTTTCGGTCTTTGCAGTTTCACATTACAATAGTAAAACTGAGTAATGAATGCATGTGATGATTCATTAGGACATCACACAACTGGCGACAATACGGCCGAGTAACACAGAACATCTCGAGTGAAAATCACAACATCAGCAATAAAACAACGAGAAAAGCATTTTCAACACGCAGAGAAGCCATGGCGTTTTATCTTTTGTTGTGGATATTTTGAAAGGATTTATAGTGATGCATTATCCGTCGATACAAAAAAAAAAAAATCCAATGGGTTTGGATGGGGAGGGGTGGGGTGGAGAGGAGGTCTGGATTGGAGTTTGCATCATCATCTTTTTTGTTCTACTTCAAAGAAAATGAACGATCACAACAGCAACCAACTGAACAAGGACCTGAAATCATTGTAAATTCTAAACGACCTCTTCAAATGGAACTCCAGGTTCAGAAACAGTGGCCATGTTTACTTCGCACGCAGGGAACCCATTGAAGGACGTGGTCATAGCGGATGTTGACCCCCTTCACTTCCGCCCGATCGCCATGGCAACCCGGCCATTCCTCCGAACAGAGTTGGGAGTGGCATGGTTCTTTTGTGATGATCCCCACACGCACCATCACACACGCGATCCCGGTTTCCACGCATGCCTGCATGTCAATGAGAATTATCTCCCTTGAACCGCCATAGATGTCCGGTACGTAGTTCCCTATCCTCATTCCTCTTCTCTCGTCATCTCTTTCGTGTCTCCTTTTCCAGCAACACCTCCATCATTGGATAGTGCAACGTTAGACATGCAATTATTGCCTTTGAAATTGTGCTTATAGAAAACGAAAAGAACAGCCAAAACTTGCGAGTTAGCCTATACTTGAAAACGTTGCCTCTCTCTCTCTCTCTCTCTCTCTCTCTCTCTCTCTCTCTTCTCTCTCTCTCTCTCCGAATATGCATATATCTTTGAAAGTACACACATACACACATACGCGCGCGCGCGCACGCACGGACGCACACACACACACAATCACACATACACACACATACATACACTGAAACCAATTAATTGTCAGATTAACTCAAGGTTAGACTTGTCAACACAAGGCTTGTCTGGCACCTTGAGGAGCATCAGCTGCTGAGCCCTGAACAGGCGGGCTTCCGCCAACACAGATCAACAGAAGACCAGATCACATTCATCACGCAAAGCATTGAGGACGCCTTCCAAGAAAAGAAGAACACGCTTGCTGTCTGGATTGACATGGAGAAGGCGTTCGACAAAGTCTGGAAGGACGGACTCAGGCTTAAACTACGGCGATGTGGTGTGTCTGGGGGGATGTACACCTGGATCAGCCAGTACCTACACAACCGCCAAGCCCGAGTAAAGATTCAGGGCCAAAAGAGCAAAAAGAAGGTGCTGAGACAGGGAGTACCACAAGGAGGAGTCCTTTCGCCAACGCTGTTCCTCATCTTTATAGATGACATCGTCAGAGATCTGCCAAGAGGGTCAGAGGAGCGATCTACGCAGATGACCTGGTGCTATGGTGCTCCGAAGAGTACACCACTACAGCACAGGTACGCCTCCAAACTGCGCTCAATAAGGTCAGCGACGGGCCCAAAGGGAAAAGGGGCCTTGGTCTCTTTTTAAAACTCAAGCAAAACAACCAAACACGGGTTTTCCCAGCCTTTTCCAGAAAGAAGAAAAAGGCGGCTGACTTAAAACACCCAAAGCCCTTGCGGGAGGAACCCCCCTACCTACCTGGGGGGGGAAATTTGCCGCAGGCTCACTTGGAAAACACAAAAATCACCAGATGGGGAGGGGGCCCAAAGTGAGATGGGTTCTGGGGGAAGGAAAAACTTGCGGGAAAAGGGGCCCTGGGGGGCTAAAGGGAACGTTTCCTAAAGGGAGACCCCTACAAGGGAGAGTCCGACGTAGTTGAGTACGGGCTTAAGATGGGCACCCAGCTCCCCAAAGTCAAACCTTGACCATTTCAACAAGAAAAGAACCTGCTCAGCGTGCAAAAAAGGCCCAGAGTCCCCCCCCAATTTAAAGGGTGGAGGGGGCCCACGGGGTGAAGTCTTTGGGGGGGAAAAAGGGGACAAAAAGATCCTCATCCGGGAGCAAAATTCAAACCCCTTTAAAAAAAACCCAATCCAATGAACAAACCCAAATTGGGCGCCCACCAAAAGAGGGCTGGAAAAGGGGGGGCAGTTTTCATCCCCCAGTCAAAAACCCCTTTGGGAAGATAGACCCCAAGTTTGATGGAACAGAAGCAAACCCTTTATCGCGGAAAATTTTAAACCCCCCCCCGTTTTGGAAAGGGGGCAGGTTTCCCAACGTCGTCACCGTTTCCCCCGGAGTGGGGGAAGAGGGAAAACACATTTCAGTCCCCCCCAAAGGAAACCCCCCCCGGCCTTGGATTAAATTGAAACCCTTTCCCCAAAAAAAGACGGGACCCTTGTCTTTACAGATGGCTCCGCCACAGAAGAAAAGGGGAGGGGTTGGGGGGAAGCTGGAATTTTCCTCCGTTACAAAGCGGGATGAAGAAATTCCCAACCCCAAAAAGGAAAATTTCCCCCACCAATTTCCGTGCCTGAGCGGAAGCTCTCTGTGAGGCAGCCCAACGTCTCGCAGAACCAAAAAGAACAAAGGGCGGGTTTGGGGGTGTTCTAAAACGCTCTCCCCGTACCCCAAAAGCCCTCAGAACCCCCGCTCCCCAAAGAACAGAACCTCTTACTTCAGCCCTTGTTGCCCTGAGTCCCAGAGTGGAAAAAAGTGGTGATGAAAATTGGGTACCGCACACTGTGGTATCAGAGGAAACAAAAAAAGCGGATTTCTGGCAAAAGACGGTGCAAGAAGGGCCCCCCAAAAAACCCTGGTGTCATATGATGAAATAAAAGGACAACCCTAAAGGACAGCAAAAAAATAAAGTGGCCCCCAGCCCCCCAAAAAACACAACCCAGGAAGCAATTACATTTGCGGGGACGACAGGAACAGGTCAAATCTTCCCCCTGGGCCTGGCCCCACAATCCCCCTGCCCACCACATGAAAAAAAAAATTTTTTGGCTTTGGGACAGGTAGAGAGTCCCCTTGTGGTGAGGGATAATGACAAACCGCCCAAATTTTTCTTAAGTATGAGCTGAAACATCCAGAAGGAATTTCGGGGAAACCCGCAGCAGGGGAACCCAAAGTTGTACGGAAACCCGGGGAGGAGCTGCTTTTGGCCCGGAAACCCTTCTCGGGGGACCCCGGGCCCCTGCTCATCAAATTGGGAAGCGAACGAGGAAAAAGAAGAAAAATCAAGGTTGTACTGAAAACTTATATAAACGCAGGGCGCGAAAGCAAAACCAACACCCCAAACCACACACACCCACACATTCCACCCACAAACACACCAAACACCACAACACACACAAAACTTTTTTTAAATTTATTTTATTTTAAATTTTTTTCCCTTGGGGTATTTTTTTTCCCCTCCAAAACCATACTGTTGAAGTCCCATCTTAAAAAAACAAAAGGAAAACAAAAAACGCTTACAAAAAACCCAAAAAAAACGGCTGGGGGAAAGGGAAACAGACTCCCCTTTGTGCCCCGGGGCCAAATGTTAGTCAAATTTGAAAAAGCGTTTAAAAATTTTGGTGTAAAATTTTATTTTTGGTTTTTTTTTTTGGTTTTTTTTTTCCCCAAATTTTTCAAATTCTTTTTAACTTGGCTGCGCTTTTGGTGTTTTGGCCTTTTCTAAAATCATATCGCTTTACCCTACAAACGAAACAAAAAAGCAAAAAAAATTTGTAATAAAATCAAAAAATTTATTTAACTGAAAAAAGGGTCAAATTTGGCCTTTCTGTTTCACCCCCTTATTTATTTATTTTCTATTTGTTTTTTGTTTGTTTATTTCATTTATTCTTTCGGGGATTTGGGTTTGCTTTTTTTCAAATCTGGTTTCGTGTTTTGGGACTGAAAAATTTAAAAAAGGGGGAAAACCGGTTCCTTGGTTGTACCTAGGGTTTTTTTTTTTTGTAAAGGTAATTTTTTTTGTCGAAAACATTAAGGGAAAAAAATCCTTTTCTTTCCTTTTTTTTTTTTTTTTAATTTTTGAAAAGTGGTTTTTATTTGGGTTTTTCCAAAAAATTTGTAGTCAGGGAACCCTCCGGGTTTTTGAATTTTCCCAAAATCCCTTTTTTGCAACACCCAAACCATTCCCCCCCCCCTTTTCTGGCCTTTGACAAAAAATATAAAGGCCCTCTCTTTTCCCTTTCCAACGTTCAAAGAAAGCGTAAATTGGGAAAAAAAGGGGTTTGGGGACGTTTCCCATTGACGCCATTATTCGTTAGGTTCTGGGATATAAACTTTTAGGCTGGGAGCGGGGAATGCAAAAGGGGGGGTGGGGGGTGGGGTGTGTGAAAGGGGTGGTATGGGGGAAATCGAGGTTGTGGGTGGTTTGAGGAAGGGAGGGGTACGCAGGGAGAGGGGCAAAAAAGGGGAAACGGGGGTGGGACGGGTTTTGTGACCGAAAGGGACTGCCGGGCGTGCTGAGTCCAGATCTTCACCCCTAATGACACGCTTAAACGCTGTCTGGCTGCCCAGTCAGGGGGAAAAGTTTACGACCGAAAGGAGAGGGGGTTGGGGACTGGGCTTTTTGCAAAAATTACTAAAACATAAAGGAAAAAACATTGACTTTTGGGGAATTTTTTTTTTCACCAGATAGCGGGGAAAACGAAAAACACACGGGAACCACACAACAAACACCCCAGGACACCCCAAAACAGACACACACACACACACACAAACACCCCACACAACACAAACACAAACAAACACAAAAAAAACAACACCACACACACAACCAAAACACACACACCACACAACACCACACAACAAAACCCAAAACACACACACACACACACCACACACAAAAACAACACAAACACACCCACACACACACACACACCCCAAACCACACCCCAACACACAAACCACACACCACACATGCACACACACACACACGCACACTCCCGGGGGCCGCGCGCACCCCAAAACACACCCCACACACACGGGGCGCGCGCGCGCGCGCGAAACACACACACCCCACACACACACACAACACACACCCACATTTTACACACAACAGACCACCCCACACCACACACAGAACACAAAAACACACACACACCCACAAACACCCCACAAAACCCCACACGCCACACCACCAAACCCTCACAAAACAAACACACACAAAACCCCCCACACACCACACACACCCCAACACAAAACACACACACAAATCCCACACACACCCGCGGGGCGCGCGTGCGAAAATTTTTTTAAGTACTTTTGGGTTATATTCATTTTTTTTTAAATTCCCCATGTAGGGGGATATCGTAATTTTTTTTTTTCCCCCTTTTTTAAACCTCGCTGTTTTTAAATACATATCGACCCAAAAAACCCCCTTCCACAAAAAAAAAAATTCCCAAAAAAAAATTATGGATCAAAAAAGGTTTTTTTTGTTTTATTCCGAGAAATCGAAATCTCTATTAAAAAAAAACCCACTTTATTTGAAACTGGCTGTGAAATTTTTTTTGATATTTTTCCATTTTAAATTTTTTTTTTTAGGGCCAAAAAAACCCTTTCCCCAAACTTGCTTTAAACCTAGCTGGCTATAGGTACTTGAAAAGAAAGAAATTTTCATCTCTACACGACTTTTTTTAAAGGAAAAAAAGAAATGAATGCAATTATAGTTTTAAAATAAAAAAACGGAAATTTGTTGCCATTTGTTTAGCTCAGAATAGTGCTGGTATTGCTGTTTTTTTGGGTTTGGGGGTTGGTTGGTTAAGTTCATATTTCTTAGGTGCATTGACCATAACCTAAACGGTGGACCCCCTGTCTGCACTATATCTTTTTAACATTTTTTACTGTCATTTTTCTGTCTTGATATTCAGGGATCCCAAAACTCCTTACTTTTTTCCCCTTATTTTGGCGGGGGACTTTAGTGGGTTTCAAAAGATAAATTTTTGGAAACCAAAGGGTTTTTTTAAAAGGGAATTCGATCGTTTTTCTGCAAACAGCATTGAAAATTTTGGGTCTCTAAAGGAGAAAAAAAGGGGAACCCGTCTTTTAGCCCTAGACTAAAAGAAAGTGCGAACTGGGGGAAAGGGGGTTTGGTTTACGATTGCTTAAAGGCCACCCTCTATTCTTTTATATGTGGGTATACACCTTTCATTTGGGGGGGAAGGAAGGGGGAAAAAAATGGGGAGGGGGAAAGGGGGATAGGGGGGGTAGGGGGGGGAAGGGGGTGGTGGAGTGGGGAAAGGGAAAAGGGTTTGCATGGGGGGGGTGGGGGTGGGGGGTTGGGAAAAGGGAAAAAAACTGTCAGAAAGTCCCCTGACCAGAAGGGGAAACCATGGGATCCGGGACCCCCAAAAACTCTTAACATTTGGCAGCACCCCTTCACGTTCCATTGATTCCCATCATGATAAAGGTCCTGATCGGGGGGAGGGAAGAGGGTGGGGGCGGTGGGGGGGGGGGGGTGTTGGCTGGCCTGGTGGTGTTGATATGATTGTTTTTGATCCAGCGCTCTCGCGTTCAATGTCACCAGAGGCAGTCAACATCACGAGGCATGTTCTGATTGTTGGTGGACTTTTACTGGTGTGAGGCTGAAGGAGGGAGAAAAGAGAAAGGGTAGCAGCAGAGAGAGGGAGAATCTCAACTTATATTCATACCTTGTTATCGACCCATTTGTGCGTTTGCACAAAACACGCGCGCCGCACGCACGCACGCACGCACGCACGCACGCACGCACGCACACACACACACAACACACGTAACACACACGCACAGACAGACAGGCAGGCAGACAGGCAGACAGACAGACAGACAGACAGACAGACAGACAGACAGACAGACAGACAGACAGACAGACAGACAGACAGACAGACAGACAGACAGACAGACATCATCATCATAATCATTATTTTCATCATCATCATCATCATCATCATCATCATCATCATCATCATCACATCGTCATCATCATCGTCGTCATCGTCGTCGTCATCATCATCATGATGATGATGATGATGATGATGATGATGATCATAATCATCATCATCATGACTGTCATTAGGATCAAATCACCATCATCAACTTCAAGTTGTGTGGTTGGCTCACAAGACTGACAAAATGTGCCGTGAGATTTAGTATTTTATCGGCATGTAAGCGACAATTTTTTGTTTCACTTTTATATGTTTTATTCCTCATCACCGATAATTGCCAAAGATTTCAAATTTGAAAAGGATGTCAAGATCAGAACAAAACATCGAAGCAAAAAAGAACTACAATCAGTGCCGACAGAACACGACAAGTCGCGCCGGCGACATTAATGTGCCGTGAACGTCAATACATTGTGTCCCCGGCAAAAATACGACTCGCGACATGGCATGCTTCAACAAAGATCCATGTTCAGCAGAAATGTACGAAATGTGCTGGGAATTATCTTATCTTTGATCACACGAAAGAAGAGAGGGGGAAAAAAAAGTACAGAGAGAGGTATTTAAAAAGTAAACTACGCTAGAATGTGTGTGTGTGTGTGTGTGTGTGTGTGTGTGTGGGTGTGTGTTGTGTGTGTGTGTGTGTGTGTGAGTAGTGTGTGTGTGTGTGTGGTGTGTGTGTGTGTGTGTGCGCGTGTGTGTGCGCGCGTGTGTGTGTGTGGTGTGTGTGTGTGTGTGTGTGTGTGTGTGCTGTGTGTGTTGTGTGTGGTGTGTGTGTGCTTGTGTGTGTGGTGTGTGTGTGTGTGTGTGTGTGTGTGTGTGTGTGTGTGTGTGTGTGTGTGCTTGTGTGGTGTGTGTGTGTGTGTGTGTGTGTGTGGGTGTGTGTGTGTGTGTGTGTGTGTGTGTGTGAGTATGTGAGTATGTGTGTGTGTGTGTGTGGGGGTGTGTGTGTGTGTGTGTGTTGTGTTTTCTTCCTTCGTCTTCCAAAAAATTCTGGTTCACTCAAAAACGAGTAGGTCACCAGCGCGCATGTTAAAAACAAATTAAACAACTTAAAACAGTGCGACTCAGACTGTTGGCCCCTGGAGCAAATTTGGCAACAAGGGGTCGCACTCGATATTCAAGAAGTTAAAAGCAATGGCCAAATTCAGGCCCAGGTAACAGTAAAATACTGGGGAAGTAAAAATAGAAAACGTCAATATGCAGATCTCAAACTGTCGTACAATTTGTTTTTTTAATAGATTGCATTTGTAGCAATCTTGATGGCACCCGCAGTGAGTTCCACAGCCGTACAGAACTGGGATAAAAGAATGTAAGTGGCTGTCAATATTTGATGCAGGTATGGTATAACATTGACCGCCACTCCTGGTGCTACTTTTATTCAATACTAGTTGTCCATGGAATATCAATTACTTTAGCTCTGCCTTTGAAGAAGATGTTAATTTGATAAAAGCTCTTCTCTCTTCTAAGGTTTCCATTTAATTTCCTCATGTTCTTCCTAGTATTTCCCTTTTCTCTGATTGTGGTTCCCTGTTCGAACCGTCTGCTCTCTTCTGAATCTTGTCGAGGTTATCAATGTCCTTTAGATGGAAAGGGACCCCAAATGAGCAACCATATTCCGTACTGGTCTAACCAGTGTTTTGTAGCAGTCGTCTTTAACCTTTTGGGGGCAGTCATTGATATTCCTGTATAAGAAAGCTAAGATGTTATTTGCTTTCTTACTTACTAATTTGTAATGTTCTTTCCATTTGAGACGACTACTATAATCACCCCTAAATATTTTGCAGCATTATTTTCTTTAAGAATAGTATTATGGATGAAAAAATCTGATCATTGGGTGAGCGTTTGTTACATATACGCAACACTTGGCACTTTTGGGAGGGAAATTCCATTTTCCAATTTCTTTCCCACTCTTGTAAAGCGTTTAGATCTTTCTTGTAGAATGCGTGTATCATTCTTGCTTCTGATTGTTCTATATACTAAGCTGTCATCTGAAAAAAAGCCTTATAGTAGTTCCGGGAGAGAGATTTCTACTTTGCATTTATATAAATTAAGAAAATACAAGGGCCCAGAACAGTTCCCTGTGGTACACCTGACAAAAACGGTTTACAATGGATGACGACCCTTCCACAACAACTTTTGCGTTCTCCCAACGAGGAATGATCTGCCCATTTTAGCAAGAACCGCCAATGCCGATGTGTTCTAATTTAAGCAGCAGGCCCCCCATGGTCAACCTTATCAAAGGCTTTAGAAAAGAATAAAATTTAAAATTTCATCCCAAATTTTCTGTCTGTTGTTAAGACAGTTATTAAAATCATTGAGAGTTGTTAAAAGTTGAGTCTCACAACTCCTTCGATGTCTAAAACCATGCTGGGGGTTATTTAAGAAGTCATATTTGTCAAAATGGTCCATTATGCTATATATATTATGTGTTCAAGTAGTTTAGCTGATATGGATGTAAGAGATACAGGTCTATAGTTCTCTGCTTTTGTTTTGGGCACCCTTTTTAATAAGGGAACAAAGCTCGCATCTCGCCACTCATCAGGTATTACTCCCTGGTCCAGGGAAGCTTGGTAAAGTAGTTGGTATACCCCACTCAATTCATTGGCACATAATTTTAAGAGCTTGCCAGGAACGCCATCAGGACCCGTAGCTTTGTTTTATTGTGTTGGTCAGTAACTTAATATCCATACTTGTTTACTTTGATGTTTTGCATTTCAGGGAGTTTATCATCATCTTTAGTCTAACGTTAATTAAAGGTTTGGGATTTGAGAAAACGGGAAAAAAACTGCTTGTTTAGTAAATTTTCTTTCCCTTTAGGGTCCTGTATTAGGTTATTCTGGTTGTTTCTCAGGTCTGGAATCCCATGTTGTCCTGTCTTTTAAAACCCTTTTGTAAGACCATAATTTCTTGTTTTGATGATTTACTTTCTGAAATCACGATTAACATAATTGGAGTGAGCAAACCTACATTCTCTCTGACACCTTTCTTAATATGTTATACCTAACCAGTAATCTTTCTGAATTAGGATGTGTGTGTGTGTGCGTGTGTGTGTGTTGTGTGTGTGTGTGGGGTGTGTGTGTGTTGTGTGTGTGTTGTGTGTGTGAGTAGTGTGTGTGTGTGTGTGTGTTGTGTGTGTGTGTGGTGTGTGTGTGTGTGTGTGTGTGTGTTGTGTGTGTGTGTGTGTGTGTGTGTGTGTGTGTGTGTGCGTGTGCGGTTTTGTGTGTGACTGTGTCTCTGCAGCTTCCTCTGTGAACGAGTGACCCTGAATGTGTGTGTGTGTGTGTGTGTGTGTACGTGTGTGTGTGTGGTGTGTGTGTGTGTGTGTGTGTGTTGTGTGTGTGTGTGTGTGTAAGTGTGTGTGTGTGTGTGCGCGCGCAGGCGTGATTTCGTGCATCTCCTCTCTCTCTCTCTCTCTCTCTGTATGGAGAGCTGAACTAAGGACATTTTCCTCTTTTGGCTTTGACAATATCACAGGCGGTAAATGTCAACTAGAAGCCCTGTGTGAACTATCCAGACCCAGTATTACTGATGGCATTTACCCAGGAGACGAAATTCCACTCCAAGCAGGAATAACCAGCCGTTTCGCTCACAAAGAGAGAATGTCATGCTCTTGAACGCTGCAGAACGAAAGGTTTTAATGTGTATACTTAAATGTGCGCGCTTGTCCCCCACCCCAATCTCCCCCTTCCCTCCCCCGTCTCACCACTGAACCATCCAAGTTTTTCCCAGTTCATTTCAATAGTGACGGAGGATTTGTTTGCCAGAACCTTCATATAATGAAGCCCCATCTTCCGTGCTACGCCAGCGTCATCGCCCCCGTACCGCTCATTTGGGGCTCTCTGACCAAGCCGCTCCCAGGCCTGTCCGGCCGCAGACCCAGCGCAAGCAATCCACGGGAGCAGTCAATGTCAATCATTAGGAAACAACCCACTAAAACCAGAACAAAGTCCCCCCCCCCACCCCCTACCTTTGTTCCAACGAGTGGTATTGATAAACTAAGGAATGAATAGGGGAACACAAGAAGCAAAGATACTGTGGAGTGTGAACAACAAGAAAAAAGAAACAAATGCAACGTGTGCTTAGAGGGATCGACGAACGGGTTACATGCATTTTCATATCTTCCCACACAGAAGCCCACAATCTCACTGTGTGTTTTGTTTTTCCACCTGTTGACTTCCATGTAGCCTAAGTGGCAAATACTGGACTTTCCAAAAGAAATTGGGCAGGAATAAACGAAATTCAAGCCTTGGAGCCAGCTAGGTGGGACCCTGTATTTGTGTACACCCATTTTTTTTCCTGTGATTTTCAGAAAGGTGAAGGATTTCGCAACAAAAACTATTTTTTTTTTTTTTTTACCACAGAAGCCTGTATGACAGGAGTTTCGAACACAGCAGCATTTTGGTTTGAAATAAGCTCCCCACACAGTTTTTCCACGTGTTTCCCAATGACACACTTTTGTCCAAGTTTAGTGTGCGAAGTTAGTTCACGCGTGGTCTCTCAAGAGTTTTCCAGAGGGGCAAACAGAAAGAGGTTTGGTGAAGTCGACATCACGAACAAAATGATCACCCCCTGCTGCCTGACACATGATTTGGGGCACTTTGCACAAAGAAATGAGCAAACGAGAACGGGCATGCCTGAAGTCTCAACTGTACAGCCCATTTAGCAATCGGCACGAGTACAAAGACAAAACGCGACTCGCTTTCGTTTCAGTGACATGGAAACCACAGCAATGTCTTTTTCTTTCATTTCACATGCAAAAATCGAGAACGAGAAAATGTCACTGGTATGCATTCACTGTCGGTTTTGATATGTCGGTCACCCCAGCTGAACTGGATCAATCGTGGACAGCGTGCAGCCGCCGGAGAGCACGTGCTCGGGTCTCTGCATGTTCTTTGCTGCTGGCGCGTCTTCCTCTCCTACGGCGGCCAGTTTAACACATTGCTCTGATGACATATGTCTTTCTCCTGCTTAACGAACCATATAAACAACCCTCTTCCGAGCACGGATCGCAGAAATATTCCAAAACCCGACATCTCTGACCCACACAGAGGCACACACCTACATCATCCGTTCGATGAAAACGCCCATCCGAAATGCTTTACTGCTGTGTGAATCTCGCAATCGTCTCTGCGCTTGTCGATCGAGGATTAGAATAAAAAACAAAACCCCTAAAGAAGTGAAATCAGTCAAAATCATGCGCAGAATCTGACAATGATCAGCCTCACAGAGAACGCAACGATCCACCAAGACAGTGTTCAGTCTGGGTGACGGCGTGATGATGGCTCAGTGGCCAGCCCGGCCGGCATCAGCAGAGGGGCCCGTGTTCTGGCAGCGGGAATGGTCGTCGGGGCCAGAGGAGAATCGAACAGCAGCCAGACAGCAAGGGGATCTGCGCAGTTGTTTGTTCATTTACTACAATTATTAGGAATTATGCTAATCGTTTTTATGTTGTTTCCATGGAAAACGACAATCGTAGAATGGGCTTAAAGCCAATTATAGCCGTAGAAGGAAGGATGAAAAAAAGGAAGAAGGGAAGGGAAAAAAAACAGAGAGAAAGAAAAAAGACAGAAAGAAATTTCAGAAACAAAACAGTACAGAAAAAAAAAAAGAAAGGAGAGAAGTAAAGAAACTGAAATGCTGTGAAGGTGCAGGGCCGAAAATAAAATAAATAAGAAAGAAAGAACGCAATGAGGAAAGAAAAAAAAGGGGAAAGAATAAAATTTTGTGCCCAAAAACAAAAAAAACTAAGGAAAAGAAAGGATGGATGGAAGAAAACCAGGCAAGAAAGAAAAAGGGAAAAAACAAGACGTAGGAAACGTGAAGGAAACAGAATTGTACCTTCCATCTTCATTTTCCCTTTCCCCTGCATCTTTTCTTTCCAATCTACCTAGGCATTTTTTTTTTTTGGTCACAGTGTTGCCGTTCTTGAATTTTGTTTTCACGATGAAATTATTATGGATGGAAAAATAGAAATAGATACCTCTTTTCACAAGAAACAACAAAGACGGTGCTCGTGTACGCTTTATTTTGCAAAGGAAATTTTTTATTTGTACTTTTTTTATTCACTTCCTTTTGTTTTTTTTTTGTTTTTTTTTACTTGGTATCTTTTCAATCCCAAATAACAAACTGAATACTCATGATAATGTAAAATCCGTTTTGAATGTTGAAAAGCGACTGTATTTATTCATTTATCCATTCATTCGAGACAGGATGCTGAAAAGCGACATTTAATATATATATATATTAATATATATAAAATATATATATTATATATATATATATATATAAAAATATATATATATATATATCTATAATATATATATATATTTGTTTATTCATTTATTGTTTATGTATCTATTTTTTAAACGAAGATGGATTCACTATTTCCCTCTAAACAAAAACTAACTGCTCCGTATAAATAGACGAATGATCGGTTTTTTTTTTCATTTTCTTTGTTTGTTTTGTATTACTTATATATAATTATATATGTATACATGTATATATAGTTAAAACATACTGTCAGGTACTGGGGTTTCCGACAGTCCGAACCACAGGGAGTGGAGTCAGGCACCCATACCACACTCACCACAAAAACGAGGACCCAGGACGCACACTCAAGACAATATTTATTGCCATTACAACACACTCACGCTGCGCACACACACTAAGGGGGTGGGAACACTGCAGAAGAGAGAGGACAGAGGAAGGCAGGAGAAGGAGGGAAAAGAAGAAACGAGATACAGAGAATTTTAAATACTAGATAGGGCCCCAAAAAAAAAATATAAAAAAATGTTAAGCTCCTGTCCCGGGATGCCCCAAATTACACCTCTATTTTTCCCTTAGAAGAAAGAAGAAATGAGACAATCTAAAAAATGTTCACATCACAGGGCCTGAATTTTCAGGAAAGGAGGGGGAAAAAAAGGAAAAAAAAATGCGAGGATAGAGGGGCCTGGACCACAAACCACACCACTCAGACACTTCCCCCTAACAACTCATCTTGTGTCAACCAAATCCTATGATGTCTTGTGGAAGTCGGGGCTTCCAGCCGGCAGTGGAAGCACACAGCACCCTCCTGCCGTCGCCTCAGCAGCTCTCCCCAGCACCGCGGCCAAGGAGGAGGTAGGCCCGGGAGTTCCGAGGATACAGCCCCGACCCCGAACCACCAGAGAAACAACCAAGCAAGCAAGCCCTAAGGCTGGGTCAGTACCAGCTGGGAATATGATTCCAGTTTGGTCAGTGTCAGAGGGTTATGGTCAGTTGGTCGAGGCCAAAGAAAAGAAAAGAGTAAGAGGGAGATAAGAGGGAGGGAAAGCAGCAGATAGACAGAAGACTGAAAAGCAGAAAACATGAGGTCCGTCCAATAAGAAAGAGTAGGCGTCCATCGAAAACTAAAATACTGAGGTAAGGAACAGAGGGCTTTTATGGTCAAGTCATGTAACATGATACAGGCCCTAATCTTAATTAACTAAATGTTAATGCAAACCTGATAAATTTGCAAAGAGTCAACCTTCCTTAATATTTATCCATCTATTTCGATCCAAAACTGACATTTGGTAGGAACATTTTTTGAAAGAATTATGCATTGAATCGACAGGTGATTGAGCAACCACTGGCAGACTTTCCTTTAAATAAAAAAAAAACACTAAATATTTCGAACCCTCACCGTAGGCATTTTTTGCTCTTTATACATAAAATGGATTATGCTATAATGAACACTCACCCGCAAACATGCACACAAATATTTATGCATTAAACGAAGGACAAAAACATGGGGAGGAGAAAACAATGACTGGGAAAAGAGGGTGGTGAGTGTCCCACACCCCACCCCGGTAATTTGCCCTCAACCACACCCCGCGGTTCGCCTCATAGTCAAAATTTACTCTCCAACCAAATAATACGGCTCTTAGTCTCCTCAAAAGCAAAATAATTTGAAAATTATGAAAATACGACGGACACTAAATTTCAAGGAAAACTTATTCTTTTGTTCTATGCTGAGCCATACCGACCGGCAATATCTCGCACTCAAGATTTTAGCAGGACAACTAAAAACAAACCCTGCACAGAAGCAGACGAAACCAGCAGAACACGCAAAACTTTTAGAGAGAAACTAACGATTTGAAAGAATTATGACCACCTTAGAAATTTTAAAAGTGATTTACTTTACACGAACCGTGCTAAAAGTACGCGAAGAAACCTTCTCAGGAACAAAACGTCACTTTCCACAGGCTTGTGAAAGCTAGCCGTGTGCTACCTCAGCTCACTGAAGAACCACGTCTCCAACACCGCCTCCCAACTCTCCCCCACGAGGAAAAGAATGGTCGTGAGACCCACAGCCCCAGCCCTGGTCCGCAGGAAAAGAGCTCCCAAGTCGCCAACCACCCAAAAACCCCTATGCCCAATCCAATGAAGGATAGCACTCCGGGGTTGAGGTGAAGATTCCAATGAAGAAATCAAAACAGCAATGAAGCTGAACCTGAAAACGCTACCAGGGAGAAGATATGTCTTCGACTCGAGGCTGGACTTTCGCAAAGTGCCAAGAGACGACACCGCGACAAAAACGTCAGCTTCGATTCTAGGGTGAGTAAACACGGAAATCTCCGAGAAAAAACTGAGGCATGCGTGTCAGACCTGACACAGCGAGGCCTCGCGGAAACCCGTGGACAGTTACAGGTAGGAGGGAGGATGATGAAAACAGATTATATAGAGGGGGAAGGATGGAGGAAAGGCTACACTGGAAACAAGAAATAACGAAAACAGGACCCAAAACATATTGCTAGGGTTTCTGTCGTCGGATGGGAAATAAAAACGAACAGGAAGGATCTCCCCACCTGAATATTACCCTGGACAAAACCCTGTTCGTCACACACACACACACACCACACACACACACACACACACACACACACACACACACACACACACACATATATATATATAATTATATATATATATATATATTATATATATATATTATAATATATTTATATATTATATATATATATATATATGAGAGATTCTTTTTCTGCAGTATTTGGTGTCGTTATCGTTTTGGGGATCATTCTTGTTCGTTTTGGCGTGTCATGAATGACTTCTTTAAAACCGTTGATTCAGAAGTGACATTCATGTTTAACATCCGCACTTTCCAGAGGAGAAACAGTAGACTATAATATGTAGCTATCCCACCTTGTCATGTGACGTAGCCTCACATCAAGGCATGTGACGCTCCATCGCATGTAGTTAGTGATATGAATCATTTCCCCGTGCCACAATTAAAGGAAGAATATTCATATGGCTTGACTAGTGTAGCGGGCGTCCCCAAAATAATTGTGAGTATGACTCATTCAAGAAACGAATGTGGTCATTGGGTGGAAAGTGACCACTGAGTGATAGTTTAACAAGGCTGGTAAGTAAGGTGCTGGGTCATGTGTTTTGAACACTGTGTATGCACTCACTAGGCGAAGGGAGGAAAGAGTCAGTTTTAACCAGCAGAGGCACGAGCCACGCCCTGACAGGCCGGTGGTTCCTCTGTGCTGTATCAGTCATTCACCAGGGTGAGCGATAGAAAATGGGGGAAAAGTACAGGGGGAAACTTAAAGAAAATGGGTAAGTAAAGCAATTAATATGTTGAATAAGAAGGTTACTTACACGAACCTTATCGTGTTTCAGCCTTCACCCTTTACCTTCGGCCTCACCCTTCATCTTTCACCCCGTGAGGTGGTGGAAGATGGCATGGTGTGGGGAACACATGGTAGTTCAGCCCCAGCTGTACAACTCCAGGGGGCGGAGTTGAAGCTCGTCATTCGCAAGAGGCAGAGGAAGTCGCGGAAGAGAAGACGAGACTCGGAATCTCCAAGGCAAGAGCATTCGAGGGGGGCAGTATCTTGTCTAGCGAGGGAGACAGGGAAGGAGAGGAAGCAAGGGAAGCTTTTACTTGAGGCAGGCGTGTCCTCAGTTGTGACGTGGAGTTATGTATTTTCTTGGTCCGATTTTGGGTTAAGGAATGTGAAGGCCATGTTTTATAGAGCGAACTTAGACTGTTTTATCTTCAGTGTAAAGAGAGATACATTTTGTGAAGACTATTTTTCTCTCAGTTGTAAAGTGAGAGACATGGGTGAAGATTGATTTGTCTCTCGGTGTGAGGAGAGATACATGTTGTCAGATTATTTGTTCTCAGTGTGGAGAGATGTTACTTGTGTTAAAATCTGTTTACAAGTTGTGGTTGTGACTTAGTAATAAGGTTTCCCTGTAGGAGAGGGCGGAAGAAAAAAAATTCGGTAGATGCTCATTTTGGGTGATTGGACAAAGATTGCGTGTGCGCTTATTGGAGTAATGCTGTCATGAATGGGGTATGCAAGAGTGACTGTGTGGACAGTGGTGACCTCGACCTCCAGTTTCACGGCGTAGCTCGGCAGTTTGTGTCCCCGGAGAATAAAATAAAGGATTTCTATTTGTGCCCTCATGGGTTTGAGGATGAAAAAAAAAGGATTTCTATTTGTGCCCTCAGGGTTTGAGGGAGGAAAAAAAATAAAGGATTTCTATTTGTGCCCTCAAGGGTTGAGGGAAGGAAAAAAATAACGGATTTCTATTTGTGCCGCATAGGGTTTGAGGGAAGGAAAAAAAAAAAGAAGTAGTGCTTAGTGTTGTGTATCATATTTGCATTTTTTGTTGTTTTTTGCTATTTCTTATGTGTTTTGGGTGGGTGACATTTCTTTTGGTTGCTTACTCCGTTAAGGGTTATTTTTTTTTTGTAGGATTTCTTTTTGTTCCCGTCCCACCTCAGGACGATAGCCTCAACCTCTCTTAGCTCGAACCTGGCAGCAGAGGGGTGGGAGGCAGGGCGCGGTGAGGAGTCGTTTTCTTCCCCTAGAGGATTAGAAAATTGGTCCTTTCCCGGACTGATAGCCCCAACCCTTTTCCTGCGGTTTAGCAGGGGGAATGGCGTTGGGGAGGTCAATAGTCTTCCTTCTCATAAAGATCTATTTCTCTCGCTTTCCTATTGTTTCAGTTTGATTTTTCCCGTGCCCCCTCAGAGTGTGGGATCAACTTCTCCTCCGTCACGCTAATAGTGTAGGTTGTGGAGTTGATTACCGCCCCTCTGGCCCCCACATAAACATCTTTATCTTTTGATCATTTTTTTTTGGGTGTGGTGCAAGTTTTCTTTGACGTTTGAGTGGAATGTGGATTTATTAATTGATTGTTTATTATTTTGCATATTGCTGTAGTGTTGTGTATTTTGTGCAGTTATTGTTTTTTCCCGTCTACAGTTTCACGGGGAAGACAGTGACAGGCTAGGGTGCTGTCTGTGGGTTTTTTTGCTTTTCTTGTATTTTTGCTCACTATTCCGGTCCCTGTGTATCTTTCATTTTCTTTTCACCCCTTTTTCAAAAATCTCTTAAACTTCTCCTCAATAGGCTCCTATCTAGTTTTCTTTTCAACAATTTTCATCTTTTAGGTGGATTTCCGCTAGTTTGTGTTTCTTCCCTCTTTTTATATTGTTTGTGATTCCTTTTGTTTTGTAAATATTATTTTTCTTTTTTGTATTATGGCGGTACATTGTTTTGTAAATTCGTTTGAAATTAAGTAGAAAGAAAGACTGACAAAAGAACATTTAAGAACTAAACTTTCTAAAGAATTTATTTTCAGAAAACTTTTTGTGTTGTAATTCCTTTCTGAAGGGAAAACAGATTTTGCATTAAACTTCATTTTGTTTTCTAATTCAAACTTAGATATCAGTTGCAAATTATTTTTGGACAAAATACATTCCTTGGATTTCATATCTACCCTGTTTAAGTAAGTGTTTTTGTTGTATTCCGGAAAGTGAATTCTGTATTTGTATATATATAATTACGGTTTTGTGAAACATAACATTATCATATATCGCCTTATTTTTATTCATCTTTGAGATTGGTTTGGTGTTTATATCTGACGATTCATTATGGATGATTTTGTAAATATGTTAAACAAGCGGAACGTTGGGTTTGATGGAAGAGAAAACTTACTAACTATGGGCAACTATGCATAGATAGGGCAGACAGGCTAAGAACAGAGGGGAAGCTGGAAGAACATTGACTACAGAGGGAAGCTGAAGAACATAGGACTAGAGAGGGAAGACGAACTAGACTAAGAGGGAAGCTGATGAAAATAGACCTGGAGGGAAGAAAATAGATTACAGAGGAAGATGAAGAAAATAGACTACAGAGGGAAGTAAATTGGAGGAAAAAAGATTACAGAAGGGAATTGAAATTGAAGAAAAAGACTAAGAGGGAATATGAACTTGAAAGAAAAAAGATTACAGAGGGAAGCTGAAGCTGAAGAATGTCTATTTAAGTTGAGACAATTAGAACTAGAGACTGATGCTGAAATTAAAAAGAATACAGGCATCAAGAGAACTCCACCAGTTCCACCAGTTGGTTTCTGCAGCCGCGCCTCAACCAAAGCGGCAAATATTCCAAAGTTGCGCCTTCGAGAAAAACGGAGACTAGATAGTTTCTTTTCCGTTTTGGAAAGTTCACGCAACGTCTTGTGGTGGCCAAAGGAAAAGAGGGAATGTATATTGCGTCGTTGTTTAAGGGTAGCGCTTTGACATTGTACCACTCACTGGCAGCGAAAAAAATTTAACTTGGGACCTGTTGAAGAAGAACTCTCAAGAAATTCAATGTTCTGCTGATCGTGTTCAACAACGTTCGTTTGTGCGCCTGAAAATGGAGAATCGTTTCCGTCGTTCTGATCCGCATGAGTATTGTTTGGATCGATGGATCGATTTATCTAAAACGAACAAGCCTTTTCAGTCACTGCGGATTCCTTCTTAGGAACAACTTTTCCAGAGGTGAGCAAAGATCTGGCCACTTTCTTAAAGAAAGGCAATTTGAAAACGTGGAGGAAATGTGTCAGAGGGACTGATCAGTATTGTGTCGCTCACCCAGATAAGGGCGTGGTAGAAAGGAGATTTTCCATTCTTTGAGTCTCATGCGTCATGGTACTATACCCATCAGGACAGGGAGTTACAGGAAAGGAACATCGTTGGGTCATTTTCTGAGTCCTCAAGGATTTATACCTATCTAGGAACGACACAGGGATTTTCCGCGGTTTCGTGTGACTTTCGTCAATACCATTATACGCCGGACAGACCGTTTACTTCTCAGCAAAGTTCCGAGGTCTGGACAACGACACCACGTAGGACCTTTTGGGCCAGTTCGTGGCCAGAACAGAAGTTCACAAAATCAGTCAGCTGCCGATCAGACAATGCGCTGTTTCTTTGTGATGGCAAGTTCCATTGAAACAGGATTGCCTTTCAGACCGGGTGATTCAGTAACCGCATTAGTCTCCACTGGATTGGAAGAAGCCTTGTTTGGACACCAGATAATTGTTGATTGGATGGTGTTAGAAAACGGAGCCATCAATGGATTGCAGGCTTCGGTTTTGCGAGACAACTGGGTCGACACCACTGCTGGTGTACGGGAAATCTTAGTGCTTCAAGACCAGTCTCTCAACACTGTCCAAAAGTGTAGGGTCGTTGGAGGCAGCTTGGCCCGTTCGCAGGCGAAAATTTCAGTCGACAACAACCCGTATACTCGGCTTTCTTACCGTTGTGTTATTGATAAACCCAGTCTTCGACTTGATCTTGCAATTTGTCAGGTGTCGCTACAGTACATGTGGTGCTGGAGGATGTTTGTGCTGTCTTGCTGAGTTACTAGAATCAAACGTCATAGAGCAGGGAAGGTACAAAAGCGCTAAAAGTCTCAAAATGGATGAAATCCAGATTACCCAGATGATTTAAAAAGAAATGAGGGAAAAGACGAGACGCTTGTCGGACCAATACTTTCTGCTGCTAAACAGACTGTCACTGACGTACCAAAGATAACAAGTACATACTGGACTTGCATTCTTAAGGTTTGTGTACTGGAACAGGGACAACAGACAGTTGTGGTTCCAAAAACATTAGTGAAACCAGTGCTGCCACACGGCTCACTGATGCATTGTTCGCTCTGGTCACTGCGGAATCAAAAGAACATTAAAGAGAGTTTCTTGATTCTTTTTTATTGGCCAGGGTGTCACAAGGAAGTTAGCGAAATACTGGCCGTCATGTGACATCTGCCAAAAGAACATCTCAGAAAGGTGCGTCCATGTGACACCTTTGCACAAATGCCTCTCATTTCCGTTCATTTCGGAAGGTAGCTATTGATCTTAGTTGGACCGTACCACTGGTTTCTTTCGGGATAAATCCCCCCCCCCCACTGTATTTGGACTTTGGTTG
This sequence comes from Conus ventricosus, assembly GCA_018398815.1. Taxonomy (NCBI): domain Eukaryota; kingdom Metazoa; phylum Mollusca; class Gastropoda; order Neogastropoda; family Conidae; genus Conus; species Conus ventricosus. Next base: position 102,076,015 of record CM031598.1, on the reverse strand, counting down.
GGGTTACAGCAACAAGATATCAGAAGCGATTCACTGAGGAAAATTGATACAGTATCTGTGCTGAAGCCTTACTGGCGATTTTTCCAGAGTGGGTTTCCCGACGAATTCTCTCGGTTTGTGGAACGCAATCATTTCCGATCTCATGAAGAGAAATTTACAGACTGTTGGCACATCTCTTCCTTCTCAACACGCCATATTCCTCCCCAATCGAATGGCATGGATTGCACGTTTCATTGGATGTGAAGTCCATGTTGAGAAAGGTTTGCAAGGCAAGAGAGCCCCATGAATGAGGATCGTTCGTACCGGCTTTGCTTTTGCATACAGGGAAATGCCGAACCGAAAACGCCTGGGATTCTCTCATTTGAGCTTCTTTTCGGACACTCAAGGGGTTCCTTTGGATCTGGTTGATGACTCAATGTGACGGGAAAAAGACGGGGGGGGGGGGGGGGGGGGGGGGACATACCTGACAGTTAAAATGTTTACCATCGTTTATGAACTGCATAATCGTTTGAAGGATGATGTGAGCTTGCTCAACAGTCAAGCTGATAGGAAAATCAGATGTGTACAAGGTTTCTTTGCAGACAGAAAAGCAAAGGCACGTTCCTCAGTGTAGGGGGATAAAGTTCTTGTTGCTACTGAACTGATGACATAACAGTTCGTGTTTGTGGAATGGGTCAATTTTAGGTGGACGAAAAAATTTCTGCAGTAATTAAAGATCAAAATGGCAAACATGAGAAAGGTATTTCATGTGAACATGTTGATGAAAGTATGTTGAACGCTACAAATGTTGCTCAACCGTCAGTTGAGTGGTATGTCCTGTGTCAGAAAACTGATGTCAACATGACAGACATTATCAGTGATGAATTTGTACCCAATGTGTGGCGTACAGGGACCAGATCAACGGTTGTGGAAAACAGCAAAATGTAGGAGTATTAACTCTACCAGTGCAGTGATGTTGTAATCCCTCCACCTCTGTTGTCCCAAAGGTGTGAAACTATGATGATGTGATTTGTCGAATGATTTGTCTTCAAGTCAACCGCCCGCTACGCATTTGAACGACTTTAGGATGGGTGACAGATACCCCAGGTACAGTGACTGGATTGTGAACCCCATAGTATTCAGTTAACTACTGAAATACAGTGCGAACCAGACCTTACCTGCTCCGGTTTGCAAAAAAGAGGGTGGCGAGAGGGAAATCAAGTAATGCTGGATTTATAACGGTCATTAGAACCTTCTACGTTCCGTTTTTTACAGCTCACAGTGTATTGGGTGGACAAACCTGATGGATCGTGTGCGTTTCTGCATCGATTTCAGAAAGAAATAAGATCACTGTGTTCGATGCGAGCCTATCCCGGACATTGAAGAACTTCTTTTGTCCAGCTCTCGAAGGAAATTTTTGTGACTGTAGACTTCACTAAAGGAATTTTCAATTTATGTTGAACCAGTGCTTACCTGGAACATCCAAAATGTCATGGCAGCTGATTTGTTGTCACCGTGCATGAATATTCTTGGACAATTGTAACTGTATTAAGGGAAAGACTATCTGTTTTTGTCTTTCTTAATGATTACGTTTGTGATCACTTTTGACATTGCATGGTCTGTTGATGTTTAAATCAAGTGGTATTTATGCATAATTTGCTTATATGATAAGTGACTTTATGTTTTGCTAAGCAAAACTACTTGATTGTTGATGTAATACATATTTATTCTTTGATTAACAATGGGAAAAATCTAAGTACTATTATGTTTATTTGCTTGTGAGATGAATTATATTTTATCTGTAGTGATGAGCAAATATCTTTAGAAATGGATATACTCTGTTTTGTTGTGCAATGAGACAAACCAAGTGTTTTCATTTGTCATTGTCAACAATGGGAAGCATGTGACTTTTCATTGGACTATAACAGTACCTGTGGGAAAAAGGAAAACTTATGTTTAAATTATGTTTATTTTTTTACATGTCTATTGAGAAATCATCACACTGGAAGTATTCTATTTTCATGAGGGGTTTTGAAACATATGATGTGAGATCAAAGTCGCTGGCAACTTATGTGCTTCACATTAATGTAGGAAAACACAATTTGTACTTTGAATTGGGTTTTATCCCTAATTGTTTTATCATTGTCATTTGTGACTGGTATTTTGTGCGATGTGGTGATCAATTGAGTGGTCTTTTTTTTAGAAAGACTGCAAGTTTGCAGTATGTATTTATGGTGGGATCTGATGATTGGATTCTATACGTTGATTATTATATTTGTGTGAATCATGTGTGATGGTTACACATTTTTGGATTCATGCTGAAGATGTGTTTAAGTGAGTTGTATATCCTTTAAAAATTTTCTGGAGAAAAATTTTTTAATCCCAGGATGCGGGGGGTTGTCATGTGACGTAGCCTCAAATCCAAGGCATGTGACGCTCCATCGCTTGTAGTTAGTGATATTAATCATTTCCCCGTGCCACAATTTAAAGACGAATGTTCATATGGCTTGACTCTGTGTAGCGGGCGTCCCCAAAATAATTGTGAGTATGACTATTCAAGAACGATGTGGGTCATTGGTGAAAGTGACCATGAGTGATAGTTTAACAAGGGCTGGTAAGGTAAGGTGTGGTCATGTGTTTGAACACTGTGTATGCACTCATAGAGAAGGGAGGGAAATGAGGGGTCAGTTTTACCCGCAGATGGCCTAGAGACTCGAACTGTCAAAGGACGGTTGTCTCTTTGCTGACCAGGTCATTACCCAGGTGAAGCGATAGATACTGGGGGAAAGTTACAGGGGAAAACTTAAAGAAAGAGAAAAGAAGAAAGAATTCATTATGTTGAATTAAGAAGGTTCCTTACACGACCTGATACGTGCACTTTGATGCCTTACCCTTTACCCTTCGACCCTTCACCCTTCATCTTTTCACCCCGTGAGGTGGTTAGAAGATGGCCATGGTGTGGGAACACACTGGTAGTTCATCCCAGCCAGTACAACTCAGGGAGAGGGTTTGAGCTGCGTCATTTCGCAATGAGACAGAGGAAGTCGCGGAAGAGGAAGGGACCGAGACTCGTTCTCCAGGCAAGAGAATTCGGAGGGGGCAGTATTTGTCTAAGAGAGGGAGACAGGGAAGGAAGGAAAGCGGGGAAGCTTTTACTTGAGGCAGGCAGGTCCTCAGTGATTACGGGAGTTATGTATTATCCTGGTCCGGGAATTTTGGGTTAAAGGAAATGTGAAGGGCCTGGCTTTATAGAAGCGAATAGACTGTTTTAATCTCTAAGTGTTAAAGAGAGATACATGTGTGAAGACTATTTTTCTTCAGTGTAAAGAGAGAATACATGGGTGAAGATTGATTTTGTCTCTCGGTGTGAGGCGAGATACATAGTGTGCAAGATTTATTTGGTCTATCAGTGGGAGCGAAGATACTTGTGTAAAATCTGTTTACAAGTTGTGGTAGTGACTTAGTAAAGAGTTTTCTGAAAGGAGAGGGGGAGAAGAAAAACATTCGGTAGTGCTCCTTTTGGGTGATTGGAAAGATTGCGTGTGGACAGGAGTAAATGCTGTCATGAATGCGGGTATGCAAGTGTGACAGTGTGGACCTCACCTACAATATGTAGCTATCCCACACTACAATATGAAGCTATCCCACACTCCAATATTGTAAGCTATCCCACACTCCATATGTGCTATCCCACACTCCATATTATAGCTATCCACACTCCATATGTAGCTATCCCACACTATTAATATAGTTGCTATCCCACATCCAATATGTAGCTATCCACAACTCCAATATGTAGCTATCACCCACACTACATATGTGTAGCTATCCCACACTACATTTTGTCAGCTATCCGGGGGGGGCGGGCCCAGTCAAAACGCCAGACCAGTATGACTAGAACGAGGGACAGCGAAAAGTCTTATTTTTTTTTTCTCCCAGCGAGCCAGCAGGATTCGACCTATCTTGCGAACTCAGTACTCTAATCACTGGTATACTCGGCCAGAGGATTCGACCTATCCTTGGCCGAAACTCTGTCTCTATCACTGGTATACTCCGGCAGCGGTTCTATCAAACCGGGGTTGTAACGGATAAACCCGGGGTTGGTAACTGAAGAGCGAAGGGTTGAAGAGAACAATGAAGGATTCCTTCTGTTCTTGAAATATGATCATGGTACAGATAGATACTCGTATGGTCAAACCTGCTCCTCAGCGCATGGTCTGCGTTGCAGGATAGCATCTCCATGAATGACACAGACTGCCTGAGTTTCTTACAGTGGCGGGGTGTAAAGTGGAAGACGTGCTGGTTCGTGTTTGTTCCATACAATGTATAAGGTGGCCAGCTGTTTGGATAAATACACCACACCGGACGTTCTTTTTTTTGTTTTGGCGTCATTCATCAGTCTGTTGCCTTTCACCTCTCTGTCCTCCGTGTGTACAAAGGCTAAGACGACGAAAACATACAGAAGCGCTGGTTATGTACGTATCAAATAGTGCATTGAGCTAGGCACACACTCAGGAATTAAAAGATTTCTAAGACTCTGACGGAGGTCATTAATTCACCAAGAAAGACATTACTGCCTCCACAATACAAACAAAACCGGAACGAAAAATGTTGTCATTTTCAAACAGCAATGAAAGGTCCACTGTATCATGGGCGAAATGCACACATTCGAATGACGTCACATATGTGTTAATGTAATGGTAAATTGATCTGCTGATCGTTTGTTAATCTAACCTGATGATATTAGACTAATCAATTCCTTAACTATGTTCTTATAATAATCTTCTCCATTCATGATTTTCCTAATACAAAAAAAATACACAGGAGAGAGAGAGAAGAGTAGATGAGAGAGAGATGAGGAGGAGAGAGAAGAGAGAGAGAGAGAGAAAGGACAGAGGCTCACCCGGAGAGAGAGAGAGCGAGAGCAGAGAGGAGAGAGAGAGAGAGAGGACAGAGGAGGACTGGCAGACAGGCAGACAGACAGACAGACAGACAAACTCCGCCAGACAGACAGAGCACGTGTCTATGATACAACAGACGTGTAGTTCTGACTGATTTACGGCATTGTGTGTGTCTGTAAGCTGTGATTGGCAGTCCTTTTGGGCTTGAAGCACACAGACAGGAAAGTTGGCTCCAACAACTCACAGTCGTCTCCCTTTTCCCAGCAACGGTCTTTGTGGACACGCCTCGGTTCCGATCTGGCTGTTGAGTCAGGAAGGTTGTGATTTGTTACACAAACATTACCAGCACCACAGTACCGGAGTGACTTATTTAGCTGAACGTAGGTGCGCGTGTGCGTAGGCTGTGTGTGATGTGTGTGTGTGGTGTGTGTGTGTGGCGTGCGTGCGTGCGTGCGTGCGTGCGTGCGTGCGTGTGTGTGTGTGTGTGTGTGTGTGTGTGTGTGTGTTGTGTTTGTGTGTGTATGAGTGCGTGTGTTTGCACATGTGTGCGTGTGCATGTATGTGTGGGTTGTGCACGCGCGCGCGCGCAGTGTGTGTGTGTGTGTGTGTGTGTGTGCTGTGTGTGTGTGTGCGTGCTAAAATGATCTGTGTGCGCTGCGCGCGCGACGTGTGGTGTGTGTGTGTGCTGTGTGGTGTGTGTGTGTTTGTGAATGTGCGTTTGTGTGAGGTGTGTTGTGTTGGTGTGTGTGTGTGTGTGTGTGTGTGTGTGTGTGTGTGTGTGTGCATGTGTGGTGTGACTTGTGCTGCATGTGTAAAGCACACAGATTTTCCATAAGATAACCACACATGAAAAATAATTGCTATGATGCTTAGTAATTTATTATGACAACATATTTAGGTATTCATAATGTCTCCTGCACTTTATACGTTCCAAAAGAGGAAGGAAATCGCCAACAATGTCACTGAGTTGTTATTAACTACTGACTTTCTTGTTAGTTTCTCATGGGCAACAGAAAATTTTCAACGAAAACTATGCATGAAGAAACGATGTTCAACACTGGGGCCAGCCATGCAGTCACAAACTACTTCTCCAACCCATTATCTTCTGTGTGATTTTGTTTTTTAGAAACGTGGAACGATGTTGAACAAAAAACAGAGCTTTGCCTTTTAAACCAACAACACACACCACACACACCCAACACACACACACCGCCAAGGGCCCTGTGTCCACAGAAGTTTCACACAAACACCTGTATAGCTCACAACACGTGTTCCATGTGTATATTTCGAGTGAAACATTTGTCCAAGTTTAGTGTGGAGGGTCTTCAAGCGCGGTTGTTCAAGAGTTTTCCAGACGGGCAAACACACAAAAAAGGGTTTTGGTGAAGTCGACATCACGAACTAATGATCAGCCCTGCTGCCTGGACACCATGAGTGGGGCACTTTGCATAAAAAAGACGCAAACGAGTAAATACATAGGCCTGGCTTGGGATCTTAATTTGTAAAAAAAATTTTTCCCGATTAATCCATTCAAACAACTACTTAGAATGTGATTCGGACCCCCCCCCCCCCCCCCCCATTCTCTGTCTTCTGTCTGTCTGTCTGTCTTTCTCTTCTGTCTGTCTCCCCCCAGCTCCTCGCACGAAAACAAGCAAAAGACGGAGATTCCCCAGACCAGGTGTACAATATCACCCAGAAATTATCTCCGTGCAACATTGAGAGTGCAGCGCAACTTTTCAAGTTGAGCAATGTCTCATGGGCCGTGTTATCGTGTGGCATGCCTAGCTTTCAAACGGCAGCAAAAGCAGTGCGCTAGATTTCCATCTCTCTCTCTCTTTCTTTCTTTTTTTTAACTACATGTTAATCACATTTAGGAAAAACGTCGTTGTGTAACATAAGCTCATCCCTTTTCATGTAGAATTTGTCATCTTCCCATTGTTTATAGCAGCCTTCCCTTAAGGCATGGGTATAGAGTGTCATATTGTGTGTGGTGTGTGTGGTGTGTGTGTCGTGTGTGTGTGGTGTGTGGGTGTGTCGTGTGTGTGTCGTGAATAGTTTCGGTTCAAGAATTTGTCTGCAGCGAGGTGATATGGTCTGATATGGTCCTTGGGGTCAACATGCCGCAACTCAAGGAACTGTGACAATTGATCACAATAGATTGAATGACGCTGTCTTGTCACATACAAACAAATCATTAATTCTAACACACAAATGCTTTGACACGGAAAACTGTCTTGATTTTAACACAGCAGTTAATTCCTCAAACGAACAACGATCTGGGTCACCATCCGTTATGCAGCTGCCAGTGATTCGATTTTGGGTTTTTACCAGTAAAGGAGCTTGGTGCCTTACTGCAAACGAAGGGGCTAGGTGGATTTGGTAAGAGTTGGGCCTTGGGTTGAGTGACCGGAACAGAAACGGTATTAGAGGGCGAAGTAAAATAAGGGTTTAATATTTATGTGTCAATTGGTACAGTCAATTTCAGGGCCGCGTGCAGATCGTAGTATGTACCGATCTGAATGATGAGTGATTTATCTTTCAAGATATAGGACTATTTCGCTGTTCCAATCACCGTCCTATTTTGTCTGATGTGAACAAGCCTCGTTCGTAAGTAACAGACATGGGATTCGTGAAACTGACATCATGACGAAAGAAAATCACTGATGACGTAAAAAAACTCAGATCAATACACTTGTTTTCCCCCCCCCTTCCACATGATTTTTATAAATAGTTAAATAAACATGAGAAATTAAACCTAACATGAATATCCTTATTTCAGTTTTAAATAGTCACAGTGTTCAGTCACACGAAATAGGAAGCAAACCGGTGGTGGTTCACGAGTTTTTTTCCCTTACTGGGGATCGCGCTTTCCTAGACGCTATCCTAAAAATGCGGCCGAATGACGTCAACGGGTCCACCTTTAACCCCTAAAACTCCCTCTCTTTCTTTCTCTCTGTGAGTGTATGTGTGTGCGCGTGCGTCCGTGCGAGACTGCATGCGTGCGTGCATACACACACGCACACCCATAATCTATGTGTACACACACACACACACACACACACACACCCCACACACACACACAAAAACACTTTTTGACTGAAACCATTTATTTTGGTTGTACTGACGGCAAAACTATATAAAATTTCTTTTTCTCTCTCTCTCTCTCTCCCCCTGAAAAGTTTAGGTAACCGGGACTTGGGGTCAAGAATGCAACACCTGTGTGCATATCGCACCAGAACCCGCCCAGGTCCGTTTTGACCTTGCTCAAAGAAAATTTTGCACTCTTTCTTAACATACAAAAAAGAAACTGAAGCGTTCAGTGTTATATTTTTACACAATACCCCATGTGAAAGGGAATCGTACAGTTCAGCAAGAATTTTACCCCTTAATCAAATGGAAACATAAGCGTTCGGCAAAAAACAACAACAACAAAAAACCTTCTTGCAGAAATTTCATTAGACAATTCTCTTACAACGATGTTGAAAGAAAGATCGATGAGAACGTCACACAAAAGCACATTTCTCATCACAAAAAAAGGCAAAGAAATACAACTAAAAACGATTGTCACAAAATGTTTCCATGGTTTTTTCCCCAACAAAATATATGTTAATCTACACAATATCGCACCAGTTAATGCACACCACACCCATGCTACCATGGAGACACAAGAGCCAGCTTTTCAATACATTCTCCCGATGAAAAAAGCAAAGGATGGCTGTCTAAATATTTAACTGGTCAGCCATTCTTACCGGATTGAAAAAAGCAAAGGATGGCTGTCAAAATATTTAACTGCGTCAGCCATTCTACCGATTGAAAAAAGCAAAGGATGGCTGTCTAAATATTTAACTGCGTCAGCCATTCTACCGATGAAAAGGCAAGGATGGCTGTTAAATAATTTAAAACCGGGGCGGTCAGGCCATTCTACCGTTTTTGAAAAAAGAAAAGGATGGCTGTCAAAATTTATTTAACTGCGTCAGCCATTCTACCGATTGAAAAAAGAAAAGGATGGCTGTCTAAATATTTTACTGCGTCAGCCATTCTACGAATTGAAAAAAGCAAGGATGGCTGTTAAATATTTAACTGCGTCAGCCATTCTACCGATTGAAAAAAGCAAAGGATGGCTGTCTAAATATTTAACTGCGTCAGCCATTTTTACCGATTGGAAAAAAGCAAAGGATGGCTGTCTAAATATTTAACTGCGTCAGCATTCTACCGATTGAAAAAGCAAAGGATGGCTGTCTAAATATTTAACTGCGTCAGCCATTCTACCGATTGAAAAAAGCAAAGAAGGGCTGTCTAAAAAATTTAACTGCGTCAGCCATTCTACCGATTGAAAAAAGCAAAGGATGGCTGTCTAAATATTTAACTGCGTCAGCCAATTCTACCGATTGAAAAAAGCAAAGGATGGCTGTCTAAATATTTAACTGCGTCAGCCATTCTTCATTGAAAAAAGCAAAGGATGGCTGTCTAAATATTTAACTGCGTCAGCCATTCTACGTTTGAAAAAGCAAAGGATGGCTGTCTAAATATTTAACTGCGTCAGCCATTCTACCGATTGAAAAAACAAAGGATGGCTGTCTAAATTTTTAAAACTGCGTCAGCCATTCAAACCGTTTGAAAAAAGCAAAGGATGGTTCTAAATTTTAAAACTGCGTCGCCATTTTTACGATTGAAAAAGAAAAGGATGGCTGTCTAATATTTAAACTGCGTCGGCCATTCTACCGATTGAAAAAAGCAAAGGATGGCTGTCTAAATATTTAACTGCGTCGGCCATTCTACAAATTAAAAAAAGCAAAGGATGGCTGTCTAAATATTTAACTGCGTCAGCCATTCTACCGATGAAAAAAGGCAAAGATGGCTGTCTAAATATTTAACTGCGTCAGCCACAACACACTTCGGGCACAAACAATATTCCAAAAATGCTAAGAGTTACAAAGATCGTTCTGAACTAGAAGATCGGGATCGGGACCTTAACGCTTGATGATCTTGTTTGTAATTTTGGAAGAGTTTGCCCATGTTCACGGCAGAGCTCACTGTGATTATCATGGCGTGTCATCTTTTTTTTTCTCAAAGATTGATCTGACTCTGAATGTGCCCAGCGTTTTGTTTTGTAGAACCGCATTCCTTATGCATGCGATTTCACAGTATTACATGAATCTGACTATTTATTTTTTGAAGTAAGGGCCTTAATTCCATTCGAATTTAAATTTAAAAGAACGACGTTTTTTTTCACATTTAGGGAGTATTCATAATGAACATGCTGAAACAAATGACTAAATGATTTCAAACACAGGTTGTATGTTATTTCGAACAGAAATCTGCCATATTTGCTGTTATAAAAAAAAAAGAATGAAGACACAAATTTCTTCCAGTCTGACTCAAATAAACGCTTTTTATTGAAGGTGCAAGGTCCTAATATGGTTATCAAAAGCACAAAAGTTCATTATATTTAGATTCTCCATCTTACAAAAATACTGCCGAGAAATAATTTGCATACGTGCAACAAAATGACAGTTAAGAACATATTAATTTTTTTTGTGAAACAAAGACGATTTTCACGTGGAAGAAGTTGAAAATGCTTTGCCTTTCTTTTGGGTTCCAAATCACTTTCGAACGTTTCTTAATTTCGAAAGTTCTATTCAAAAACTGGCTATCCTTCTTTTTCGTAGTCCCACTGGCCGACTCCTGTGAATTCTTTCCCCTTTTCGGAACTCCTCCCGCCCATTCCCCCAACCCCACGCATCCCCTAAACCCACCACCCCAACGCTTTATTTCAACCAAGAGGGTTCATTCTATTGATCATCATTGATCAACTGACTGGACTTTAAATCTTTGAGTCTTAAAAACGTCAACGTAACGAACAGACTGAAGCTCCTTTGGTTATTCTATTTGGTCATCATGATCAACTGGAACTGGACTTTAATCTTTGATCTAAAAAACGTCAACGTATACGAACGACTTTAAAGCTCCTTTGGGTTAATTTTTATTGGGTCAAACATTGATCAACTGACTGGACTTTAAATCTTAGAGTCTAAAATCATCACGTAAACGACAGATGAAAGCAAAATGCACCAACCAACCCACCCAGCTGTAAACTGGTATGTATATGCATATTATCAATACGGTTGTGAGCGCGATCGCGCGCGCGTGTGCGGTGTGTTTCAAAACAGAATTGTTCGAACATGGTGACGCCTTGAAAAGATTTTATGGTAGCTGGGGTATGATATAAAATGATGATGATGATAGTATATAATAATAAATTTTAACGGATGGGGGGTAACAATGATGATGATGATAATAATAACAATAATGGTAATAATTTATGATGATAATCGACTGCAACAGAGTCTGGCGCTCAAGGTCGGGCTCTTCAAATACAGCCACAGTAGGCGCTGCTAATTCACAACTGACTGATCCACGGCGCACACCCTCGTCTCTCGAGACAGACGGATTCCATCAAAAGTATAGATAATTTATAACAATAATAACATAAATGATAGTAATAAACAACTAAGAAAGTAAAAAATTTTCCACAAAAAAAATTGAAACACTTTTAATTCATGTTCTTGGTATGTTCTCTTGAAGAGCCTATAAACTGAGTCGAACATGCAACCAATGAATACGAAATTTGTATGTAGGAAAAAGAGTACGATATGAACTGCGGGTTTCAATCAAATGAAAATCCTTGAAAACGGATGTCATCCGGTGCCAGCATTTCAGAGGACGTCTGGTGCCATCAGGCTCGCTGGCACTACAAGGCTGACGACTGTGTGTGTGTGTGTGTGTGTGTGTGTGTGTTTTCTTCTTCGCTTTCTCCATCAGGCTCGCTGGCACTACAAGGCTGACGATTGTGTGTGTGTGTGTGTGTGTGTGTGTGTGTGTTTTCTTCTTCGCTTTCTCCATCAGGCTCGCTGGCACTACAAGGCTGACGATTGTGTGTGTGTGTGTGTGTGTGTGTGTGTGTGTGTTTTCTTCTTCGCTTTCTCCATCAGGCTCGCTGGCACTACAAGGCTGACGATTGTGTGTGTGTGTGTGTGTTTTCTTCTTCGCTTTCTCCATCAGGCTCGCTGGCACTACAAGGCTGACGATTGTGTGTGTGTGTGTGTGTGTGTGTGTGTGTTTTCTTCTTCGGTTTCTCCATCCCAGGCGATGTTGATGTTGTCCAGGACAGGATAACTTGGCGGTTGAGGTGTCACGAGAGCTGACAAACCTGTCGCAGCATTATTATCATTATTATTATAATGAATACATAGATAGCGCTTATTCTCAGCTAGAGACCATGCTCTAAGCACTTTACAATCCACACTCGTTTACACAACGGGCTGCCTACTTGGGTAGTGCCGATTAAAGAGCTGCCAGCTGGCGTTTCATTCAGTCGTTTCCAGTGTTATGCAGTCCATTTCATTCAATATCGGTCACTCAATTTCCTTACTTCCTTCATTCTTTCCATTTCTTAAGCAGGGTGCATGCTATGTGTAACGTGTCATCCATACCAACAGCCAAACTGGCCTTCTCTTCCGAAAGGTGGTGATGGGATTTTACGTGTGTGCAAAATGTTATGCGTGCGTTCACACACGGAACCTCGGTTTATAGTCTCATTCGAACGATTGTATGGGAAATGGAGTCAGAACCAGTGTAAACTCCG
>CM031598.1:102053490-102058490 GCA_018398815.1 Conus ventricosus | reverse complement strand
AGGACTCGCCAAGCCGGATTCACAGCTACTTAACTACAAACCAGGTCCCATACTGTCAATGGGTTCCTGCAACTGGCCCAGCACAGGATCAAGATTCCATGCTACCACGTGGCCAAGCAGACTCAGAACAGATTAGCCTGCCAATAGAGAAGGTGGACCAATCACCAGCGACCGGAGAGAGATCCACACACCTTTCCAGTCATGCAAAGCAAGACATCCCCTCTCTTTATGATGAGATAACGAGGGAAAACGTCAGCCCATAGAAAGACTAATTCGGCTGAAGTCCTGGTGATTTATAATGATAATGATAATGAGGACAATTTCTGTAGCGCCAATCCTAACAACGTAGGCCACAGGGCGCTTTACAAGTTTTAACAATTCAACATCTAAACATATATGCAGGAAACACACACACACACACACACACACACACACACACACACACACACACACACACACACACACACACACATTCACACACACACATTCACACACACATACGCACACACACACGCACGCACGCACGCACGCACGCACGCACACACACACACACACACGCGAAATTCTGTATTCACGATTTATATGCACACACACGTGTGCGCCCGCCCCCCCCCCCCCACACACACACACAGTGATATAATGTCACATACAGAAACACATTATACAACACGGTGAACAGCTCATTCGTGCACGAGCAAAGTGTGCAAATGACATGTAGAAATGTAGTAATATTTCAGGTGGTATTCTGCAACTGGCGTTTAAACAGGTATGTTTTATATGCAGACTTGGAAGTCGGGAAGGAAGAGCATGACGTAAATAAAAAGGTAGTGAATTCCAGAGTATTGCCGCAGAAAATGAGAACGCTCTAAAACCGTGCTGATTTCGGTTATATGAGGGAATTCGAAAAATTCGGTCATCAGAGGAAGAACGGAGGGGACGCGTAGGAATATATACTGACTTCCGTAAAAAACGCGAAAAATTGAAAGGCTATTTTTCGGGTGAAAAGGGGTAAATATACAATATTGAACCATTGTGGCAAGTTGTTTGGGTCCAAGACTCACGTGCAGTGAAAAAATTGTGTGAGCAACACATCATTCCCGGCATTGGAGGGTCAACAAAAATGACAAACTGGTTGCTGCATGTGAGGCACGTGCACACCATGCAGAGCAAAGTTAACCAGCGACAAGTACGCAGGCATGCAGCCTTTATAAAGCCGCGCTACAAGGTTCAGATAACGACTTGCCGTCTGAGCGCTACAGAGATGCCAAGACTACGAGCAGAGGAACGCAATCGTGCCCTAGGCCATCTGGAGGCTGGTGTGGATGCCAGGCAGGTCGTCAACATCTTTAACGTCCACATCTCAACCATCTATCGTCTGCAGCACCGCATGCGAGTTACTGGTACCACTGATGATCGTCCCTGGCCAGGCCGTCCTCGGGTCACCACACCAAGAGAGGATCGCCATTTTGTTCGAACCCATCTGCGGGACAGGCGGCAAACAGCCGCTAACACTGCTCGACAGGTGCCTGGGAATCTCCAGCAACGAATCAGCCTCAACACTGTGCGGCGGCGTCTTCAGGAGAACGGGCTGGCATGTAGGCGTCCTCACAGAGGTCCGGTACTGACACCAAGACACCGGCAGGACAGGCTGCAGTGGGCACAAGCCCGAATCAACTGGTGCAGGCAGCAGTGGGGACGCATACTGTTCTCAGATGAGAGCCGTTTTTGTATTGACATGGCTGACGGTCGTGTCAGAATATGGCGTCGACCTGGTGAACGCTATGCTGACTCCTGTGTGGTAGAGCGGAACCCCTGGGGAGGCCCGAACGTTATGATATGGGGTGCAATTGGCATTAACCACGCCATAGGACCAGTCATCTTTCAGAACATTGGTCCTGGTCGCGGACAGGGTGTCAATGCACAGCACTACATCCACCAGGTGCTCAGACTAGACCCCATGTCATTCCTTTTTTTGCGCAACACCCAAACTGGACATTCCAACAGGACAATGCAAGACCACACACAGCCAGGGCCACCCAGCAATTTCTTCAGCATAACAACGTCAATGTGCTGCCCTGGCCAGCCCTCAGTCCCGATTTAAACCCAATAGAACATTTTTGGGATGAACTTGGCAGACAGTTGGACCTCCTGCGTCCACGACCAGCAACAGTGGCTCAACTTCACCAGGCCATCATCCATGTGTGGGCTGGCGTGCCAAGGGGACGCATCAACCACCTGGTCCACTCAATGAGCCGCAGGTGTCAAGCAGTTGTCCGTGCAAATGGTGGCCACACACGGTATTAGGACTTCAAGCTGGTTTGTCACGTGACCTTGGATTTTCCACACAAAGACATATTGCTGATGACATTTTCACACATTACCGGTGTAATGAATCAAATCACGTTGAATTCTCGCTTCCACTCTGTACAATTGTGACCAATAAAATTCGCCCCTAACCTTCAGCTTGTTTTGCTTTCGCGTATTTTATGGAAGTCAGTATATATTTCGAATCGATCAGAGAGATAGGTAGGCGCTTCACCTGTGATTACCTTATACCATAGACAAGCCGACTTATACTGAATTCTGTGCTCGATTTTGAGCGAGTGTAATTCCTTCAAGAGATACGAAGTATGATGCTGTTTTGGCATCTTGAAGATAAGGCGAGATGCAGAATTTTGAACACGTGGAAGTGGCTGGAGTAAGGCTGCGGGTACACCAAGGAGAAGAGCGTTACAATAATCTAGTAATCTAGTCTTGACAGAATGCAGGAAGACACCAACGTCTTCGTGGACTTGTTCTGTAAGGAAAGGTCTGATAGAGCTGATGCGACGGTTTTCAAGAAAGGATGCTTGGCAGAGTTTGGCTCTGTGGTGTTTCAGGGTGAGATCAGAGTCGAGATAAAAGTCAAGGTCACGAACAAATGGCGCAAATGAGATGCCAGTGGAGCCTAGGATTATTGACGGATGAAGACGGGGGTCTTGAGCTTGAGAGTGTTTTGTAAACCGGATAGCTTCTGTTTTATCATCGTCTAATTTCAGCTTATTAGTAGACATCCACTGATATCAGAGACACAGGCTTGAAGACTTTTGACGAGATTGTCATGGCTATCTAGCGTGTCAGAATGTTCAACTGAGTGTCATCGGCGAACATTTCATGATGAACAGAATGGCTGTTAATGATCTCAGTCAGGGGCGTTGTGTACATTATGAAAAGGACTGGACCTAGCACAGACCCCTGGGGAACGCCAAAGTTTGATGACATTTTAGCATCCGTTTCTCGTTAATACGGACGAACTGCGGTTTTTGTTTGACAGATACGATCTAAACCAATTTAGTGCAATGTCACATGTGCCAAAGTTTCTGCTCAGACGTGAAAGGAGTATTTCGTGATCAAGTGTGTTGAAAGCAGCAGACAGGTCGAGGAGAAAAAGAACAGATACTTTGTCGTCATCAAGAGATGTCAGAATATTATTCAAGATTCGGATGAGAGCAGTTTCTGTGCTATGTCCAGCAGGGTAGGCTGACTGGTGGAAACTGAGAAGATTATTCAGAAGAAGATGTTGGGATAATTGATGGAGGACCAATTTCTCTAGAATTTTTGACAAGAAAAGGAGATCGGAGATTGGTCAGAAGTTTTTCAATTCATATGGATAGAGCGACGATTTTTTTCAAAAGAGATTTCACAGCAGCAGTTTTGAAGACATCAGGGACTGAACCACTCAAGAGAGACTTGTTGAAAATATCTGTGATGACAGGTAGTAGGGAGTCAAGATTTTCATAAAGAAGAGAAATCGGGATGGGATTAAGTTCACATGATTTTTTTCGCAGTTTCCTGGAGAATCTCTTTCACAAATTGAGAGGTAACTGGTTCAAACTTGGACAAAGTTGGGCCGGAAATAAGTAGATTTTACTCGTCAAGGACAAGAGGAAAGTAATGCATTACGGATAGTGACTATTTTGTCTTGGAAAAAAATCAAAAAGATATCCGGTAGTTTTGAGTGATCTACGTTGGTCGGAAATACAGCAGTCTTCGTTTTGCCCAGAATGTGGTTCATGTTGCGGTAGAGTTCCTTAAACGTCTTGCTGGTTGAGATTTGAGTCGAGAAGAAACTAGCCTTAGCTTTTTGAACTAAGTCTGCAATATTCCGTTGGAGAACAGGAAAACACCGATTCTAACTCACCCTAGCCCTCACCTAGGTTCGGGCTAGGGCGACCTAGAATCGGTGTTTTCCTGTTCTCTGACAAGTAAGACTTCAATAACCAAAAAATAACGATTATCTACAAACAAACATACTGTGTAGGGTTATCCGTTTTCAATACTAATTTACTAAGTTTTCAGATTTTAATTTTTGCTTAATCCTGTGTTTTTCCTGATCATTTTCAATAACATCATTTTCGCGCAAACATTCATCAAATGAGTCTCTGTCTTTCATGTGAAATAGAACTACAGTCTTTAACTGTTCCCTAAAGTCTTTTAAAACGGAGTTATATTTTTGACATAAAACCACACACTTATCCCATCATGTCTTCCGCTGAAAGCCATGCTTTGACAAAGTGTTTCTCTTTTTAACTATATCTTTTTCTGCCGAACAGTCATCTATAATAAAGAGTGTCTGCGTTCCTTCAAACACTTTATAAAAGTATTCTAAACACTCACTCAGTTTAGTGCTAGGATTAACTAAATATACGTCATTGTCTGTCCATATAAACCTTCTATCATGATATGCTTTGTTCCTTTTAAGTGTTGGACAGAAATCACAATATGATCAAATTTATAGCGATAAACTGTTTGTAATAAGTCTAGGACAAATATTGTTTTTCCACAACCAGTCTGCCCAAAATCATTGAACAATGAGGGGATTTTACATAAAGTTTAACTGCTCCATAGTTTTATAACAGAATTTAATCTAATCCAGTTATTATTTTTATCATACTCTCCGTCAAAACTTGTTCAGTTAATAAAAACCATGAGGCCCCAAATGTGTAAAATTAAACCAATTT
>CM031598.1:102030689-102043189 GCA_018398815.1 Conus ventricosus | reverse complement strand
GCAGAGCATGCAGAGCAGACTATTGCCTCTGTCTGTCTGTCTGTCTGTTTGTCTCTCCTCTCTCTCTCTCTCTCTCTCTCTCCTCTCTCTCTCTCTCCTTCTCCTCTCTCTCTCATCCCTCTCTCTCTCTCTCTCTCTCCTTTCTTTCTCACTTTGAATATCGCCTCTCTTTCTCTTTCTCTCTTTGTCTCTACCTCTGTCTCTCCCTCTGTCTCTCTCTTTGTCTCTCTCTTCTCTCTCTGTCTCTCTCTCTCTCTCTCTTTCTCTCTCTCTCTCCTCTCTCTCTCTCTCTCTCTCTCTCTCTCTCTCTCTATCTCTCTCTCTGTCCGGCCTTTATCTCTCTCTCTCTCTACCTCTCTCTCACTCTCTCTCTCACTCTCTCTCTCTCTCTCTCTCTCTCTCTCTCTCTGTGCCCCTTTCTTTCTCTCTCTCTCTCTCTCTCTCTCCTTCTCTCTCTCTCTCTCTCTCTCTCTCCTCTCTCCTCTCTCTCTGTCTGTCTGTCTGTATGTACCCCCTTTCTTTCTCTCTCTCTCTCTCTCTCTCTCTCTCTCTCCTCTCTCTCTCTCTCTCTCTCTCTCCTCTCTCTCTCTCTCTCTCTCTCTCTCTCTCTCTCATCTCTCTCTCCTCTCTCTCTCTTCTCTCTCTCTCCTCTCTCAGACGACCTGCGCTCATAGGCTTTTACATCCTGCTGATCATCAGAAATCATGTTGAGAAAATCGTACTGAAATGTGAAAAAGCCCTGTCGGCCGTGAGAGCAATGGCAGCTAAGAGCACTGAACAACGCTATCTCGACCGACTGTATCGGGCAGTTGTACTCAGTGTGACTCATTAGGATGAGGGCCTACACATTTGTCCCAGAGGTATATTCTGACATTAGAAAAGATTCCAAATGAAGCGATGAGGCTGACCTGTTGAACAGGTGAAGGCACGTTTCAGGGCGATTGAAAACCCCCGACCCTCCACATGAGGCAGTCAAGAATACAAAAAGGTACTCGGTGGAGACGTGGGCAATCACGTATGGGACATAAAAACATTCAGCTTATGTGCCAGTTACCAAATTTCAAACTACGAACTGTGAAAAGTATTCTGACCACTTCAAACAACTCCATTTAATGCCGTTGCACCAGAGCTTGGAAGACGCTGTCGAGAATGGCCAGGAGGGGGCAGTGCAGAAATTCAAATGCAGGTGGAAAAAATCGGCAAAAAGAAGATATCGTTATACGCCATAACGGTTCAGTAACCAAAGGTTAAGTCGGGTGGGGACACACAGTGAGGCTGAATGACCAACCAATGCGGCAAGACAATAGTCCATACAGTTAACAACTTCATGCCAAACAATGGAGGTAGAAGCAGGGACGCAAGTGCCCCTATGGCTCTCATCCACAGACGCTTCTAGCTCAACAAGCCATATTACTGACTGACTCCACGAACCTGCTTCAGAAGTGGAAAATAAAACGAAAAGCCCTGCATGGCAAAAACGAATGTACAGCCTTCCATGGGATGAAGTCGTATGGATGCACTGCCCAGGATATACAGTTTTTGAAGGAAATGAGATAACAGACACATTGGCAGGCAAGGTAACAATAACGTGCACGTGAACGCGCACGCGCGCGCACCCGCCCGTGTGTGTGTGTGTGTGCGTGCGTGTGTGTGTGTGTGTGTGTGTGTGTGTGTGTGTGTGTGTGTGTGTGTGTGTGTGTGTGTGTGTGTGTGTGTGTGTGTGGTGTGTGTGTGTGTGTGTGTGTGTGTGTGTGTGTGCAAAAGACAAGTAAAACGCGATTGAGTTATTTTGCGTCAAAATGTACATGATTATTTGCAGGGTGATATCTGTAAAGGATTATAAACTGTTCAAATTCATCAGTTCAGTATCAATAACACCTACCCTTATTCATTTATTGTCGTCTCTGTCTCTCTGTCTCTCTATCTCTCTGTCTGTCTGTCTGTCTGTCTGTCTGTCTGTCTGTCTGTCTGTCTGTTCTGTCTCCTCTCTCTCTCTCTCTCTCTCTTCTGTCTCTCTCTCTCTGTCAAACTCTCTCTGCCCCCCCCCCCCCTCCCCCCCCCCGCAGAACAAATTAAACGCAGTATTCAGACGTACTACTCCTCGTCGTCTACGTCGATCACGTAGTTTTAACCAGTTAAACGAAAACACATAACTGCCCGAAACTGTTCCGTACAGGAAGATTATTTTTCCTTCATTGCTTTCCTTAGTAGTCGCGGGCCGTTCCATAGCTATGAGGACAAGATCATTGCTACCTTTTGGTTGTGGAGTGTCTGGAACTACAAGACGTTTCGAGCGAACTAACGCTGAAGTCAGTCAGTCCGCTAACTACTTTCTTCTTCATAATGAAGTATTCGTTTTGAAGACGACGTTGAGAGAAAAATGGTACTGAAAATAATCTATCGAATAACCTCTTAATGGTCAAAATGAGAGATAGTTTTCTTAATCTAACAGAAAATCTCGCTCTCCTCTCTCTCTCTCTCTCTCTCTCTCTCTCTCTCTCTCTCTCTCTCTCTCTCTCTCTCTCTCTCTCCTCTCTCTCTCTCTCCTCTCCTCTCTCTCCTGTATGTGTG
This sequence comes from Conus ventricosus, assembly GCA_018398815.1. NCBI lineage: Eukaryota > Metazoa > Mollusca > Gastropoda > Neogastropoda > Conidae > Conus > Conus ventricosus. The sequence continues at coordinate 102,040,618 of CM031598.1, read as the reverse complement.
TGCATGTGTGTTTGTGTGTGTGCATGTTGTGTGTGTGTGTGTGTGTGTGTGTGTGTGTGTGTGTGTGTGTGTGTGTGTGTGTGTGTGTGTGTGTGTGTGTGTGCTAGATAAGTCGAACGCCCTGGAGTTATTTTGCGTCAAAGTGTACATGGTTATCACCAGGGTGATATCTGTAAAGGGTTATAAACTGTTGAAGTAAAACTTATTCTTATTCATTGATTGTATTCTCTCTCCTCTCTCTCTCTCCTCTCTCTCTTCTCTCTCTCTCTCCTCTCTCTCTCTCTCTCTCTCTCTCTCTCTCTCCTCCTCTCTCTCTCATCCACCTCCTCCTCTTCCTCCACCTCCTCCTCCTTCTCCACCCCCCCCCCCCCCCCCCCCCCCAGCAGAACAAATTAAACGCAGTACTCAGACGTACTACACTTCTTCGTCTACATCGATCACGTAGTTTTAACCAGTTAAACGAAAACACATAACAGCCCGTAATTGTTCCGTACAGGAAGATGATTTTTCCTTCATTGCTTTCCTTAGAAGTCCGCGGGCCGTTCCATAGCTATGAGAACAAGATCATTGTTACCTTTTGGTTGTGGAGTGTCTGGAACTACAAGACGTTTCGTGCGAACTAACGCTGAGGTCAGTCAGTCTGCTAACTACTTTCTTCTTCCCAGTGAAGCGATCGTATTGGAGACGACGTTGAGAGAAAAATGGCATCGATTGATCAAAATGAGAGATAGTTTTATTAATCTAACAGAAACACTCTCTCTCTCTCTCTCTCTCTCTCTCTCTCTCTCTCTCTCTCTCTCTCTCTCTCTCTCTCTCTCTCTCTCTCTCTCTCTCTCTCTCTGTTTGGATGTGTGTGTGTGTGTGTGTGTGTGTGTGTGTGTGTGTGTGTGTGTGTGTGTGTGTGTGTGTGTGTGTGTGTGTGTGTGTGTGTGTGTAAAGCAAAAACTGCAGTAAGGCAAATGCTTACTTACTTTCTTCTTGCAGCAACGAATGTGTAACTACTAAAGAAGCGTTCAGTACAGCAAGTCGATTCCTTTTCACTGTAACTACTAAAGAAGCGTTCAGTACAGCAAGTCGATTCCTTTTCACTGGAACTACTAAAGAAGCGTTCAGTACAGCAAGTCGATTCCTTTTCACTGGAACTACTAAAGAAGCGTTCAGTACAGCAAGTCGATTCCTTTTCACTGTAACTGCTAAAGAAGCGTTCAGTACAGCAAGTCGATTCCTTTTCACTGTAACTGCTAAAGAAGCGTTCAGTACAGCAAGTCGATTCCTTTTCACTGTAACTGCTAAAGAAGCGTTCAGTACAGCAAGTCGATTCCTTTTCACTGTAACTGCTAAAGAAGCGTTCAGTACAGCAAGTCAATTCCTTTTCACTGTAACTGCTAAAGAAGCGTTCAGTACAGCAAGTCGATTCCTTTTCACTGTAATTGCTAAAGAAGCGTTCAGTACAGCAAGTCGATTCCTTTTCACTGTAACTACTAAAGAAGCGTTCAGTACAGCAAGTCGATTCCTTTTCACTGTAACTACTAAAGAAGCGTTCAGTACAGCAAGTCGATTCCTTTTCACTGTAACTACTAAAGAAGCGTTCAGTACAGCAAGTCGATTCCTTTTCACTGTAACTACTAAAGAAGCGTTCAGTACAACAAGTCGATTCCTTTTCACTGTAACTACTAAAGAAGCGTTCAGTACAGCAAGTCGATTCCTTTTCACTGTAACTACTAAAGAAGCGTTCAGTACAGCAAGTCGATTCCTTTTCACTGTAACTACTAAAGAAGCGTTCAGTACAGCAAGTCGATTCCTTTTCACTGTAACTACTAAAGAAGCGTTCAGTACAGCAAGTCGATTCCTTTTCACTGTAACTACTAAAGAAGCGTTCAGTACAGCAAGTCGATTCCTTTTCACTGTAACTGCTAAAGAAGCGTTCAGTACAGCAAGTCGATTCCTTTTCACTGTAACTGCTAAAGAAGCGTTCAGTACAGCAAGTCGATTCCTTTTCACTGTAACTACTAAAGAAGCGTTCAGTACAGCAAGTCGATTCCTTTTCACTGTAACTACTAAAGAAGCGTTCAGTACAGCAAGTCGATTCCTTTTCACTGTAACTGCTAAAGAGGCGTTCAGTACAGCAAATCGATTCCTTTTCACTGTAACTACTAAAGAAGCGTTCAGTACAGCAAGTCGATTCCTTTTCACTGTAACTACTAAAGAAGCGTTCAGTACAGCAAGTCGATTCCTTTTCACTGTAACTACTAAAGAAGCGTTCAGTACAGCAAGTCGATTCCTTTTCACTGTAACTGCTAAAGAAGCGTTCAGTACAGCAAGTCGATTCCTTTTCACTGTAACTACTAAAGAAGCGTTCAGTACAGCAAGTCGATTCCTTTTCACTGTAACTGCTAAAGAAGCGTTCAGTACAGCAAGTCGATTCCTTTTCACTGTAACTACTAAAGAAGCGTTCAGTACAGCAAGTCGATTCCTTTTCACTGTAACTGCTAAAGAGGCGTTCAGTACAGCAAGTCTATTCCTTTTCACTGTAACTACTAAAGAAGCGTTCAGTACAGCAAGTCGATTCCTTTTCACTGTAACTGCTAAAGAGGCGTTCAGTACAGCAAGTCGATTCCTTTTCACTGTAACTACTAAAGAAGCGTTCAGTACAGCAAGTCGATTGTTTTTCACTGTAACTACTAAAGAGGCGTTCAGTACAGCAAGTCGATTCCTTTTCACTGTAACTGCTAAAGAAGCGTTCAGTACAGCAAGTCGATTCCTTTCAACTCTACCATTTGAGAAGTGAATGGTCGTCTCACAGCTATCAGAAAAAGGTAACACTTGTCCTGTTTCCTAGACTCTCCAAATGTACCCAATGATTTAACAGTCAGTTGGTCTACTGGACGTATTTACCCTCTGACTGAAGTGGCCGCTTCGAAAGACACCATGGTGAAAAAGGCGTACTGAGAATGAAGGGGTGGTTTCTGTTTGAGTGCCTCGTGTAATGGCCTCCAGAATGACGTGGGGAAGGGTATACACTTTTCTTCAGCTTAAGGACAGTCGTTGGCAAATATTCCCCAACTCTCTCTCTCTCTCTCTCTCTCTCTCTCTCTCTCTCTCTCTCTCTCTCTCTCTCTCTCTCTCTCTCTCTCTCTCTCTCTCTCCTCTCTCTCTCTCTCTCTGTCCCCCCTTTCTTTCTCTCTCTCTGTCTGGCTGTCTCTCTCTCTGCTCTCTCTCTCTCTCTCTCTCTCTCTCTCTCTCTCTCTCTCTCTCTCTCTCTCTCTCTCTCTCTCTCTCTGTCTGCTCTGTCTCTCTCTCTGTCTCTCTCTCTCTCTCTCTCTCTCTCTCTTCTCTCTCTCTCTCTCTCTCTCTCTCTCTCTCTCTCCATTAAACGCTACACTCAGACATACAAATCTTCGTTTACTTCGATCACATCTATGGGCAAAAGACATTGAGCTGGAACAAAAACGTTCAGCACAGCGATATAAATCCCTCTGCCTCTCCAGTCCTCAGAAGGAAATGGCCGTCTCATAGCCATCAACACAAGGTAACAGCCACCCTTTGATCGCAGAGTTTATCAGACACCGTGTCCAGGCTGTTTAATATCATAGGTCAAAGCAGGCCACTGAGTTCTAGACTAGTGGTTGCAAGTTTAAATCACGCTGGCACCCACCAGAAAATTGGCCGTTTCCACTGGCAAGTCTTGATATGTTGTCATTCTGCTGGTTGTTTGCGAGTGCGCGTGAGCGTGCACACACATACACACACACGCGCGCGCCTGTGTGCGCGCGCACACTCATGCTCACACCTACGCACATGTGCGCACACACATATATAACATACGCGCACATGTACACGTGCACCGCATACACTGGCACACGCATATGGGCCTATGTCCACAAACTCACGCACACACATATAAAACACACATGTGTACACTCACCAAACACACATACGATGATAATAATGGCACAGCCAATGTCATGTAGGTACCCAAGGTCTGACCAGCGCATTGAGCTGCATTCAGACAAATGTTTCGTCGTCTACTTCTTTCAGCAACAAAGGTTCAGCTGCAAAAGAAACGTTCAGTACAGTGAGATGATTTATGTTCAGCCTTCCATTGGAATAGTCAATAGCCATCACCTATCATTTCATTACAGAGTTTACTAGACTCTCAAAACGTTTCCAATGATTTATCAGTCAGTCAGTTTATTGGACGTATTTACCTTCTGAGTGAAGTGGCCGTTTCCAAGACACCATAGTGAAAAGGCGTACTGTGAATGAACGGGTGGATTCTGTTAGAGTGTCTCGTGTAATGGCCTCCAGAATGACGTGGGGAAGGGTATACACTTTTCTTCAGCTTAAGAACAGTCTCTGTCAAAGATTTCCAGACTCTCTCTCTCTCTCTCTCTCTCTCTCTCTCTCTCTCTCTCTCTCTCTCTCTCTCTCTCTCTCTCTCTCTTGTCAACACATTAAACGCTACACTCAGACGTACAAATCTCCGTTTACTTCGATCACATCTGTGGGCCAAAGACGTTGAGCTGGAACAAAAACGTTCAGTTCAGCGATAAAATTCCCTCTGCCTCTCCATTCCTCACAAGGAAATGGCCGTTTCATAGCTACTACCAGTACGCGATAACAGCCACCCTTTGATCGGAAAGTTTATCTGTCACAGTGTCCAAGCCGTTTAATGTCAATGGTCAGTCTGCTGGCAGACCACTGAGGTCTAGATTACAGGTTGTGAGTTCAAATTACGCCGGCGCCCACAATAACAAATGGCCGTTTTCATTGGCACACCTTAATATGTTGTCATTCTGCTGGTTGTTTGCGAGTGTGCGCGGGCACACACACGCACACACACACACACACACACACACACACACACACACACACACACACACACACACATATATATATATATATATATATATATATATATATATATATATATATATATATATATATATATATATATATATATACACACACACACACTCACTCACACACTGTCACACACACGCACACACACACACACACACACACACACACACACACACACACACACACACACACACACACATACGCACTCATGCACACACGTACGCACATGCGCACACACACATACATACACATACGCACATGCACACGTGCTCCACATACAGTGGCACACGCATATGGCCCTATGCCGACAAACGCACGCACACACACATACACACGTGTACACTCACCAAACACACATACGATGATAATAATGGCACAGCCAGTGTCAGGTAGGTACCCAAGGTCTGACCAGCGCATTGGGCTGCATTCAGACAAAAGCTTCCTCATCTACTTCTTTCAGCAACAAAAGTTCAGCTATGACAGAAACGTTCAGTACAGAGTACAGCCAGGTGATTTATGTTCACCCTTCCATTGGATTAGTGAGTAGCCGTCACCTATCATTTCATTACAGAGTTTTCTAGACTCTCAAAATGTTTCCAATAATTTAACAGTCAGTTTACTGGACGTATTTACCTTCTGACTGAAGTAGCCATTTCAAAGACAACATAGTGAAAAGGCGTACTCAGAATGAACGGGTGGTTTCTGTTTTAGTGCCTCGTGTAATGGCCTCCAGAATGACGTGGGGAAGGGTATACACTATTTTTCAGTTTAAGGACAGTCGCTGTCAAGGATTCCCCAACTCTCTCTCTCTCTCTCTCTCTCTCTCTCTCTCTCTCTCTCTCTCTCTCTCGTCAACACATTAAACGCTACACTCAGACGTACAAGACTTCGTTTACTTCGATCACATCTGTGGGCCAGAGACGTTGAGCTAGAACAAGAGGATATAATCCCTCTGCCTCTCCATTCCTCAGAAGGTGATGGCCGTTTCATGGCTACTACCAGTGCGAGATAACAGCCACCCTTTGATTGGAGAGTTTATCTGTCACAGTGTCCAAGCCGTTTAATGTCGTAGGTCAGTCTGCTGGCAGACCACTGAGTTCTAGATTAGAGATTATGAATTTAAATCACGTTGGCGCCCACCATGAAAAAAAATGACCTTTTTGGCTGACCCATCCTAATATGTCGCCATTCTAGTGTGTTGCAGTGTAAGACAGATTAGTTTCTCCACTCCACTGGAATGTCTTTTCCCGTCTGCCATAACACCTAAGATGACTGTAGACGTTAAACCTGAAGAACAGATTAGTTTCTCCACTCCACTGGAATGTCTTTTCCCGTCTGCCATAACACCTAAGATGACTGTAGACGTTAAACCTGAAGAACAGATTAGTTTCTCCACTCCACTGGAATGTCTTTTCCCGTCTGCCACAACACCTAAGATGACTGTAGACGTTAAACCTGAAGAACAGATTAGTTTCTCCACTCCACTGGAATGTCTTTTCCCGTCTGCCACAACACCTAAGATGACTGTAGACGTTAAACCTGAAGAACAGATTAGTTTCTCCACTCCACTGGAATGTCCTTTCCCGTCTGCCACAACACCTAAGATGACTGTAGACGTTAAACCTGAAGAACAGCAGGAACGTGGTCAGATTTAGGAGCTGCTGGTAGCATTGTTCTGGAATCGTGGAAGGCTGTTTGACTGACGTCTGGGAAGGCTGGCCAAAAGGGAACAACAATAATCCATCCCTGAAAGGACAAAAACTCACACGAGTGTGTTGGTGGCAGAGAGATGGGTGAACGTTCAAAATGCTGGAACTGACCTGTGAAGGGAATGCTGTGTGTTGGATATTTGCTTGTACGATAGTGTGTGTGTGTGTGTGTGTGTGTGTGTGTGTGTGTGTGTGTGTGTGTGTGTGTGTGTGTGTGTGTGTGTGTGCGTGCGTGTGCGTGCGCGTGTGTGTGCGGTGTGTGTGTGTGTGTGTGTGTGTGTGTGTGTGTGTGTGTGTGTGTGTGTTTATAAGACCTACTCGACTCTTTGTCCCTGTCTGTCTTTTTACATATTTACTGACTGCGGTTGATTTCGTGATACAAATGGAGGACAAGTTTGGTTTTGTGGCTTGTTGCTTTTGTCGTTATTGTTGCTGTTGTTGTCATCGTTGTCGTTGTTGTTGTCGTTATTGTTGGTGTCATTGTCATTGTCATCGTTGTTGTTGTTGTTGTCATTGTCATTGTCATTGTCGTTGTTGTTGTTGTTGTTGTTGTTGTTGTTTTCGTACTTGTTCTTTTTTTCTGCTGGGATGGATTACTTTATTCTGTATAGTTCATGTTAGAAAAATAAATGTTATTTGTTCATATCTTCATTTAAGGAGTGGCAAGTACCATTTCAGTTGTTTCTGTCAATTCTCAGGATCTCAACAATCCAGAAAAGAGACAGGTAGTCAGATACAACTTAAGGAAAGGAAAAGAATGTTTTGTTTTGTTTCTTTATTGAATACACGTTATGCGAAAAATATAGAAATTATGCTGCAGCAGAATGGAACTATCGGTGTGTTTTTTTCAAAAGTTTCATTGAACTCCCGTGGAGTTACAATAATCTTTGACAATAATTAAAAACGTAAGGTCAACGTTTATTGAAGGACAGTTTTGGAATTTATGTCATGACTCTCATCAAAATGAAAAAAAAAAAACAGAAAGAATTATGGTAGCATATACGGGCAAAAGACAGATTATGCTAAGTTTTATAATAATCTTACAAAAGATTGATGAGTTTAGAACAAGAAATGTAGTTAGAACTTGTGGTTTTAATCTAGCTCTTGACCGTATCAGGGATCATTGCAATGACTAAAAACAATTCAATGAATACCCCTTAGACAAAATGCGCTTGAAAAATGATTGAGCTTTTGAATTTGAATGATATGTGGCGTCAGCTAAATCCAAAACATGTCCGCTAGACGGAGAGAGGAATCAATCGTGTTGAACAGGCTGGACTAGACTGTTTCTCATTTGAGGAGCTGATGTTCGTTTTTTATTATTTGTAGACGATATTGATAACAGATATGGATATGGAACAGATATTTTTCCGCTATCTCGTTCGAGCTTGAATTAATCAAGAATCCAAAGCATGATACCTTTTTGAAATTCGTTTAATCTATTTGAACAAATAAAACGCATTTAGATGAAAGAAGTTATGTAATCAAAACCCTTAAAGAAGCATATGCCGTGAAACTGACCGATAATGAAGTACTCGATGAATATTTACAAGTTTCCAGTTCTCTTGATATTCCCCTCAAGTTTCTCGTCTCAAGAGTATGACAAAAACAATTTTCTCTCTCTCTCTCTCTCTCTCTCTCTCTCTCTCTCTCTCTCTCTCTCTCTCTCTCTCTCTCTCTCTCTCTCTCTCTCTCTCTCTCTCTCTCTCTCTCTCTCTCTCTATGCGTGCGAACGTGCGTGTATTTGTGTGTTCAAAAATATGTACGCACTTTGTCATATTCACTTCACTGTCTGTTTTCATACATGCCATCTTGTACGTTGTAGTACACTTACATATGTTTCCCCAGCCCACCTCACTCCCTACCATCACTCTCTCCTTCCCCTTCACTATTGTTATTCTCATTTTTTTTTTATTATTATTTATTTTGTTATTATTATTTTTATTGTTGTTTTGTTTGTTATTATTCTTATTTTTTGTTTTGTTTTCATTTATCTTCTGTTTTCATTTGATGTTCCTCTATGATTACATGACCGCTTTGCTTGCTTCTTTGATTTCTTACATTAATTGATTTCACTGCATGTTGTAGTCCCTACTCAGGGCGAGGACTGGATGTAAAAAAGCACGTTAGTGCTTATCTATTATCCTCGTAAATAAAGAATTTTGTCTTGTCTTGTCTTGTCTTGTCTCTCTCTCTAAAACAGTGTCATGTGTGTCATGTGACGTAGCCTCACATGGCCACATGTGACGTTCCGTCGCGTACGCCCTTATTTGATATAAAACATTTCCCTAGGTAGGGAAAAGGAAAGTAAAAGAAAGGACAATTTACGTGGCCTGACCAGTGTGATCGGTGTCGCTGGTGGCTATAAAAATCGCTCAGCAAGATAGACGTAGAGTGATTATTGGTTGAATCAATCAGGAAAATGGACGGAAGTTGTCCATTAGTCAAGTAACCAAGGGCTGGTAATGCGTAGAGTTAGATGAGTACTCACTGAATATGTACTCAGGAAGAGCGCAGGAAGGAAAAATAAAGTATAGGAAGGAGATGGCTTGGGGACACTGACCAGACAGGTTGTTTGGAACTGCAGAACGAGATTCACCTGTAATCTACCATTACCAGGTGAGGTATAGACAGATGGGGAGAGAAAAGAGAGAGAGATAAGAGAAGGGGAAAAAAGGGAAAAGAATTTGTCATTATTCAGATTTTGAAATAGATTACTTACACGGACTTCATTCGTGTTTCAGCCCTTCCCGGTGCTGTGGCAGCACCAGTAATGGAATAGGCGACTGTGGCAGTCGCACAACAAGTATTTGGGCTCCAGTGCTGTGGCAGCACCTAATTATCTCCAGAGTAGTAGTAGAGGACAACGACTGTGGCAGTCGTGAGAGAACTTTGAAAGCGTTTGTTATGTTGACCCACTATGATTTTTTATTGTCCCCCTGGTCGAAACTCAGATATTGTTCCTGTTTTTTTTAAGCCATCTTTGATTCTTCTTTGGAAAGTGTATAAATTGTTTCTCCATTGAGGAGGAGAAACCTGTAAAAGAAGTTCTTGTAAATTACTATGTATAATGAGATGAAATTTGGTCACAGCTAGTGGATCTGTGGAATGTTTGTACCTCCACTGGAGAGGAGGAACAGAAGATAATTCTTGGAGAACAAACCTGTTGTATATGCTGGAAAAGTTGATTATCGTTAAGTAAATTATTCCCCGGAGAGGAGGGGGGAGAAGAAGAGTTATTGTAGTGCGCCTTCCGGTTGTTTGGAGCGACTGCGTGTGCACGGAGTGAATGCTGAGCTGAGTGCGTGCATGCATTTGTGCTCAGTGTGACAGTGGTGACTCCGACGTGATGAGCAA
>CM031598.1:102015689-102020689 GCA_018398815.1 Conus ventricosus | reverse complement strand
ACGTCAGGGTGAACGTTTTGCGCAACCCTGTGTCATTGAGCGAGATCGTTATGGGGGTGGAGGGGTAATGGTCTGGGGTGCCATAAATGCTCAATTTCGATCGGAGCTTGTGTTTGTGCCAGGCAACTTGACGGCAAGGCGTTATATTGACACTGTTCTTGAGCCAGTTCTTCTTCCTCTCTGGAGACAGCATGGTGGCAACAGACTAGTGTTTCAGCAGGACAATGCTCGACCCCACACAGCCGTTCTCACACAAAATTTCCTTCGGGACAGCAATGTGGATGTCATGCAGTGGCCCTCCGTGTCCCCAGACATGAATCCCATTGAACATTTGTGGGACGAACTTGGACGACGTGTGCAAGGTCAGCAGAATCCCCCAACTACCGTTGCTGAGCTCACCCAAGCATTGCAGCATCACTGGAACGTGATACCGATCCGTGTCATCCGTCGTTTGTGCGCTTCAATGCCCCGACGTTTGCAAGCTTGTGTTCGTGCTCAAGGGACACACCAGATATTGACAGTGTATTCCTTCTGTCGCGCCTAAATGGGCTTCACTTCAGGCGAATGTGCACCTGTTATAGGCAAACTAATGTACAGTGGTCGCACTTTTGTCACACGTATTTGCTTTGATGTGTGTTTGTTTCATTTCAATAAAATTGTCAGTTGACAATGGAATTGCGTTTTCTTTGCCTCTCAGTATATATATATATATATGTGTGTGTGTGTGTGTGTGTGTGTGTGTGTGTGTGTGTGTGTGTGTGTGTGTGCGTCCTGCATTTGTGAATGTGTCCAACATATGGACAAATTGGTAAATTAGGAGCAGTGCATCTTCATATATTTTCAGCGTCTTCGACCTAATTCTCTTTCAAAAAACAACACAAAAAGATCATGTCATGTAACATACATTTATTGTCTACTTTTGAAAGATACAAGGTTAATATTATACGGTAGAAATGAGACGGGAAGATAGTGAGTCGCAAACACTCAACATTTGATTCGTTTTGCCCCCCCCCCCCCCCCCCCCCCCCCCCCCCATTTTCTGCAAACGTAGAATTAGTCAAGAATAGCTGTGCTAAGTTTAACTGTCCTGAACATCATCCTCAGTGTACTTTTACTATTTTTCCCACAGGCTGAGGTCAGACAAACCATGTCTGATTCTGTTTCTTTAGCAGTTCAGGTGCCCCATTCGTTTTACACACATGGAAAGGGGCAAGCCTAGTCTGATTCTGTTTCTTTAGGCAGTTCAGGTGCCTCATTCCTACCACACCAGGGGCAAAACTTGTCTGATTGCATCGGGTCATCTCCCAACTGAAGCCTCAAGAGCTGTGGTTCGAGAACCCCGGGAGTCCAAATTCTATGCCCTTCCAAAACTTCACAAGGCCAACAACCCTGGACGTCCCATAGTATCCGCCTGTTCCTGTCCGACAACTCTTATTTCACAATTCATCGACTCTCTCCTGCAACCACTTGTTATGTCTCTGCCAACCTTTGTCAAGGACACCAATCACGCCCTTCAACTGTTTGACCAATTCCATTTTCCACCGGTGGATCTGACCGTTTCTTATTTACCATGGATGTCACTTCTCTGTACACGAGCATCCCCCACAATGAGGGTCTACAGGCCATAAAACATTTTCTGAAGAACAGCACCTTTGACATCGACATCACAACCATCCTAAGGCTGGCAGAACTGGTCCTGACACTGAACAGTTTCTGTTTCGGCGATTGCCACTTCGTTCAAACCCGAGGGGTGGCTATGGGCACCAAGATGGGGCCGAGTTACGCATGCCTCTTTATGGGTTTCATCGAGGAGCAGATACTCTCTTCATATCCTGGACGTGTCCCTCCATTTTTCAGACGCTTCATAGACGACATCATAGGTATCACCACAAGCACCAAGGCTGAACTTCTAGATTTCATACACTTTGTGTCTTCATTCCACCCAGCCCTGAAATTCACCTACACCATCTCTGAAACAACTGTATCTTTTCTAGACATTCAAGTATCCATCACCAGCACAGATCAACTGAAAACATCAGTGTTCTACAAAGCAACTGATTCACATTCTTACCTCAAGTTCACATCTAGCCACCCACAGTCTACCAAGAAGAGCATCCCTTACTCTCAATTCTGTCGCCTCAGAAGACTGTGCAGCAATGACGACGACTTCAAACTGCAGGTCAACTGGATGTGTTCCTTCTTCCGAAAGCGCGGGTACCCTGAAGCAGTCATCATCGATGCCGCCAATCGTGCCCTCCGCACCCCCAGGACTCAGGCCATGACCCCATCTCAGAACAAAGATCAGTTTGACCGACCAGTCCTTACTCTGACCTACCACCCACACAACCTCCCAGTTAAAAACATCCTTGTAAAAAACTTTGACATCCTGAGGAAAGACCCTAAACTCAAGTCCACCTTCGACAAACCTCCATTAGTCGCATACCTGCGTGACACCAACCTCAGGGATCATCTAGTACGAGCCACCTACAAAGACTCACCGAGTAGCTCTCCACCAGGAAACCACCGCTGCAACGAACCCCGATGCAAAACCTGCCCCTTTTTAAATACAACCACTAACACCCTCAGGGGCCCATCAGACAAAAGTTTCACTATCAGATCCCCCTTCACTTGCCGATCCTCCAACCTGGAGTACATTCTTTCATGCAGCCTCTGTTCCAAACTCTACTGTGGCGAGACCTACCGGACCCTGGATGAAAGATTCAGGGAACATCTCCAGGCTGTCAACTTGAATAAGGACACCCCCATAGGTACACATTTCAATAGCCCTGGACATAACGTGTTTCATATGTCAATCTCTGCTGTTCACCAAAACCACTCAGATGCCATACACTGTAAATTCCTTGAATCATCTCTGATCTCTAGGCTAGGTACGATCACTCCCCACGGACTGAACATCAAGGACTGAAGTGATGGAGTCACCATCCGAACTATACCATGCGAACTGGGGTTGTGTGGTGGGGGGGGGGGAGAGAAAGAAAAGGGGGGGAGAGGAAAAAAAAAGGGGGGGATGAGGGCGGGAGCGTGCATCTGTGGGCGTGCGTGGGTGTGTGTGTGTGTGGGGGGGGGTGTGTGCGGGGTTTTCTGAGTTCTTATCACTTCAGATTTGTTGAAACAATCCCCTTGTCTTCCCCTTTATGTGTGTGTGTGTTTGTGTTTTGAGTTCTTGTCACTTCAGATTTGTTGAAACAATTCCTGTGTCCTCAGTTTCATGCCACTTGAAAAAGACTCTAAGAGTCGAAACGCTGTGCATTGCTTTTGTTCCTCTTTTTTTTTTTTTTTTGTTTCGGTCTTTACCACCAATCCTCGAATTATACAGTTGTCTGATTCTGTTTCTTTAGGCAGTTCAGGTGCTCCCTTCCTACCACACCAGGGGCAAACCTTGTCTGATTCTGTTTCCTGAGACAGTTCAAGTTGGTGTTTCCTGAGGGATTTCAGGTCAGCTGCTTTCTTTCCAGATTCTGCAACACATTTATGAATCACTATCAAAGCCATCTTCTCACTGTGATTAAAACATCATCATCATCATCATCATCATCATCATCATCATCATCGTCGTCGTCGTCGTCGTCGTCGTCGTCGTCGACATCATTGTCGTTGTTAAAATGATCATCATCATCATCATCATTATCATCATCTTCATCATCATTATCATCATCATCGTCGTCGTCGTCGTCGTTGTCGTCGTCGTCGTCGTCGTCGTCGTCGTCGTCGTCGTCGTCGACATCATTGTCGTTGTAAAAATTATCATCATCATCATCATCATCATCATCATTATCATCATTATCAGCAGCAGCAGCAGCAGCAGCATCTTCGACATTATCATCATCAGCATTACCCAAGTTGATCAATATCTCCATCACCAGTAATTACATTGTCATTAAATAGGTGCCGCTCCATTCTTTCCACAGGAAATGGCGAAACTTTTCGGATTCTCGGCAGTTGAAGTTCAGCTGCTTTCATTTTTTACAAAAATTGCCAGATGCAGAATTTGTCAGATTCTGCCAGATTCATGAATGACCAACAAACCATTATCTTCAGTAGGATTGCTGTCATTAAAATGTCATTGCCGTCACCATACTGCCATTACCATCTTCATCATCACAATCTCCATCATCAGTAGTATGGAGACTTCCCACATCGTCTCAAATAGCAATCAGATCACCACCACCTGTCATGTTACTGTCATTCAATATCATCGACAGCAGTAGCATCGGCGCTAGCAACACCATAAACACTACTATCAGCAGCACTGTCAAACTCGCTGTCTCACGGATCAACATCATTTAATGACCGCCATACATGTCACGGTCATTAAATACAAGAGGAACAGCAGTAGCAGCAGCAGTGGCGGCAGGAGGGTCATCATGATCATCATCATTATCGCCACAATCATCAAGAATTTAACTCATGAACTCAAGTTACCAGGGTCTAAAATTCACTGTCTCAACACCAGACCACACAATCATTCATAGAGACATAGCATTGTACTGGCATACACACTTACATCCGCCAGACTGACCGCGAGACATAGAATTGTACGGGCATACACACTGACTTTCCGCCAGACATACCATTGTGCCAGTATACACACTGACTTTCCGCCAGACATAGCATGGTACAGGCATACACACTGACTTTCCGCCAGACATAGCATGGTACAGGCATACACACTGACTTTCCGCCAGACATAGCATGGTACAGGCATACACACTGACTTTCCACCAGACATAGCATTGTACGGGCATACACACTGACTTTCCGCCAGACATAGCATTGTACCGGCATACACACTGACTTCCGCCAGACATGGCACTGTAAGGGCATCCACACTGACTTTCCGCCAGACATATCATTGTACGGGCATACACACTGACTTTCCGCCAGACATAGCATTGTACCGGCATACACACTGACTTTCCGCCAGACATAGCATTGTACCGGCATACACACTGACTTTCCGCCAGACATAGCATTGTACG
>CM031598.1:101973189-102005689 GCA_018398815.1 Conus ventricosus | reverse complement strand
AGTGTTACATATTTGTAATCACTTTTCATTTGCGCTATTCATAAAACTGTTTGAACTCAGGTTCAGCGATTGTACAGTATGGCTCTGACCTATGGGCACAGTGAAAGCGTTATCTATTGTGAATCTGTTCATATCTTTGCTCTGAAGAGATTTCTATGTGTAGATAGACAGACTCCAAATGATCACATTTGCTGTGGAACTGATCGATTTCCATTTATATTGTTTCTTCTGTCAGATGCATTACCCTACTGGCTCAAATTGATACAAATGGAACACTTCAGAATTCCTCGTAAGGCATACATATTATATGACTTAGATACTAAAGGCAAAAGTAACTGGATGACACAAAGTGCGCCTCTATTGAATATGGATTTGGTTTTATTTGGCTGAATCAAGGGGTTGGTAATTTTAAAGAATTTTTATGTCTTTACCCGTCAACGGCTCGTTGATCATGTTCATACAGTGACAGATTTGATTTTTACAGGTACTGTTGCGATGTTCATGATCTGGATAAACATACTTTCCTTTTAACATAGACAGGCACCTAAAATACGTAACTGTAAAAATCAGACTAACAATATTGCATTAGCCATCCATCTTTTAGATATCGATCATGTAATGATTACGATTTGCTTTGTCCTTTATGTGAAGAATCAAATGAAATTGAATCGCACTTCATCTTGTCTTGTCCAGCTCTCATGTGCATTACAGAAAAGTTTATTAAGCCCAAATACTCCGACAGCCATCTTTGTGTAAACTGTGCATGCTATGTTCATCTACTTCTGCTGAAGCTGTTCAAATTGTTTCATCGTTTTTGTTCGAAGCCTTTGAGTATAGAGAAATTTTCATTTCCTGGACTTTTTTTTAATTATTCATGCTTCGTTCAGTAATAAAATACAATTGCTTATGATTATTGTGCTATAATGTTACACACCCCTTCGTTGTGGGGCCTGGCCTATCATATGAATAAATCAACTGAATCCTTCTCTCTCTCTCTCTCATCCCACACACACACACACACACACACACACACACAACACACACATAACACACACACACACACACACACACACACACACACACACAACACACCCACACACTACACACACGTTTGAAACATGTCACTGGGAGCGTCCACATATTATTTGCATGATTAATCGTCGGCATGAAGAAGTGATTTAATGCACACAACAAAAACCTATGAACCCTCTTTGCAATGATCATGTTATTATCTATACACATTACAAATGATGAAAGCAAGAAAGAAATTAATAAAAGAGAAAGAAAGAGTAAACAGAACAAGTAAAAAGGAGAAGAAAGGGATGGAGAAAATGAAAGAGTGAACAAAAGGTGGGAAGAAAGGAAGAAGACATCAACAAAAAAGAGAAATAAAAGCAAGGGTTCAAGAAAAGTGAGTGAAGCTCCCCATTGGCAATAATCTGACCAATGACCACCTCGAGAACTGGAAAAGGGTCACCGAGAACTGTTACACATCTGCGTGATTGTCGTTCATGGCCCAGTGACTGAGAGCAGCAGACCGTGTCAGCTTTGTCAGCAAAAAGAGTTGGTTCAATCGTCGGTTCATGGCCCAGTTGACTGAGTGCAGCAGACAGTGTCCCATTGTCAGCAGAGTTGGTTCATCGTCCGTTCATTGGCCCAGTTGACTGCGAGCAGCAAGACAGTGTCATCTTGACAGCAGAGTTGGTTCATCGTCGGTCATGCCCAGTTTGACTAGAGCAGCAAGACAGTGTCAGCTTTGGTAGCAGAGTTTGGTTCATCGTCGTTTCATTGGGGTCCCAGTTACTGAGAGCACAGACAGTGTCAGCTTAGTCAGCAGACGTTTGGTTCATCGTCGTTCATTGGCCCAGTTGACTGAGAGCAGCAGACAGTGAGTCAGCTTTGTCAGCAGAGTTGGTTTCATCGTCGTTCATTGGCCCAGTTGCTGAGAAGCAGCAGACAGTGTCAGCTTTGTCACAAGTTTTTGGTTCATCGTCGTTCATTGGCCCAGTTGACTGAGAGCAGCAACAGTGTCAGCTTTGTCACAGAGTTGGTTCATCTTCGTTTTCATTGGCCCAGTTGACTGAGAGCAGCAGACTGTGGCACTTGTCAGCAGAGTTGGTTCATCGTCCGTTCATTGGCCCAGTTGACGAGAGCAGCAACAGTTGTCAGCTTGTCAGCAAGATTGTTTCATCGTCGTTCATTGGCCCAGTTGACTGAGAGCAGCAGACAGTGTCAGCTTTGTCAGCAGAGTTGGTTCATCGTCTCGTTCATTGGCCCAGTTGACTGAGAATGCACGACAGTGTCAGCGTTGTCAGCAGAGGTGGGATCAATCTCGTTTCATTGGCCCAGTTGACTGAGAGCAGCAACAGTGTCAGCTTTTGTCAGCAGAGTTGGTTCATCGGCGTTCATTGTGCCCAGTTGACTGAGAGCAGCAGACCGTGCAAGCTTTGTCAGCAGAGTTGGTTCATCGTCGTTTCATTGGTCCCAGTTGACTGAGAGCAGCAGAACAGTGTCAGCTTTGTCAGCAGAGTTGGTTCATCGGCGTTCATTGGCCCAGTTGACGAGAGCACCAGACAGTGCAGCTTAGTCAGCAAGTTGGTTCATCGTCGTTACATTGGCCCAGTTGACTGAAGAGCAGCAGACAGTGCCAGCTTTGTCAGCAAAGTTGTTTCTCGTCGTTCATTGGCCCAGTGGACTGAGAGCAGCAGACAGGTCAGCTTTGGTCAGCAGAGTTGGTTCATCTCGTTCATTGCCCAGTTGACTGAAGCAGCAGACAGTGCAGCTTTGTCAGCAGAGTTTGGTTCATCGTCGGTCATTGGCCCATGGACTGAGAGCAGCAGACAGTGGTCAGCTTTGTCACAAGTTGGTTCATCGTCGTTCATCATTGGCCCAGTTGATGAGAGCAGCAGACAGTGTCAGCTTTGTCAGCAGAGTTGGTTCATCGTCGTTCCATTGGCCCAGTGGACTGAGAGCAGCAACAGTGTCAGTCTTTGTCAGCAAGAGTTGTTCACGTCGTTCATTGGCCCCCAGTTGACTGCGAGCAGCAGAACTGTGTCACTTTGTCAGCAGAGTTGTTCATCGTCGTTTTCATAGCCCATTGACTGAGACAGCAGACCGTGTCAGCTTTGTCAGCAGAAGTTGGTTCTTCGTCGTTCATTGGCCCAGTTGACTGAGAGCAGCAGACAGTGTCACTTTGGTCAGCAGAGTTGGTTCAATCGTCGTTCATTGCCCAGTTTGCCTGAGAGCAGCAGACAGTTTCAGCTCTGTCAGCAGAGTTGGTTCATCTCGTTCATTGGCCCATGACCCTTGAGAGCAGCAGACAGTGCAGCTTTGTCAGCAGAGTTTGGTTCATCGTCGTTTCATTGGCCCATGGACTGTAGCAGCATACAGTGTCGCTTCTGACAGCAGAGTTGGTTCATCGTCCGTTCATTGGCCCAGTGGACAGAGAGCAGCAGACAGTGTCAGCTTTTGTCACAAGTTGGGTCATCGTCGTTTCATTGGCCCAGTTGGACTGAGAGCACAGACAGTGTCACTTGTCACAGAGTTGGTTTCATCGTCGTTCATCTGGCCCAGTTGACTGAGAGCAGCAGACGTGTCAGCTTGTCACAGAGTTGTTCATCGTCGTTCATTGGGCCCAGTTGACTGAGAGCACAGACAGTGCAGCTTTGTCAGCAGAGTTGGTTCATCGACGTTCATTGGCCCAGTTGCCTGAGAGCAGCAACAGTGTTCAGCTGTCAGCAGATTTGTTTCATCGTCTTCATTGGCGCAGTTTGACTGAGAGCAGAACAGTGTCACTTTGTCCAGCAGAGTTGTTCATCGTCGTTCATTGGCCAGTGGACTGAGACAGCAGACAAGGGGGCAGCTTTGTCAGCAGAGTTGGTTCATCGTCTTCATTGGCCCATGGACGGAGAGCAGCAGACAGTGTCCGCCCCTTTTCCAGCTTTGTCAGCAGAGATGGTTCATCGTCGTTCATTTGGCCCAGTGACTGAGAGCACAGACCAGTTGTTCAGCTTTGTCAGCAGAGTTGGTTCATCGTCGATCATTCGCCCAGTGGACTGAGAGCAGCAAACAGGTCCAGCTTTTCAGCAGAGTTGGTTCATCGTCCGTTCATTGGCCCAGTTGACTAGAGCAGCAGACAGTGTCAGCTTTGTCAGCAGAGTTGTTCATATCGTCCGTTCATTGCCCAGTGACCTGAGAGCACAGGACAGTGTCAGCTTTGTCAGCAAGTTGGTTCAATCGTCGTTCATTGGCCCAGTGGACTGAGAGCAGCAGACAGTGTCAGCTTGTCAGCAGAGTTGGTTCATCACCAAGAAGTGAGTGAAACCGCCGACAAGACAAAAACAGATTTGTCATCAATCTTTTTTGTCAACCGCCTTTGGACACCAAGACTAACGTAAGATCGTGCGCAATCAAATAGTCCGAGTTTTACCAAATTAAAAAAGGTCAGGAGAGGTCCAAACAGCTCCCAGTGTCAACCATCAGCTGCAGAGACGACGCCTCCGCTGCTGGGTCCAAGTCTTGAGATTACCCCTCATCAAGACCTGCTCAACCAGCCATTAAATGGACCCCAGCAGGCCAGAGAAACAGAAGACGACCCAGGTGAGCTTGGCGACAGACAGTGGAGAGAGACCTCAGACTCGTTGACAGAGGATGGAGTGACACCGGCAAACGGCTGAGGAACGCGCAAAATGGAGCGCCTGGCTGCTCAGCCGGCAAGGACCGGGAACATCTATGCTACGGACCAGACACTTGGGAATCTGTGAAGAAGCGTCTAACATGTATCCTCGGAAACAATATTAGGAGGGCGTTAAGTCCATTCGACTGGTAGCCCTAACATAGTTTCAACGTTCCCCGCGATCTGTGGTATTGTTTAATGCAATATT
Organism: Conus ventricosus; assembly: GCA_018398815.1. Lineage (NCBI taxonomy): Eukaryota > Metazoa > Mollusca > Gastropoda > Neogastropoda > Conidae > Conus > Conus ventricosus. The sequence goes on along the minus strand of CM031598.1, from coordinate 102,000,806 downwards.
CGCTGAAAACAAACGCAATTGTACACATAAAAAGCTGCCAACACACAACATTTTTTCCGTGGGTCGTCAGTGCATTCAAATAGGTTTTAAAATGTTTCCTTAATTGTGTTGCTTGAGTCCGATATTTGTATATAAATTGGCCGAGAAGGAGAGCCGAAGATGTATATTGCAATATTAGCTTACTGAATTTACTGTACTTCCGTGTAAAACGTGTGTTTTAAATCTCCTCTCTCTCTCTCTCTCTCTCTCTCTCTCTCTTCTCCTCCTCTCTCTCTCTCTCTCTCTCTCCTCTCTCTCGTCTCTCTCTCCTCTATCTGTGCGTGTATGTACGCATGTGTGTGTGAAAGAAGAGACTCAAAGACTCAAGACTCAAAAACTTTATTACTCAAGGATAGAGATTTTAGCAAGGCCTATTCTTCCAATCTGTCCTTGCTATTCTACAGCATCCTAACTAAACAGATTGCACATAATAATAATGACAGAAACAATGAAAAATATAGCAACATTATAATATACCAATAACAATAGTATCAGAATAATACTATTTAAAAAAAAAAACCAGAGAAAAAAATTCCATTACAACATTACCCAAACACATTCCGACACATACCGCGCGCAGCGCTCACATGCATGCACACGCCCACACCATACACGCACGCATGCGCATACCCCACATCCACCACCCTACCACCCACACACACACCACACACAGACACACACACACACACACCACACACACACATTTTCATTAGCTAATATAGAGGCCAGCATAAAAGTAGGCTTGAGACCATGATCAAAAGGTTAGATTTATTGTTCAAGTAAATTTTAAGTACTGCTGATTGAAGGACGGCAGTGGATTGACCAATGTTTGGCAGACGGAGGAAGAGAGTTCCACACAGATGGACCAAAATATGCAAAACTAGATTTGAACAAATCAATGTCGGACACGTGGTAGAATGTATTAATTAATTTGTAATTTAATGGAATCATATCGCGTTGTTGCCATTTGGATAAACCAGCAAGATATGTGCGCCATGTTTGCTGACTTAAACATTAGTAACTGCCTTAATTATAGGTCAGTTTTGGCTCTGCAGTGTAACATCATTAGTTTGCAAATCATTTGCCCGTGTTGAGTAGAGACTTGGTCGGAAGAATCAGGTTAATCCCCGTCCTATATGCATAGAGTTGATCTTTTTTTTTGTGATTTTCACAAACCGGCACCACTCCAAGACAGTGAACGCATCGTTGATGTGAGTAAGGCAATGGCTTCAAAAATGAATTCCGGATATTGTGGTTCAACATAATAACTGATTTCTTGAGTAAAAACAAATTGCGAGCCAACTGTTTGCAACATTGATTTATATGTGATTGCCATTTAAAGTTTCTCAATCAATGATCACGCCTAAGAAAAACGGTGTTTCGGTAACCCGCTCGATCGAGGTTTCACTCATTTTTTAGAACACAACATAAAGATGCTGTCGTTTGATGCTTCTGTCTCCCGATGCTAGGACCATACATTTTGTTTTTGTGCGGATTAAGGACCATTCGGTTTTTGGTTGCACTCATTCTAAACATCACAGTGATACTTTGTTGTAACGATATTTGTACAGACATAGATGTTTGTATCACTACAGTGGAAGAGAATATCGGCCAGCGAACAGATCACAGCTGACCATCATTGGAGATAAGTGCATCGGTAGGTCATTATAAAATACAGAAAGAAGAGGTCCAAGGACAGAGCCTTGTGGAACGCCACAGCTCACTATTCCATCAGAGGAATAAAGTACCGTGTAAGTAAACACGCTGGGTCCTGCTTTCAAGATAGAAACTGAAAAAGAAGGTGACTACTCTGCCGGATTTGAACATATGCATTCATTTTTTTGAATAATATGTTGTTGTCTACAAAGATCAAACGCTTCTTAAAATCGAGGAAAACAGTTCCAGTGAGTTTTCTTTCGTTGATGGCCCTGAGACCATGTATCACAGAGGCGTGTTAAGAGGCCGGTGCATGAGTGATTTCGACGAAAGCCTGACTGAATGGGTGGAACAGCTTTTGATGTTCCATCTGTTTAGTTAGGTGTTTGTGAACATGTCATCTCTAGAGGTTTCGATACAGACGGATAAAAAGATATTGGTCTAACATTGTTTAAATCAGTGAGATCTCTTGATTTGGGTATGGAATCACTTTGCTGTCCCCCCCCCCCCCTCTACCCCCCCCCTTTAACCACATTGGAAGACATTCTGATCAATACACAAATTAAAAACAGACGTAAGGTATCAACAATGGTAAGGTAGGAAAGCTTGAGTATAGAAGCATTTAAGTATCTGGACCCATGTGCTTTTTTATGTTAAGAGCTTTGAAATTACGAACCAACTTCGTTCATAGCCAAGCAAGGGATGATAAATGAATCTCTAGTATTTTAATCGTGTTGACAAAACGATTGAAGCCACAGCTGAGTTTCAAATCGATTAAAAAATTGTGACACTGCAGCCGTTTGACTGATTCAGTTACCTCAGGAAATGATTGTTGAAAGTGGTTTGCAGACCACATAGTCGCAGTATTATCTGATTTCTATTCTCGACTTGTCATTATTTCATTAAACCAGCACGCATAATGATGCGTATTCCCTGTTTGCGTTTATCAGTTTCCTAAAACTCAGATTTTGAATTTTCTAACTAGATCTGATACTCTGTTTTCTCTGCTTTTATATTCATCTATCGTTTTTTTTGTTTGCGGTTTAAGTCCATCCTTTAGTGCCATTTCTATAATAATGTCTTTTGTCAGCCAGCTGGGAAGTACGCTGTTTTTAAACCCTTTTTTCTTCTAAGTGGGGCATGTTTTCACCGATTGAAGAAAGATATTATACCAGGTATTAACGCTCATTTGGATCTGTGTGTAATTGAGTAACACTGGTAGAAAGAGCTAAGCTAAGTCGAGGAAAAATCATCCTTACTGCAAATTTTTGAAGCAGCGATATTGAATTGTATGTATGGCTCTTATTCGGTTGCTTTGGAAGTTTACAAGACCAAGTGCACAAAATGAGACAGTGGTCGCTAATGCTTTTTGTTGCCCACTGTTATGTTAGATACATGGCTTTGTTGTTCGTGTAGATATGATCCAGCAATGTAGAAGATGTCTTTGCGATCTAGTTGGATTATGAATAACTGATGCACGCCAAAGATGTGGTGGCGCATCCACAGGCCAGCCGTTTTAACAGATCAATGTAAAATCAAACCGAGAAGAATGACATTTGGATAGCTCTATATAATCACCATCATTGGTACAAAGTTGTCATACCAAAAGGAAATTGGCAGCGGGATCCTGTACACATATCCACTAAAGCGGGCTGAGTTGGAGGGTTTTGACCTGCATCCACATGCATTCAACATTACAGGCTCAAGTCACCCTGGCCGCCTTTTTGGTACAGTGAGCGATGCTTTGATGAATATATATTCCTATCCTGTGTCACGACAGATGATGTGCATCGCGTCGGACAAAGTTATAGTTAGTCATGGATAAAGCTGTAACAGTGGAAACGGGAGTCCAAGGCGAGTTTCACTAAGAGACCAAGCAATGAATAGAAGGGGATTTCGTTGAAGAAACAGACATCGGAAATCTTATTTGGCAGACGATAAACATTTAGAGTGACCAATGCGTAATCCACATCATATCAATTACATTACAATGGTCCATTGTATTATTCTAGAATACAGTTCCTGACAATAAAACAAAATAGATATACTGTTACAACAACAATTAAAATATAAAATCAGCATACTATTACTACAACACTTAAAATATAAAACAGCAATCATAAAATATCCAAGAACACACCAAATGGTCCAAAAAGCAGGGCTAGAATGTTCAGTCCAAAGGACAAGTCAAGCATGTTATAAAAATAACAATATTCAGGAAAGTATGACCAACCACACGACAATGTTCGCTTCATTCCAAGCTGTCCGGGTCACAATAGTACAGTCCATCCACAGTAACAAAGCAATAAAACCGGGAGAAGGGGGGGGGGGGGGAAACAAGACCACAGGGTGGGGGGAGGGGGAAGGGAGAGGAGTCAGTGCGTGATGGGAAGTAAGTGAGACGGAGCAAGCAGGTAGGAACAAGACTCGGTGGGGGTGAGGGGGGAAGGGGGGGGGTAGTGGAGCTGAGAGGCAGGGATGGTAATTAATTTGGCGAGGGGGGAAGGGGTAGGCAAGGCTCGGCGAGACAGCAAGCTGTTATCTGATTCCGGATACCGAATATCTGTTAAGCAGGGGGAGAGGGAAGAGCAGGGTGCATTTGGGTCCAAGGATTGAAAGGCAGGGAGGGAAAGGGGGAGAAAGGCCACAAATGGGGGGGGGAAACATCGCATTGATGTCATGGGAGGTCTGTAAAAGTACGCATGGTCTGCATGGTGGGAAAAGGTTTCATTTGAAAAACACTGATTTCTGGTGGACAATGTCAGGAGCATTGTCCAAGTGAAATTGTCTGGAGCTACGTTGAACTGTCTCTGGGGGTAAATTTGTAGGATGGAAACAGCCGATTTCTACTGACCTGGGGGTACATGGGCTGCCACTCCGACGGAACTCAGTAGGACAGGGCTGCTTGACTTGGTTTCTTTTAATTTTGAAGACTGTGATCTTGTTATGTGTTGTTGCAATGGGCTTGTTCCTGACATAGCTCTGGGGTGCCCCATTACCCATATTCCGAGAGGCCGGTTCACAGGAGTGCCAGAAACTGTAATGATTTTCGCCGGAACCAGAGCCGACAAGCCCCTGCAGAACAGGTGAAGACCAATCCGATGTGAAATAGCGTTTTGAACGATACCAAGATTTTGTTTGAGATCAACGAAATTTGTTTCAAACAAAAACCATGCACCTGTTTCACTGCACATAGGACAGCCGTTCCCTATTCATCCCAATAATGAATTTCAAAGGAATAGGTTTTCTAGGAAGTAGAGCAGAGACAGCAATTTTGGCAGCAGGAAAAACTCTTTTCACCTGTCCCAGAAGCTTGACCAAAGTCCTGCTGAAGCGGGTGTCTACAGAGTAGTGTTTGTGAAGGTCGTTTTCCCCCCCCACATCAATGCACCGCCACCCCGCTGCACATCCTCATCATACTGCAAATCTTTGAGGGCAAGCAGTGACTGTCAGTCACCTATGCCCAAGCATTGTGCGTCATGGGTGAGGCCCCGTCCTGTCCCAGTCCTCTGTCGGTCAATAACTGAAGGTTAGAATCTCCCCCAAACTGAAGTTGACAAGTTTGCCTTTCGGGGGAAGACGGATCCTGAATTTTGGGGTATTTGATTGAGCATCGGTCAAGAACTGCTGTGGTATTACCTATGACAGGGGTGGAGTCAGTCTGGCTGTCTGTCAAAGGCTGATTTGTTGCTGGTGACAGTGACGGAGTCCGGTCACAGTGGGAGTGACAGTCTGTTCTTTGTCAGCCCGTAACAACACTATGCTTAGTACACACGTCGCTAGATGTTCCAGCTGTTATTAGTTCTGGCTGCGTTGACTTTTTTGAAGACTAACAGTGGACGTGGTAGGTGCTGACAGTCACCCGGGGTGCGATTTCAAGAGGTGCTTTTTGACGGTCAACACACGGTCAATCAGCTTCGTTTGTTCTTTGAGCGATTGGCGTAGTGTGTTGCACCTCATCTTGCCAGATCTGTCAATTTTCTCCTGCATCGTCTGTTTTAAAGCCTCAGTTGTTGTCAATCTGATTTTAATATCTCCTCAAGGTTTTTTGATGCAGATATACAGACAGATGCAGTGAAAGAAAGAGAGCACTGGATGCCAATTCTTAGCGTCTGTGCTTGTATGGCATTGGTGGGGGTGGGGTCCTGTGTTGTCAGTAGAAGGATGTCCCATCTGTGGTGGTTGCGTCATGCTGACCAGTAGTTGTTCTTATCTCTGGGTAGTGGGGGTCAGTGTCATTGGTGGCTGTTTTCCTCTGGGGTAGTGGGGTCGTGTCCACTGGTAGTTGTGTTTCTCTGGGTAGTGGGGTCAGTGTCACTGGTAGTTGTTTTCCTCTGGGTAGTGGGGTTCGTGTCCTTATAGTTGTTTTCCACTGGGTAGAGGGGTCAGTTGTCAATGGGGTTGTTTGCTCTGTAGTGGGGACAGTGTCACTGCAGCTGTTTTCATCTGGGGTAGCTGGGGTCAGTGTCACAGGTATAGTTGTTATCTCTGGGTAAGAGAGGTCAGTGGTCACTGGTAGTTGTTTTTCTCTGGGGTAGTGGGGTCAGTGTCACGGTAGTTATTATCATCTGGGGTTAGTGAGGTCAGTGTCACTGGTAGTTGTTTCTCTGAGTATGGTTCAGTGTCACTGCAGTCCTGTGACATCATGTTGACCTCAACAGGACGGTGAATCACACAGGAATGCGGACTCTCGTGTTTCAGGAATGATACGTGTCGCTGCTGTAACCGCAAGAGCTCGGTGGATAACGGGGCCTTCAACACTGAGTTCCTGCATTGTCCTTGCTGGTCACTGTTGGCATCGTCCTCGGTGATGTAGCCCAGCGCCCTGTGCTCAATCCCACACATGGCAGGCATCCGCCAGAGTCTTGAAGTTTGCCACAATGGCACCACAATATTTTGAAATTCAGCTCTTTGCCCATGCCTTCCACTTAAAACCCTGGACTACGCCTGACCAGCACCCTTTTTCCGTGTTATTTTTTTTATAGGAAATAAAGTTTATTGTAAGGCATTTTCAGTGTCATGCGTGTAAAATCTGAACAAATGTCTTAGCTAAATTTATTTGGAAACCTCCTCACAGCACAGCGGTACTTGATAACTTTATTTGCCCTCATCCCTGTCCTGTCCCATATGATGTTGAACGGAGAGTCAGGGCCAGGGTCGATTTAGGTAGCGAAGAGCTACGCATCACGCACAACGAGTGAGAGTTCTGAGTTGGGAACACCTAAAAGTTTTCTGCTTGCGTTCAAGCGTGCTTTTTTAGTTTAGGGTGTCTGACTGTACAACTACTAACAGCAACTGCATCGTCAATTACTGTGGACGACTTGACCATGTGAGGGGGGGGGAGGAGTTACATGGTAGACTGTGACGGCCATCCTGGCCGTGGGAAGACGTGATGTCTGCAGTTGTAACTTGTGAAGAAGTAGTGTTAAGCACAACACAGATCAGGGATGGAGTGGGAAACCGGAACAAAGGAAACACGGGTGGACGAGTCCATCTGAACCCACCACAAACTGATTACCGGTTTACTGCCCACTTGTACACACACTGGCCATAGACACGAACAGTCGTCCCTTGTATAAACTTCAGACCGGGGTTGTTTCCCCTCGGCAAGGGGAGCGGCTTCCAGGGTGACGACAGATAAGGCCACTTAGGGCGCCTGGAGGCACACTGCCTCAACAGCTGCACGCAATCAAGGCGTCTCACCGGCGCGTCGGGCAGCACCCAACACCACATAAACCGTTTGAAGAAATCTTGAGGGCAAAGAGCAATTTCACACTGATATTTTCCGAAAAACACACGTATTCAAATAAGAAAAATCCGCTTCTGTTCACAGAAACATGCACAACGCACCAGGCACAGTTTGGGTCAATTCGACACGGAGTAAAACTGATAGATATAAAACACGACTCAGCAAATAAACAGAACGCCGCAGACTCGGGAAAAAACACGCCGCACCGGTCGTGCTGCGACAGAGAGAGAAGAGAGAGAGAGAGAGAGAGAGAGAGAGAGAGAGCAGAGTCAGAGAGAAAGACAGACAGACAGACAGACAGACCGGCAGGCAGGTGATGAGCAAGAGAGAGAGCGGGTGGGGGGGGGGTGAAATCATTTTATCTTTCATTTCCATTCGATTTTACAGAACGTAATATCACAATCTATTATTTTTTAGATGTTGGCTGTGTCCCCGAGCAAATCTCTGCTTCAAGAAGGAACGGCAATGGGCGAAAGGGGAAGGGGAGAGGGCAGCATGGACCAGTCTGCAATGGAGCAAGGGAGGGAGAGAGGGCAGCGTGCCCATCTGCAATGGGAGAAAGGGGAGGGGAAGGGCAAAGCAGCATGGACAGTCTGCAATGGAGAAAGGGGAGGGAGAGAGGGCAGCATGGACCAGTCTGCAATGGGAGAAAGGGGGGACGGGGCGAGGGCTAGCAGGACCATCTGCATGGTAGAAAGGGGAGGGGGAGAGGGCAGCATGGACATCTGCAATGGAGAAAGGGGAAAGGTGAGAGGGCACATGGACCCTCTGCAATGGGAGAAAGGGGGAAGGGGAGAGGCCGCATGGACATCTGCCATGGAGACAGGGGAGGGGAGAGGGCAGCATGGACCAGTCTGCAATGGAGAAAGGGGGAGGGGGAGAGGGCAGCATGACCATCTGCCAATGGGAGCAAATAGGGGAAGGGGAGAGGGCAAGCATGGCACCAGTCCAGCAATGGAGAAAGGGGAGGGCGAGAGGGCAGCATGGACCATTCCCTCAATTTCATGTTTTGTCTGAGAAATGAGGACCGAAAGGCAGGGGGGGGGGGGGGGGGGGGTCGTGGGAGAAGCAGATAAAAACGAAAGTACCAGCACACGACAAGAAAAATATGAGAGGGATGGGGAAAAAGGGATTAAGTGGGGGAAAACAACATGGACGGGAGAAGGTGAGGACAGACAGAGACCGACCAGAGACAGAGACAGACAGACAGCGCCAGACAGAACAAGGCAGAGCCACGACAGACAGAGACAGACCGACAGACAGACAGACAGACAGACAGACGACGAGACACTCAAAAAGGCAACAACAAGGAGGGAGAAGAAGACAGAAAGAGACGAGACGGGCGAGAGAGAATGAGGGAGACAAAGATATAACAGACAAAATGAAGCAAACGAAAATGTGAAATCAATCACTCACTAGTCAAGAATCTTACCATGATACAGTGCAATCAATCACTCCCTAGCAAGAATCGGACATGATCAGGGAAATCAGTCACTCCCAGGCAAGAATCTGACAATGATCATGAAATCAATCACTCCCAGACAAAATCTGACAATGATCATGGAAATCAATCACCCCTAGGCAAGAATCTGACATTGATCAGTGAAATCAGTCATCCCTAGCAAGAATCTGACAATGGATCAGTGAAATCAGTCCACTCTCCCTAGCAAGAATCTGACAATGACTGTGAAATCAGTCCACTCCCTAGGCAAGAATCTACAATGATCAGTGAAATCAATCACTCCCTAGGCATGAATCTGACACAATGATTCAGTGACTCAAATCACTCCCTAGGCAAGAATCTGACATGATCCTGATATAATCACTTCCCTAGGCAAGAATCTGACAATGATCAGTGAAATCAATCACTCCCTACCTAGGCAAGAATCTGACAATGCTCGTGAAATCAATCACTCCCAGCAAGATCTGACAATGATCAGGAAATCAAAGCACTCCACCTACGCAAGAAATCTGACAGGATCAGTGAAATCATCACTCCTCTAGCAAGAACTGACAATAGATTCAGTGAAATCAGTCACTCTGCCCCTAGGCAAGAATCTGACAATGATCATGACATCAAATCAATCACTTCCCTAGGCAAGAATCTGACAATGAAACAGTGAAATCACTCACTCCCCTATGGCAAGATTCTGACAATGATCAGTGAAATCAATCACTCCCTAGGACAAGAATCCTGACAATATCAGTGAAAATCATCACTCCCTAGGCAAGAATCTGACAATGATCAGTGAAATCAATCACTTCCCTAGGCAAGAATCTACAATGATCAGTGAAATCAATCACTCCCTAGGCAAGAATCTGACAATGACAGTGAAATCAATCACTCCCTAGGCAAGAATCTGACAATGAACAGTATGAAATCAATCACTCCCTAGGCAAGAATCGGACAATGATCAGTGAAATCAATCACTCCCTAGGCAAGAATCGGACAATGATCAGTGACAAACAATCTCTCCCTACAAGAATCAGACAAGATCATGAAATCAATCACTCCCTAGGCAAGAATCTGACAATGAATCAGTGAATCAATCAACTCCCTAGGCAAGAATCTGAACAATTATCAGTGAAATCAATCACTCGCCTAGGCAAGAATCTGACAAGATCAGTGAAATCAGTCACTCCCCTATGGCAAGAATCTGACAATGATCAGTGAATACACTCCCTCCCTAGCAAGAATCTGACAATGATCAGTGAAATATCAATCAACTCCCTAGGCAAGAATCTGACAATGACAATGAAATCAATCACATCCCTAGGCAAGAATCTACAATGATCAGTGAATCATCACATTCCCTAGTCAAGAATCTGACAATGATCAGTGAAAATCATCACTCCCTAGGCAAGAATCTGACAATGATCCAGTGAAATCAATCACTCCCAAGGCAGAATCTGACAATGATCAGTGAAAATTCAATCACTCCCTAGCAAGAATCGGACAATGAATCAGGGAAATCCGTCACATCCCTAGGCAAGAATCTGACAATGATCAGTGAAATCAATCACTCCCTAGGCAAGAATCTGACACTGATCAGTTAATCAATCACTTCCCTAGGCAAAGAATCCTGACGAATGATCAGTGAAATCATCACTCCCTAACGGCAAGAATCTGACAATTATCATGAAATCAATCACTCCCTAGGCAGAAACGGACAATGAATCAGTGACATACAATCACACCCTAGGCAAGAATCTGACAATGACCAGTGAAATCAATCACTCCCTAGGCAAGAATCTGACAATGATCAGTGAATCAATCACTCCCTAGGCAAGAATCCCTGAACAATAACCAGTGAAATCAATCACTCCAGGGCAAGAAAACTGACATGATCATGACATCAATCACCTCCCATAGGCAAGAATCTGACAATGATCAGAAATCATTTTTTTCCCAAACTCCCTAGGCAGGAATTGACAATGAAATCAGTGAAATCAATCACTCCCAGGCAGAGAATCTGACAAGATCTGAAATCATCACTCCCTAGCAAGAATCGACATGCTACAGCCTCACAGGGAAATCTGCAACGAGCCACCAAGACAGTGTTTCAGGTCTGGGTGACCGGCGTGATGATGGCTCATGCCCAGACAGCTGGCATCAGCAGAGGAATGGTTTTTTCCCTCAGGCCAGAGGAGAATCGAACAGCAGTCAGACAGCAACGGATCTGTAGTGATACTTTGCTGTCCACTATAATCATTAGGAATCCGGCAAAATGGTTTTCGTCTTGTGACCATGGAACGTATAATTGTTGTGATTCCCTGGAGAGTCACATTCGTGTGATAAGCTTAAGATTTTCGTAAAACGCTCGCCGAAAAACAACCACGGAAATCAGCGATCAGACGTGTGGAATGCGAGCCGTTGCCACGTTGATCTGTTTAGAAGCGTTCTCACACAATCGATTATCTGCGTGAGATGTTGTATCGATGTTTTTTAGAAGGAAGGAAGAGGGAATGCATTTGCATTGTCCGCTTTTTTTTAATGGACTTGACTTCCATTTGCTTTTTGACTGATTGTGTGGTGTTGTCTGTGTTGGTGTGTGTGTGTGTGTGTGCGTGCGTGCTGCGTGCGTGCGTGCGTGCGTGCGTGTGTTTTTGTGTGCGTGCGTGCGTGCGTGCGTTGCGTGCTTTGTGTGTTGTGTGTGTGTGTGTGTGTGTGTGTGGTGTGGTGTGTGTGTGTGTGAGTGTGTGTGTGGTGTGGTGTGGGTGTGTGTGTGGTAGTCTATCTGCCTTCTGTCAGTCTGTCTGTGTCTTGTGTCCTTCTGTGTGTCCCTGTGGTTTGTCCTGTGCGTATGAAGAAGAAGAAGAGAGAGGGAGGAAGACGAGAGAGAGAGAGAGAGAGGAGAGAGAGAGAGAGAGAGAGAGAGAGAGAGAGAGAGAGAGAGAGAGAGCAGGCATGTAAATATTCTTACATCTATGGTATTCCTGACGCAGTATAGTAAACGTGGCATTTTTCTGATACTTTTTTCATATTTTCAAGATTTTACCACAACGCCTCTGAGACACTTTTTGGCTTATTGTATTCAGTTTCGTTTTTTGAAAAAAAAAAATGTTACATTTTTTAAAAATGCCATCTTGTGGCGAGAAGATAGCTTTGGTTCAACTTCTAACCTGAGTACATGTTGGAAGTTCGCTATTCAGTTATAATACAGCTTCAGACATAGGTTACCAAATCCATAAATTCCAGTATCTAAGAGTGGGCGGTAACCCCTGTTAGTATTGAACCAGCGCTGCATAGTGAACCAAGTTTCTACCCACATTGATAGAACGAAAAGCCACAACAACAAGACCAACGCAACAACGATCATCCGGGTGGTTTAGAGCCAATTAGTTATAAGAAGCTTGATTGTAATGTCTGTTTTTCGCCTGTTGGACCCCACGTCTGTTCCAACACACTCCTGGCACTCCCCGTTACTTTTCCAGAATAGATGTCCAGCCGTGGCCGCGTCTCTCTCTCTCGCTCTCGCTCGTCCTCCTCTCTCCTCCGTCTCTCTCTCTCTCTCTCTCTGTCCCTCTCTGGTTCTCTCTCTCTCCTTCTCTCTCTCTCTCCTCTCTCTCCTCACATCAGTCTCTCTCTCTCTCTCTCTCATCTCCTCTCCCCCACAACAAAAAGTCGCTGGAAAAAAGGAACTGCAAATGTCACCACATTGGTCCCGGAGAACATTGGAAGTGCAGCGCAAACCTTGTTCTCTGACCTGGCATTTTGCTGTGGGTAATTTAGGGTGTGTCATGATTTTATATCAAACTGGCGTGTCAACACTAAGCATTAATCTCAGGGAGAAGGTTACAGACAGAGACCGAAAAGAGACAGAGAAAAGAAAAAGAAGAGACAGACAGACAAACCGAGACGACAGACAGGACGACAGAAAAGACATCAGACGAAAAGACAGACGAAAAGACACACAAAAAAGGCAGAAAAGACAAAAGGGAAAGGGAGAAAAAAGACAGAAAGGACGAGAAAGGGGGGAGAGAGAAGGGGAATTTAGGGAGCAAAAAATTTTTAAAAGGGCAAAAAAGAAGGGAAACCCAAAAAGGGGAAAATTTAATCACTCCCTAGGGAAGAATCTTTACAATGGGTCATGAAAATTTAAACACTCCCTAGGGAAAATTACAATGGGCAGTGAAATCAGTCCTCCCAGGCAAATCTGACAATGGGTCATGAAATCAATCACCTTTCCCCAGACAAGTTTTGCCCTTTATCAGTGAAAAAAAACACTCCCCCAGGGAAGAACTGCCCAAAGTCAGTGGAAAACAGCACTCCCTAGCAAAAATCTGACAATGATCATTTAAATCATTCCCCTCCCCCAGGCAAAAAATCTGACAATGGGTCAGTGAAATCAGTCCCCTCCCTAGGCAAGAATCTACAATGATCAGTGGGAAAACAATCACCCCCAAAGGGAAGAATCTGCAATGACAGTGAAATCAATCCTCCCTAGGCAAGAATCTGACAATGATCAAATGGAAAACAATCACTCCCTAGGCAAAAATCTGACAATATCGTGAAATCAATCACTCCCTAAAGGGAAAAAATCTGGGCAATGATCATTGAAATCAACTCCCCTAGGCCCGGGAAACTGACAAAAGATCATGAAATCAATCACTCCCTACGCAAGGGAAACTGACAAAGAACAGTGAAATCAATCACCCCTAGGCAAGAATCTGACAATGACAGGAAAAAGTTTACTCCCTAGGCAAAAATCTGACCCAAAGTCCGTGAAATCAAAACACTCCCCAGGGGAAGAAAATTTACAATGATTTATGAAAACAATTTACTCCCTTTGGCAAGAAAACTGACCAAATGATCAGTGAAATCAATCACTTAGGGAAGAATCTGCAAGATCAGTGAAATCAATCATCCCTAGGGAAGAAAACCCGACAAGATCAGTGAAATTTAATCATCCCTAGGCAAGAATCGACAATGATCAGGTTTAAATTTTAAACACTTTCCCCAGGCAAGAACCCGACAAGGGCAGTGAAAACAATCACTCCCTAGGCAAGGGAATTTTGACAATGAAACAGTGAAATCAACACTCCCAAAGGGAAGGGAAACTGCAATGATCAGGAAACATTCACTCCCCCAGGCAAAAATCTGACAAAGGGTCCCGTGAAAAACAATCACCCCTAGGCAAAATCTGGAAAAATGATCATGAAATCAATCATTTCCCAAAGGGAAGAATCTGACAATTTATCAAATGAAATTTAATACTTTCCCCAGGCAAGAAAACCCGACAAAGATCAGTGAAAATCAATACTCCCAGGAAGAAAACTGACAAAAGAACAGTGAAATCAAAAATCCCCAGGCAAAAAATTTTGACAATACGTGAAATCACCCCCTCCCTGGCAAAAAATTGACAAAGATCTGAAAAACAATCATCCCCAAGGGAAGAAACGACAATGACAGTGAAAACCCCCCCCCAAAACCCCCCAGGCAAGAATCTGACCAAAGAACAAATGAAAAACCCCAAACACTCCCCCCCGGGAAGAATCTGACAATGATCAGTGAAAAACAGGGGCACTCCCTAGGCTAAAAATCTGACAATGATCAGGGAAATTTAAAAACACTCCCTAGGCAAGAATCTGACAATGAACCGTGAAAATTTAAACAAATTTCCCCCAGGCAAGAAAAACCCGACAAAGATCATGAAATTTAGTCCCTCCCTAGGGAAGAATCTGACAAAGATCAGGAAATCAAACCCCTAGGGGTCCTTCCCCCGTTTAGTGAAAACAAACACTCCCTAGGAAAATCTGACCAATGATCAGTGAAATCAATCACTCCCCAGCAAAAATTGACAATTTATCAGTGAAATCAATCACTCCTAAAGGGAAGAAAGACAATGATCAGGAAATCAAACACTCCCAAGGCAAGAATCTGACAAAAAGATAGTGAAAAACTCACTCCCCCAGGCAAAATTGGGCAAAAGATCAGTGAAAACAAAACACTCCCCTTTGGCAAGAAAACTGGGAAAAGAAACAGTGAATTTAACCCCTCCCTAGGGGAAAATCTGACAAAGATCAGTGAAATCAATCCAAACCCCAGGCAAAAATTGACCAAAGAAACATGAAATCAAACCCCTCCCTAGGCAAAATCTTTCCCAAAGAAACAGTGAAACAATCACTCCCTAGGCAAAATTGCAAGAACAGTGAAAACATCACTCCCTAGGGAAAAATCTGACAAAGATCAGCCTCACGGGAAATGCAACGAGCCCCCAAACAGTTTTCAGGTCTGGGGGAAAGGGGTGAAGTGGCTCCCGTGGCCCAGACAGCTGGGATCAGAGAGGGAAAGGTTCCTAGGCCAGAGGAGAATCGAACAAACAGTCAGGGCACAACGGATCTGTAGTGGTACTTTGCTGTCCCCTTAAAACTTAGGACCTGCAAAAAAAGGTTTTCCCTCTTTTTACCTTTTGGGAAAAGATAATTTTGTGATTCGCCCAGAAATCCATTTTTGTTTATAAGCAAAAATTTCGTAACGCTCGGGGCCCAAAACAAAACCCCCGGAAAACAGCGATTTTCCCAGTTTTGGAGCGAGCCCTTGGGCCCCGTTTGATTTAGTTTAGAGCGTTTACAAAAAAAGTTTGATTAAACGCGTTAGAAGTTTATCTATGTTTAGAAAGGGGAAAGGGAAAAGGGGAAAGCTTTTTCATTGTTTAGTTTTTTAAAGGCTTTTTCTTCCAATTTTTCTTTTTTTTAAATGATTTTTGTGTGTGTCTGTGTGGGGTGTGTGTGTGGTGTGTGCGTGCGTGCGTTTCCCGCGTGCGTCGTGCTGCGTGGTTTGTGGGGTGCGGCGTGGTGCGGCGTGCTTTCCCTTTTTTGTGTCTGTGTGGGTGTGTGGTGTTTTGGGGTGTGTGTTTGTGTTGTGTGTGGTGGTGTGGTGTGTGTGTGTGTGTTTTGTGTGTGTCTATCTGTCCCGTTGTCAGTTGCTGTGTCTGTGTCCCGTGTGGCTGTGTGTTTGTCTGTGCGTATGAGGGAGAAAGAGAGAGAGAGGAGGGAAAACAAGAGAGAGAGAGAGAGAGAGAGGGGAGAGAGAGATGGGGAAAGGAGGAGAGAGAGAGAGGGGAGAAAGGGAGACCATTGGGGGAAAATTTTTACATCTATGGGATTCCCCGGGCGCAGTAAAAAAGTAAACCCGGGGATTTTTCGGTATTTTTTCATATTTCAAATTTTTCCCAACGCCTAGAGGGCACTTTTTCTATATTGTAATTCGTTTCGGGTTTTTTTAAAAAAAAAAAAATTTTTAAAATTTTTTTTAAAGCCTCTTGTGGCGGGGGGAGATAGCGTTTTGGGTTTAAAAACTAACCGGTTCATTTTTCAAATTTTGCTATTTCCCTTTTTTACAGCTTCAGACATAGGTTTCCCAAAACCCCAAAAATTCCCGTTTTCAAAAAGTGGGCTGGAACCAACCCCGTTAGTAATTTTAAAACCAGGCCCGCAGTATTGAAAACCGTTCTAACCCCCAATTTTTAGCCCAAAAGCCAAAAACAACAAGATCAACAGCAAAAAACGGGTCAGGGGTGGTTTTTGAGCCAGATTAGTTATCAGGAAGCTGATGTAATGTCTGTTTGTTCTGGCCTGTTGTACCCACGTCTGTTCCAACACACTCCTGTCACTCCCCGTTACTTTTCCAGAATAGATGTCCAGCGTTGCGCGTCTCCTCTCTCTCTCTCTCTCTCTCTCTCTCCTCTCTCTCTCTCTCTCTTCTCTCTGTCTCTCTCTGCTCTTCTCTCTCTCTCTCTCTCTCTCTCTCTCTCTCTCTCTCTCTCTCTCTCTCTCCCCCCACAACAAAAAGTTCGCTGGAATAAGGAACTGCAAATGTCACCAACAATTTGGTCCCGTAGAACATTGGAGAGTGCAGCGCAACTTTCTCTGACCTGGCATTTTTGCTGTGGGTAATTTATGGTGTGTCATGATTTATATCAAACTGCTTCAACACTAAGCATTAATCTCAGTAGTAAAAGTTGTCGTATAACATGAGCTCACCCTTTTGATGTCAAATAAAATTGACATTAATCACCTCCCACAGCACTGCGTTTATACCCAAACCTGCGCCAACGTATGGAATGGGAAGTTACATTGTGATGTGTGTGAGCGTGTGTGTGTGTGTGTGTGTCTGTCTGTCTGTTTGTCTGTCTGTCTCTGAATATACCTGTGAATGCATGTGTGTGCATGTGTGTGTTGTGTGTGTGTGTGTGTGTGTGTGTGTACAAGTACGTGTGTGTGTGTGCGCGCTCGCACATGCGCGCACCCATGTTGATGTGTGTGTGTGTGTGTGTGTGTGTGTGTGTGTGTGTGTGTGTGTGTGTGTGTGTGTGTGTGTGTGTGTGTGTGTGTTTGCACGTGTGTGTGTGTGTGTGTGTGTGTGTGTGTGTGTGTGTGTGTGTGTGTGTGTGTGTGTGTGTGTGTGTGTGTGTGTGTGTGTTTGTGTAGTATGCACGTGTATGTGTGTGTGTGTGTGTGTGTGTGTGTGTGTGTGTGTGTGTGTGTGTGTGTGTGTGTGTGTGTGTGTGTTACTTTATACATGGACGTGCATGTTTGTAGCTTTTTTGTTGCCATTATTCTTGTTCTTGTCTTTACGGGTAATCGTTCTTCCATTCGAGGTTCACTGGCGTCTTTATTTTCAAGTTGTGTAGGTGTGTATGGTGACACAGAGTTCTCACGAGCATTAAACCCAGGAGATTTATCTGAGGAACAAACACAGAAAGAAAAGAAAGGAAAGAGTTCTCAAACGCTGGCACTCTCTGCTTCAAATCAAATGTTGACTGTGGTGACCAGAAACCCTTCACCCTTGATTTGGTCACTTAAAGCCATCTGGATGAACTGTGCTGTGTGTTTGATGTCTCTTAATAATGGCGTCAGATGAAGACACAGGTGTCGAACAGTCACTTGGTCTGTTTCCTATTGTGCAAACAAGCGTTGCGTTACGTTGTACGTTGTCTCTGTTAATTTGTATTCGACCTTCTTTCTATCCTTGAATAGCCAGCTGTGACCAGGATTCGAACCACACGCCTCAAGAGTAGATGTCTTAACCACTCATCGCGCTACTTTGCTCCCCATTCTATCTCCTCTACGGATGTCAGGATACTCGTACACATTTTACAGTCTTCTCTGTCAGTGTCTAGAACACCCTTGACCTACCACGTACTGTTAACTGCCATTATCTAAGATGAGCTTGATAATGAATATCAGAGAAGGACACTCTCGGGTCTCTTGCATTGCCCTGGTGCTTCAGTCGGTGTTGTATACGTCTTCTGTTGCCCGAATAGTTTCTGGAGTAATGGTCTATCTTTTCCCTCACAGATAGCGCATAGACATCTCAGTCGATCGTTATTTTCCCAGTGGATTCTGTTGTGAAATGTTCCAGGGGGCTTTTTCAATAGTGAAGATGGTGAAACCGTCACACAATTAAAATAATCATGATGAACAAATGAGGAAGCAAGTGCAGATAAACAGTTTTCATGATAGATTTAGATATGCGAACTCAGCATGAAAAATGGCACTGCTAGAAATATTTTTACCATTTTTCTAATTGTGAGTTAGTTTAGCAGTCACTAGGATTGAAACTCTTCACGTATAATATTAGACAATGAAGGAAGCAAGTGCAGATAAACAGATTTCTGAAGATTCATAGCGAACTCCATGCAAAGCACCTCGGGAAATTTTGAATTTTAAAAAATGGTTTAAAGTGAATAATCACCATCGCAATATCATGTTGTCTTCTGATGTCTCATTTGAAGTGATTTTTGTACAAACTGAAAAAGTTAAGAAAAACAAAAATGAATATGAAATAACGCCTGTGTATATAAGACTTAACAAGAAGAACAACGATCTATGCCGGGCTCTATCCATTCTCATGAACTAGAATGAAGATACTAGATACTGTCAGTTGAAGCTTTGATGATCTAAATTTTACCACGAACAGTCTGCAAATAAGCCGGTGTTTGATGTGGTCAAGTGAACCAGACAGATGGACCAGCCTGTAAAAGTTTACTCGTCAACGAACGCTGAAAACAAATAATTTGGTTTTCAGTTCTTAAGCAACAAGGCTATGATAACCATTTCAGACATTGAAGAAATTCAGATCATTTTTTTTAAATGAACCTTCACCCTCAGGGTGCTACACGTTCTGAAAAAAAAAATAGAGAAAAATAATTAAACAAACAAGATGCGAAGCATATAAACGTACTCCCAGTTTTCCAAACCGCTTATAAATCGGCCAAGTGCTTTATGAGATAAGAAATAAAGGCAAAATAACGGTTTTAACGGTTATTTAACCGATGTTCACTTTTGAAACTGGTATTTTAGTCCTCACTGGGCTAAAGCCTCTGTACATACCAAATTTCATCCAAATCGGACAATATGTCAAGAATAACGGTTTTTAACGGTCAGATTTTGAAACACTGCATGAAAGTGCCATTTGTGTGTGATGACCTTTCTACATACAAAATTGCATTAAAATCCACCAATATATAAAAATAACAGCAAAATAACAATTTATCGGTTATATAATCGATATACACTTTTGAAACCGGTATTTTAGTCCTTACTGGGCTAAAGCCTGTGTACATACCAAATTTCATCCAAATCGGACAATATGTCAAGAATAACGGTTTTTAACGGTCAGATTTTGAAACACTGCATGGAAGTGCCATTTGTGTGTGATAACCTTTCTATATACAAAATTTCATTAAAACCCACCAATATATGAAAATATATAGGCAAAATAACGGTTTAACGGTTATATAACCGATATGCACTTTTGAAACCGGTATTTTAGTCCTCACTGGGCTAAAGCCTGTGTACATATCAAATTTCATCCAAATTGCCAATTGTCAAGAATAACGGTTTTTAGCGGTCAAATTTTGGAACACTATATAGGAGTGCCATTTGTGTGTGATAACTTTCTATTTACCAAATTTCATTAAAATCCACCTATATATAAGAAATAACGGCAGAATAACGGTTTTTAACGGTTGTTTAATCCATTTTCAGCATTACATCACTTACATATGGACAGAGGATCCGATTTGTCACAAGATCATCCAAACCGCTTATAAATTGGCCAAGTACTTTCTGAGATATTCCATAAAGAAGAAAAACCGTTACAGGCCGTTACAACCGTCAGTAACGGCTATAACGGGGCAAACTAAAACATCAGGCATCATCCGTGACCATAATGAACATACCTGCTAATTTCATAAAGGTAGGCCATGTACTTTCTGAGATATTCCATAAAGAAGAAAAACCGTTACAGGCCGTTACAGCCGTTAGTAACGGTTATAACGGTAAACTAAACACCGGGCATTATTCGTGACCCATAATGAACATACCTACAAATTTTCAGAAAGATCGGCCAAGTACTTTCTGAGATATTCCATAAAGAAGAAAAAGCGTTACAGGCCGTTACAGCCGTTAGTAACGGTTGTAACGGTAAACTAAAACGTTGGGCATCATCCTTGACCCATAATGAACATACCTACAAATTTTCAGAAAGATTGACCCAGTAGTTTTGTCTGGAGCGAGTGGAACACATTTTGACCACGGACACACAGACAGACAGACAGACACACACACACACACACACACACACACACACACACACACACACACACACACACACACACACACACACACCACACACACACACACACACACACACACACACACACACACACACACACACAGCATTTCTTCGTTCCCATTCTAAAGTACTCGCAGTTCTTTAAGAACTGGGAGAACAAAAAGAAAGAAAGAAAGAAAAAGAATCTTTGTTTCAATTTTCACATAGACATATGTCATTGAACATACACCCCAGGCCTCTGAATGACGAGCAAGATCTGAAATACTCTCACTGACTTGTAAAGAAATGGAGGAACATCGAAAACAACATTAACGCTTAATTCGAATAGAGTAACGCCTGACACTCGTCTAAAAGCGCCTTGGAGAAGTACGAATTCTGATAGTTGTCAATCATGTATACAATTCTCCGTCCATGTTTATGACTTCAGTTTATAGGAGATACAAACAGGTGGGGCCCTGGGATGTGATCCACAAAGGATGATCTACAATCACCTGTCTAAGTGACCATCACCCAGCGGTATGCACCTCATTTCACTGAGGTATGGACCACAGCGTGTGTTTTCACTCGTTCTTCAGCTCAGTTGCACGTTCAAACCTATCCGCATACAACACGTGAACACTGTGTATAGTATAACATGAATTTGGACACGACAGGTATGTCATTTGGACATGACATGCATATAGTTTGGACATGACAGGTACATAGTTTGGACATGACAGGTACATAGTTTGGACATGACATGCATATAGTTTGGACATGACAGGTATACAGTTTGGATATGACAGGTATGTAATTTGGACATGACATGCATATAGTTTGGACATGAGAAGTATACATTTTGGACATGACAAGAACATAGTTTGGACATGAGAGGTATACAGTTTGGACATGACAAGTATATAGTTTGGGCATGATAGGTATATAGTTTGGACGTGACAGGTTTATAATTTGGACATGACAGGTATGTAGTTTTTTTTATATGACAGGAATATAATTTTGAAACGACAGAGTAGTTTGGACATGACAGGTATACAATTTGGACATGACGGGTATATAATTTGGAAATGGCAGGTATATAATCTGGACATGACAGGTATATTATTTGGAAATGACAGGTATATAATTTGGACATGACAGGTATATGATTTGGTCATGACAGGTATATAATTTGGACATGACAGGTATATAATTTGGACATGACAGGTATGTAACTTGGACATGACAGGTATATAATTTGGACATGACAGGTATGTAACTTGAACATGACAGGTATATAATTTGGACATGACAGGTATATAATTTGGACATGACAGGTATGTAACTTGGACATGACAGGTATATAATTTGAACATGACAGGTATATCAACTTTTGAATGCTGTACACGATCGATGAGCTTGAATGTCGACACTGTCATGGTGAAGCGCGGTGCTGAATTGATGCGTACTCCCATTCCAAGGGAAAGACTACCGCAGACCAGCCGCCATTTTGCACTTATTAACGCTTCAGCTTGCGGGCTTGGAGCCTACACATTTGAGTCCAGTTTAGAAGGCATTCGTTTGAGGTATTTCAGTTGGTCCTGAATGGCTCGTACATTCATAAATTAACATACACCTTTTACCTCCTTGACCTGATTTTTTTTTACATACAAACGTTCCCAAAAAGATTTCTGAAAAGATGCAATTTTCAAAATTAGGTAAAGTAAAAAATAAATAAATAAATTTTTAAAAAAGGAACAAAGAAAATCGTCTTTCAAATTCTACTTTCGCTTAAATGAAGGCCTTTGGTGTCCAACTGACAAAAATTGACTGTGCATCCTCTCTGCTATCATAGTCTTCTTAAATGTGTTTCAAATCTGATAAACGTATTTTAGATGATGTGTTTGTACATAGAGAGAGATATATAAGACAGACAGACAGAGCAGACAGAGAGTGTGTGTGTGTGTGTGTGTGTGTGTGTGTGTGTGTGTGTGTGTGTGTGTGTGTGTGTGTGTGTGTGTGTGTGTGTGTGTGTGTGTGTGTGTGTGTGTGTGTGTGTGTGTGTGTGTGCGTGTGTGTGGGGGGAGGGGGTGCGCGCGCGCGCGCGCTAATGTGTGTGTGTGACAGACAGACAGACATACAGACAGACAGACAGACAGACAGACAGATGAGCGGAATGTTGATATTGTATTTTTTTCATTTGTTGACGTCTGAGTTCAGTTTCTCAGGATGTTATTCAACATGCATTATTTTTTACATTTTGGCGGGTGTTCTTAGAAATGCATATAATTTACATGCTTGCTGTCAAGGAATATTGATGATGGCGAAGGCAGGGTGAGAGACCACTCTGTGAGCCGGTCTGATTTGTTTGTCTCGAAATTTGTGTACTGGAAAGAAAGAAGGAAAACAAAAGTTGACGTGGAAGAGAGCAAACTGACGAAAGAAAAACGAAACACAAAATGAAGGAATGTAAACAAAGGACAGAGAGAAAACAAAGAGAACGAGGGGACAAACAGGAGGGAGAGAGAGGGAGGTGGAGAAGTGGAGAATGGGGAGAAAAACCAAATGCAAGCAAGAAAACGGAGACTTGAAAATTAAAGAAGAAGAAGAAACAGTAAAATTATTTATTGCATTCACATAAATCTGACGATGATCATCCTCCAGAAGACGAGAAAACAGCCGCCAAGAAAATGTCCAGGTCTGCGTGATGGCGTGATTATCATTGTAGTCTCCCGCCTAATTGACAGCAGCATAGGGCTGTTTCAACAACAGCAATGGCTGATCAGGAGGAGCCAGCGCAATGAGACAGTAACACACCTCTAGTAATCCTTTATAATCCGCTTGGTAGCCACCCAAAGTTTGTGACAATTGTGTTGGTGTTGTTTTCGTTAAAGACGGCAGTCCTAACACAGGCTTTAAAATCACCTACGAGTTCAGAGGCTTGAAAGAGGTCTACATCTAGTTGGCGCCCAGTTGGAGGGGGACAGGTGACTGTCTGTGTTCGTGCTTTGTCTCATTGTCTTGACTGTCTGTGTTCGTGCTTTGTCCTCATTGTCTTGACTGTCTGTGTTCGTGCTTTGTCCTCATTGTCTTGACTGTCTGTGTTCGTGCTTTGTCCTCATTGTCTTGACTGTCTGTGTTCGTGCTTTGTCCTCATTGTCTTGACTGTCTGTGTTCGTGCTTTGTCCTCATTGTCTTGACTGTCTGTGTTCGTGCTTTGTCCTCATTGTCTTGACTGTCTGTGTTCGTGCTTTGTCCTCATTGTCTTGACTGTCTGTGTTCGTGCTTTGTCCTCATTGTCTTGACTGTCTGTGTTCGTGCTTTGTCCTCATTGTCTTGACTGTCTGTGTTCGTGCTTTGTCCTCATTGTTTTGAATGATGTTCGTTTTGCCTGAAGAATTACCAAAGAGGTCGAAACGCGTAGTGTTTGTTTTGCAGTTAGTTTGGACTTTCGTGTGGAAATACAGTAATTTTTTTCTCCTAGTTTTTTTTTTCTTTTTTTTTTTAAATTTCTGCCTGCAGTCAGCTCACTTTGAAGCCATAGCTTGTATCGTTAAAAAGGATACACAATAGGCCACATCAAAAAAAAAAAAAAAGAAGAAGAAGAGGAGGTTAACTAGTTCGTCTAGGTGAAAGCGCTCATATATTCGGTTATCTTGATATGGATATTTTTGTTTATATGGATTTATATGTGAGGGAAAGCGACTGTCATTGTATTCTCAGCTTTTTTGAACGCAGTTTATTTCTGGCCTACGAATTACGTGTGTCCGTGTGTGTGTGTGTGTGTGTGTGTGTGTGTGTGTGTGTGTGTGTGTGTGTGTGTGTGTGTGTGTGTGTGTGTGTGTGTGTGTGTGTGTCTGTGTGTCTGTGTGTCTGCGTGCGTATGTATGTGCATGCGTGTGTGTGTGCGTGCGGGTGTGTGTGCGTGGGTGCTTGCGTGCGTGCGTGCATGCGTGTGTGTGTGTGTGTGTGTGTGTGTGTGTGTGTGTGTGTGTGTGTGTGTGTGTGTGTGTGTGTGTGTGTGTCTGTGTGTACAGCAGCCAGGACTCAAACCACAAACCTCTGATGTATTAACCACTCATTCCGCTACGTTGCCAGGCCACGCTATCTCGGCTGCTGAATTCCGGATTCTGGTACACATTGGACGGTCTTCGTCTGTCAGCCACCAGGCCAATGCTCAGCTTAGCACTGTCCGGTGCCATTCTCTATGATGAGGGGGATAATGAATGCTTGGAGAAAGACACTCACGTGTCTCTAGCACTGTCTTAGTGCTTCAGTCGGATTGTATACGTCTTCCGTTGTCCCGAGTTCTTTCTGATCTACTGTGTCTCTTTCTTCTTCATCTAGTAACTCGCCTGAATACCCCGTCATTCAAAAAATTTCCCAGCGGATTCTCCGTTGATTGAAACGTTCCCTGTGGCCCTCTTCAATCATCAAAACGGCGAAAAACCATCTCAAGGTAAAATGAATGATACTGAAAATGTTCGAAAGGGAAACAGACCGCAGACAAAATGAAAAGAAAGATCATGATAGACTTGGACGGCTGAACTCCGGTTAAAAAAAAAGTACCGACTACAAACATTTCCGCCATTTTTGCCAATTGTCATATTTGGTTCCAGACCAAGGTACTTCTCGTCATCAGACAGCCCTTCCCATCATGGTAATAGCTTATTAAGCTGTGATCTGAGTTAGGGAGAACACAGCGAAACTGTGCCTCTTCAGTGACATGGGTGTGATGTATACATCAATTCTATTCAATGAGACCACTCGGTAATCATTTGTCTCTGGATTTCTCATTTCCAGTTAGGCCAGTGTTGTCAAATTGTCTAAGAACTGAAGTAACGTCATGTATTGCTTCTTACTGCCAACATTTAAAATTTCAAGAGATTCCATCCATATGTACCGACTCTAGAAATTCAATATTTGAGCCGTAATATAAGGAAAATCATGGAGTCGAAGTAAGCCACCAGGCCAATGATAAATCAAATTTAGCTTTCACTTTCAGTCCAAAAGCTGAAATATCCACATGCCATAAGCTTGATGATCTGTGATGTTAAATGGGAGAGAGGAGAGAGGTCGAACCAGGCGATTTGTGATACCTTCAGCTGATACTGCTGGCCGAGTCATGCATGGGTTGATGACGCTGAACGTCTCTCGCTGTGAGCTTTGAACGGTTGAAGTTCCCTCTGGCCAAGTTTCCTCGTTACGAGGACATGTTTACTTCAAATGCCAAAGTGGATGCCACACTGGTTAACTCTCTCTCTCTCTCTCTCTCTCTCTCTCTCTCTCTCTCTCTCTCTCTCTCTCTCTCTCTCCTCTCTCTCCTCTCTCTCTCCTCTCAAATAGAAAGACAGAGAGAGGCTTTCACTGTAAATCTTTGGCAAGTCATTCTCCAATGACAAAGGAATGTTTCCGTGTGCTTGTTTCCACATCCACCCCCACCCCCCATCCCCCACCCACCCCCCACCCTCACCCCATCCCTTCGTTCAACACACACAGATAGATAGATAGATAGAGAGATAGAGAGATAGAGAGATAGAGAGAGATAGAGAGAGATAGATAGATAGATAGATAGATAGATAGATAGATGATAGATAGATAGATAGATAGATAGATTGATTGATTTCAGTTTCATCAAGAAGGCGTCACTGCGTGCGGACTAGTCCATACACGCTACACTACATCTGCTAAGTTTTGAGACCACACTACGCATGATTTAAAGCTGATGAATAAATGAATTAACAACTAAGATGAGAGAATTGAAGAAGAGAGTCTCGTGGCTACGACTTAGCAGATGTCTGACCTACGCATCAGCCCAACGCGCTGGTCAGCCCTTCAGTACCTACCTCACATTGGTTGTGCCATTTTTATCATCGTATGTGTGTGTGTAGTGAATGTACACATGTGTGTCATGGATGTGTGGGCACGGGTACATGTGTGTGTGCGAGCCCATGTGTGTGTGTGTGAAGAGATAAGCAATAGATAAGTAGCGCTGGAGAACAAGCGCTGGAGAACAAGCGCAAATACATACTTCTTACCACTTTGACAGAAATCATTTCTTAGGATTAAAAAAAAAATGAAAAAGGGAACAAGACTACTGAAAACGGGACGTGTCATTATACACTATCTGCGCCCCCAGCTGGGACCTTTAGATCTTCACTCTAACGCTCTCTTAACAGAGCTACTCCGACCGACAGTCAAGACGATGTTTAAATCTATATGAACGCCAGCAGTGAGGACGTGTTTGACCCGATTCAAATCCTGACATTGCTTCACTTTGCCACACGGTGGCACGAAAAATATATGACTAATGCCACTGTCTGGTAGAGAAATAATTATTTGCTCATCTGCCCACCGACATTCTAGTTAATCACCATGCCGTTTGTGAGGAAGACCCTATGAGAAATGTAGATCGGCACAGGGAGCGAAAGGGACACACAAAGACACCGATATGCAGATGGAAAAAGTGTGCTTTGTATATCAGATATCCAACGCTTGAGTGACAGACAGTCAATGGGATCCGATGAATTCTGTTATTGAGACAAAAGCTTGTGGGGCGCTTGGCTTGTGTGTGTGTGTGTGTGTGTGTGTGTGTGTGTGTGTGTGCGTGCGTGCGTGCGTGCGTGCGTGCGTGCGTGCGTGCGTGCGTGCGTGCGTGCGTGTTGTGTGTGTGTGTGTGTGTGTGTGTGTGTGTGTGTGTGTGTGTGTGAGAGAGAGAGAGAGAGAGAGAGAGAGAGAGAGAGAAGAGAGAGAGAGAGAGAGAGAGAGCCGACATATGCATCAATGCAGATCAGTACATTTGCGTCATTACATCACATAGGCGGTGTGGAAAATTCTGCTTTTACACAAACATTCTCTCGTGACGAATGCACGTACGAAAAGGAGTATATAAGCATGGATGGCGCACCAGGTATATTGAATATATGTAGTGATGATGGTGCTTTATTGTTGTTGTTGTTGTTGTTGTTGTTGTTGTTGTTGTTGTTGTTGTTGTTGTTGTTGTTGTTGTTGTTCTTTGGTTTGCTTTTTGTTCGCTTGTTTAATGTACAACTTGTCATAATGCACTAGTTAAGATTTGATGTGCCTACCCTTCTGAGCGAGAGTGCAAGAGAC
>CM031598.1:101960689-101970689 GCA_018398815.1 Conus ventricosus | reverse complement strand
TGCTGATCTGTGAGTTGGCTGCTTCTATTTAAACGTTATGGTGAAAGTGTTTATTTCATGCTGATCTGTGAGTTGGGTGCTTCTATTTAAACGTTATGGGTGAAAGTGTTTATTTCATGCTGATCTGTGAGTTGGGTGCTTCTATTTAAACGTTATGGTGAAAGTGTTTATTTCATGCTGATCTGTGAGTTGGGTGCTTCTATTTAAACGTTATGGGTGAAAGTGTTTATTTCATGCTGATCTGTGAGTTGGGTGCTTCTATTTAAACGTTATGGGTGAAAGTGTTTATTTCATGCTGATCTGTGAGTTGGGTGCTTCTATTTAAACGTTATGGTGAAAGTGTTTATTTCATGCTGATCTGTGAGTTGGCTGCTTCTATTTAAACGTTATGGTGAAAGTGTTTATTTCATGCTGATCTGTGAGTTGGGTGCTTCTATTTAAACGTTATGGGTGAAAGTGTTTATTTCATGCTGATCTGTGAGTTGGGTGCTTCTATTTAAACGTTATGGGTGAAAGTGTTTATTTCATGCTGATCTGTGAGTTGGGTGCTTCTATTTAAACGTTATGGGTGAAAGTGTTTATTTCATGCTGATCTGTGAGTTGGGTGCTTCTATTTAAACGTTATGGGAATGAAGGGATGTAGCTGCAATCTCAGTTTTTGAATGAAGTTTATTTCCAGTTTGTGTATTTATAGATGTGTGTGTATGCATGCGCGCGCGCGCGCGTGTGTGTGTGTGTGTGTGTGTTTGCGCGCGTGTGTGTTTGTGTGAGCTTTGTTGCTGTCTTTCGTTCTATGTCGGTCACTAACAGCAATTTTGCAGCGTGTGTGTGCGTTTGAGTTGTTATTGTTGTTACTGTTGCTGCTGCTGCTGGTTATGGTGGTAGTGACTTTTTCATGTACACCACATGTAGAGTATAGTCAAACGATCGTCACTTTTTTTTTTAATTGATCAAGACTGCTTTTTAAACAGTGTGATTAAAATTTGTCGATTTCAATTATGATTTATTATATTCTATATTCATTCTCGGCGATTCAATATTCGATTTAAAAGTCCACAATCTTGATGTAAAAATATAAACTCATGTTGGATTTAAGATTTAGCAAACTTGGTCTGAGGTTAGTTCAAGTCACTTTACGTGGCAGCATAACCTTACCAAAAATATTTGTTGTCGTCTGTTACCAATCTGTTTTGTTGGAGACCTAGCCGTGTTTTCACGGATTGGATAGATCTCCGTTGTCACGAGTTTGTCACGAGGCCTACGACGTTTGACCCATCTAGGGTGGCGGAATTACTCATTTATTTATTGTCATTGCTGTTGTCGTGTATCCGTCCCTTAATGTGGCTTGTGGTGCGGTTGCACCTTGGTGTAGTTCAGCTCAACTTCGGTTTGCTTTCTCTCTCTCTCTCTCTAATTCCACTGCCCGTGCTATTCATCCTGCAGGTTCATGGGTGGCTGGTACCTTTTTCTCGAACTTGCTGTCTATCGGCCTCTCGCCTGTCTTTTTACCTGTCGCACGTGCTTCGTTTCTTTTAGTTTGAAGTATGCTCACTCAGTGACGCAGCATGGCATGTTGGCCGCCATTGCTGAGGAAGGTTAGCTCTTCACTCGAGCGGAAGATGTCTCTGGGAGCGCCTGCTCCGGTCTTGGTTCTTCACCGTATCATCGAGGGTACAGTCGGTATCTTCAGTTCCTACAGTCGGCCTGTAGGAGAGGGACATCACTTCTTCTTTTTCCGCACCTGTGCCTCTGTCCTCTCGACTGGACAGAGGGCAGAGAGAGTCGTTTGACCCGCCTCTTCTGGTCACCCACGGGTAGCTGGTAAGCATCAGTTCGTGGTTTGTTTGTTTTGGTTTGTTGTTGTTAGCCGGCTTAGTCTTCTCTTTTGCGCAAGTTTCTTTTGTTTTCGAAATTGTAAGAGAAATATTGTGTGAGACCTTTCTCTGGTTAATTCAATCTTTAACCTGGCCATTCTAAATTATTTCCAAAATTCTTTCTCCTGTTTATGCATCTGGTGATGCGGTATTTCGGTGGGGATGGGAAGAGAACCTGGTGATTCAGGGTTGGAACTTGCTTGGTCTCACTCGTCCGCCCCTGTCACGTTCGCCGGACTCTTATCCTTCGGCCACCGTCGTTTGTGTGTGCAAGGAGAACGAGTTTTATGTTCGCGAGCGTGCGTACGCATGATTTGTCGTTCGGATGCGTGGTTGGAGATTTGTGTTATTTTGAAATGTGTTTATAAAATGTGACAATTATGCCATTGAATTATTATTTGCAAATGGGTGGGCAGTTATAAAGCGATGGTCGCTGTGTTGGTTATTTCCTAAGAAAGGCAAATGTTAAATGTGAGTGAGAGAAGGGTGAAGATAATTCATATTTGTTTTATAACCTGTTGATTTAATGCAGTCTTTTACCTGCATCGTGTGAGAAGACCCTAGTGAACATTCCTGGTTCGATGGGTTTACTGTGTGCGTTTAGTAGATTTCCCCCTCGCCCATCATGCGAGTGGCTGTTAAGATTTGACAGCATGGGTCAGACTGTACTGACGGCGGGGTTCCAGTACCCTTCTTCCTTCCTCCTTCCTTCTTCCTTCCCTCCCTTTCTCCTCTCCTCCCAGCTACGTTTCCCCCCCCTTTCGGGGGCTTCACCCGGAGTAACGGACTGGATGGTGCCACGTGCTGGTTGAGGCCACGCTCTGGCTGAGACCACGGACTGGATGGTGCCACGTGCTGGTTGAGGCCACGCTCTGGCTGAGACCACGGACTGGATGGTGCCACGTGCTGGTTGAGGCCACACTCTGGCTGGGACCGCGGACTGGATGGTGCCACGCGCTGGTCGAGGCCACGCCCTGGTCGGGACCGGGGACTGGTAGAGGAGCCCGCCGTCTTGACTGGCCGGCCCTGACCCCCGTCCAGGACCTCCAGTAACAGCGCCACGTTTCCCCCCCCCCCCCCCCTCCGGGACACGCTCTTCACTGCCTGCTTGTGAGTCGAGGGTGTCGGCTTTGAGCGACTCCCTGCGAGAACCGACCCGGTTCGGAGCACCTAGTGCGACAGGGTGCTCCCAGTAGACTTGACAGAGGCAGGGGTGTGGACGCACTCCATGGTGTTAGAAGGGATCGATGCTGTAAATGTTTTCTTTATAATTGTGTATATGTCATATGTGCTGGAATGCTGTAATTGTGATTGTGTACGTCGTATGGTGAAATGTTTATTTATAATCGTGCATGTTGTGGGTGTTGGAGTGCTTGATTGTGATTGTGCATGTTGTGTGCGTTGGAGTGCTTGATTGTGATTGTGCATGTTGTGTGTGTTGGAATGCTTATTTTGCTGGTGTGAATAAATGGGGTGTTGTATCGTAATCTTTCTCGTGTGGGCTCTTGCGAGGCGTGCGAGGTCAGCCATTCCCTTCACTCCCATCTAGACCGATCCTGTCAGGGCAGACCTCCAGGGGTCGGTCGTGACAATTGTGGGGGCTCGTCCGGGATGTGAAGGGCTCTGGCTGTCTCTCTCGTTTCGCGGAGTACCTGTTTAGTTTTGTCTGTTTTATATATGTTTAGTCAGTTTGTCGTGTTTGTTCGTGGGTGGTTGGCTGGGTGACTCTAGCGTGAAGGAGTCTTTTTGTGGCCTGAGGGAACATCCGGTGTGACTGGGGAGTCGAGGTGAGACCGAGGGAGTCGACCGCGTCCAGACCTCCTTCCGCCGGGTACCTCACGCAGGTACGGCCGTAAGTCTTTGCCTTTCTGTTGCCGCTCAGTCTTCCATTCCTGTTTTGTATTTAGCCAGTTCTTGTTTTTTTTTTTTTTTTTTTCTCTACCGGGTTATTGAGTACAGGGGGTTGTATCGGACGTTAGTGTCCCTTTGTTTTTTCCTCTCTCCGATTCCGTCTGCCAGTTTGTTTGTTTTTTTGTTTGTTTTTTTCGGCCAGCCCCACCGCACTGTTGCTCGTGCTGTGGAGCGCGGTGTTGCCAGAGTGGGGGCAGCCAGACATAGTTTTTGTTTTGTTTTTTTTTCGGTGAGCCCCACCGCACTGTTGCTCGTGTTGTAGAGCGCGGTGTTGCCAGAGTGGGAGCAGCCGGAACTTGTCCGCACACACGCACACACACACATACACACATATACACACACCCCTAAAATATTTGTTTTTCAAGTGGAATTGTCTTTCCCCTGTATTTGATAACTGTAGGATATAGTTGTCATGGCAACGTCCGGTGCTGGTGGTATGGCGACGCGGGCGTCGAAGAAGAAGGGTATTCAAAATGTTACTGTAGTCCCTACTATTAGTACCAGTACTTCGACTACGGTAACTTCTACTTATTCCAGTGCTGTAGCGGGTAGTCCAGCGAGTACTTTCACTTCTTCTTCGCTAGGGGATTTTCCTGCTGAGACCCCGACTGGCACTTCCGCTCGAAACGTCAGAGTATAGCGAAGCAACTGTGGGCTTCTGTTGATCGCAGAAACCAAAGCCCCCTATTCTCCATGCTTCCCCTCGTAAGGAGTATGCCCCGGGGACTTTCCTCATGGGAAGGTCGAGACCCAGGGGACGGGTCAGACGGGTCATCCTCCCGTGTCGGGAGTAGTGAACCCCGCCCAGGACATCACGTCCGTCCTGATGTTTCTGGAGCGGCAGCGTAGTGAAGAGGCTGCTCAGCATAGGAAGAGGCTGCTAGACAGGAAGCCCTGCGTAGGGAAGAGCGTAGGAAGAGCGTAGGGAAGAGGTTGCTCTGCGCAGAGAGGAGACTGACAGACAGGAGATTCTGCATAGGGAAGAGGCTATGCTGCGCAGAGAAGAGGCTGCCCGACAGGAGGCCCTTTGTAAGGAAGAAGCTGCCCGACAGGAGGCCCTTCGTAAGGAAGAGGCTGCTCAGCGCAGGAGGAGGCTGCCAGACAGGAGGATCGGCGTAGGGAAGAGGCTGCCAGGCAGGAAGCCCTCCGTAGGGAAGAACTAGACAGGATGGAGGCTCTGCGTAGGGAGGAGATGGAACAACTTCTTTCGCGGTCTCCCACATCTGTAAGTCAGGGGTTAATCACCAGGCAGGTGATAGAGTTAGAGGCCCAAATTAAAGCTTCCAGAGTTCAGACCTAGTGAGGACATTGATATGTTCCTAGAGCATTTTGACAAGGTTGCTAGTTCATACCAATTGTCTGAGGAACAAAAGGCCATGCACCTTTTTTCTGGGTTGTCGGGTGCTGCAAGGGAGTGTGTGCTCACTCTAAATGAAGGTGCGTCTATGCAGACATGCAGTTGGCTCTGCGTAAGCGTTTCCACCTTACCCCAGAGACGTACAGGAGGAAGTTCAGGTCCATGAAGAAGAATAACGACGAGACCTTCGTGCAGTTTGGTGATAGGCTGCGCAAAACGCTAGGGTACTGGCGTCAGTTGGCTAAGTTGGAGCTGGAGGATCTGATCCTCATCGAACAGCTCACCAACACTGTGTCCCCAGAGTTGAGGATCCGATAGGCGAGACAGCACCTCAGGATTTCGCGGCTGCGATTCACACCGCTGAGGTGTTTGCTGAAGCTCGCAGGGCTTATGGGCATCGCCCAGATACGGAGAGGAAGCCCTCCACAGGATTTAGTGGCAATAAGGCGCCGACAACTGCTAGCGGGGTGAACAAGGCAGGCAGTTCATCGGGGATTTCAGCACCCCGACTGTGTTTTCTTTGTGGTCGTCCTGGCCACATTAGGAAAGATTGCCCTAAAGCCGCTGGTAGTCATGGGGCTAGTCCTTTCCAGCATCCTCGCGCCTCGGCTAACGTGGGTCCCTCCACGCTTCTGGTGGTACAGAGTGTCCAGTGTTTCTTTCTGTTGTTGGTTCATCCTTGGTCGACACCATCAGGGATTCGGGAGCATCAACACTCTTTGTGGATAAGGATTTAGTTTCCCCTAAGGCCCGGCGGGGGGCTAGTTATGATGTGTGCGGGTTGGAGGGTGGTTTTACCTCCACCCGTCCTTCTGTACTTATTCCTATCTCCACCCCCTACTTCTGTGGCGAAGTATGGGCCATCGCGGTGGAGCGACCTCTGTATTCCTTATCGTAGGGAATACTATCACCTTCGCTGACGGACACAGTCAGTCCGTGTCTACGGATCTGCCCGTACAGGCGTGTGTGGGAGTCACCACACCGCCAAAGCTAAGAAGCAGGAACAGGAATTGCGTCCCGTTCTTCAGCCGATCTCTAACGAGGTTCTGGCAAGGCCGATCCTGCTAGCATTATCCGTCTTCAGGCCAGGGACTTGGATGTCCAACGCCTACGACAACTTGTGGATCGTCCTGCTCAGTCTGCCCGACACGCCAAGGTGAGCTTCAAGCTCCACAAGGGATCCTCTTTAGGGTTTTCACTCAGGCAGATCGTGTGGCCAAGCAGCTTGTTGTTCCCCAAAGCCTGAGAGAGTCTGTTCTCCGGCAGGCCCACGATTCCCCCATGGCAGGTCATATGGGCTCCAAGCGGACTCTCGAGCGGGGAAGACAAGACTTCTTTTGGCCAGGGGTGAACTCACAGGTTAGGCTGTACTGCCGCAGTTGCGATGTCTGCCAGCGGACAACGCCTAAGGGTCGCTTGAAGCGTGTTCCCCTAGGGTCAGTGCCACTGGTTGGGGAGGCATTCAGCAAGGTTGGGGTTGACCTGGTGGGACCCATTAATCCTCCATCCGATCGCGGTCACCGCTACACTTCGGTAGGTAGAATCTGCGAGTCGATACCCAGAGGCTGTCCCGCTTAGGACTATCGATGCCCCTACTGTTGCTGAATCTCTCAGGCAGATTTGGACGCGCACTGGCGTGCCCAAGAAGAAGTACGGCCGGAAGTTTGTACTGAGAGCGATCATCATCCTCTCCAGTGCCTGGACCGGATCCGGCCAGTCAGTCGTCGACTCATGAGTTAGGCAGTGGGATTGCAGAGTCATGCGTTCACTTTCCGTCATATCAAGGGTTCCTGTAATACGGATGCTGACTATCTTAGCCGAGCTCCGTAGTCAGCACATTGGAAAATCAGTCAGAGGGACACTTCCCCTCAACCAGGGTTTATATCCCCTTTTGGTCTCTGTATCAGGTGTAGTGACAGTTTTCACTTCAGTGATGTTAACGGTAGTGAATCACCAATGGTTCGGATTGTTACTTTCATGGTTGGAAGGTTTGCTTAGTTGTTTTGATAAATGTAGTATTATGTATTTCCCTGTGTGATTCTATCGTAGAATGTTTGTATTGGATTCCTCGTACTCTGTCGATCACAGAGAGTTGGGTTCGGTCCCATTGTTGTGAATTTGCACATGCGTCAAGGTTCAAAGGAGCACTGTATCTCAGAGAAACAGATGCTTTTAGAAGGGGGGTTTGTCACGAGTTTGTCACGAGGCCTACGACGTTTGACCCATCTAGGGTGGCGGAATTACTCATTTATTTATTGTCATTGCTGTTGTCGTGTATCCGTCCCTTAATGTGGCTTGTGGTGCGGTTGCACCTTGGTGTAGTTCAGCTCAACTTCGATTTGCTTTCTCTCTCTCTCTCTCTAATTCCACTGCCCGTGCTATTCATCCTGCAGGTTCACGGGTGGCTGGTACCTTTTTCTCGAACTTGCTGTCTATCGGCCTCTCGCCTGTCTTTTTACCTGTCGCACGTGCTTCGTTTCTTTTAGTTTGAAGTATGCTCACTCAGTGACGCAGCATGGCATGTTGGCCGCCATTGCTGAGGAAGGTTAGCTCTTCACTCGAGCGGAAGATGTCTCTGGGAGCGCCTGCTCCGGTCTTGGTTCTTCACCGTATCATCGAGGGGACAGTCGGTATCTTCAGTTCCTACAGTCGGCCTGTAGGAGAGGGACATCACTTCTTCTTTTTCCGCACCTGTGCCTCTGTCCTCTCGACTGGACAGAGGGCAGAGAGAGTCGTTTGACCCCGCCTCTTCTGGGGCACCCCACGGGTAGCTGGTAAGCATCAGTTTCGTGGTTTGTTTTGGTTTGTTGTTGTTAGCCGGCTTAGTCTTCTCTTTTGCGCAAGTTTCTTTTGTTTTCGAAATTGTAAGAGAAATATTGTGTGAGACCTTTTCTCTGGTTAATTCAATCTTTAACCTGGCCATTCTAAATTATTTCCAAAATTCTTTCTCCTGTTTATGCATCTGGTGATGCGGTAGTCGGTGGGGATGGGAGAGAACCTGGTGATTCAGGGTTGGAACTTGCTTGGTCTCACTCGTCCGCCCCTGTCACGTTCGCCGGACTCTTATCCTTCGGCCACCGTCTGTTTGTGTGTGCAAGGAGAACGAGTTTTATGTTCGCGAGCGTGCGTACGCATGATTTGTCGTTCGGATGCGTGGTTGGAGATTTGTGTTATTTTGAAATGTGTTTATAAAATGTGACAATTATGCCATTGAATTATTATTTGCAAATGTGGTGGCAGTTATAAAGCGATGGTCGCTGTGTTGGTTATTTCCTAAGAAAGGCAAATGTTAAATGTGAGTGAGAGAAGGGTGAAGATAATTCATATTTGTTTTATAACCTGTTGATTTAATGCAGTCTTTACCTGCATCGTGTGAGAAGACCCTAGTGAACATTCCTGGTTCGATGGGTTTACTGTGTGCGTTTAGTAGACTTCCCCTCGCCCATCATGCGAGTGGCTGTTAAGATTTGACAGCATGGGTCAGACTGTACTGACGGCGGGGTTCCAGTACCCTTCTTCCTTCCTCCTTCCTTCTTCCTTCCTCCCTTTCTCCTCTCCTCCCAGCTACGTTTCCCCCCCCTTTCGGGGGCTTCACCCGGAGTACGGACTGGATGGTGCCACGTGCTGGTTGAGGCCACGCTCTGGCTGAGACCACGGACTGGATGGTGCCACGTGCTGGTTGAGGCCACGCTCTGGCTGAGACCACGGACTGGATGGTGCCACGTGCTGGTTGAGGCCACACTGGCTGGGACCGCGGACTGGATGGTGCCACGCGCTGGTCGAGGCCACGCCCTGTCGGGACCGCGGACTGGTAGAGGAGCCCGCCGTCTTGACTGGCCGGCCCTGACCCCCGTCCAGGACCTCCAGTAACAGCGCCACGTTTCCCCCCCCCCCCCCCCCCCCCTCCGGACACGCTCTTCACTGCCTGCTTGTGAGTCGAGGGTGTCGGCTTTGAGCGACTCCCTGCGAGAACCGACCCGGTTCGGAGCACCTAGTGCGACAGGGTGCTCCCAGTAGACTTGACAGAGGCAGGGGTGTGGACGCACTCCATGGTGTTAGAAGGGATCGATGCTGTAAATGTTTCTTTATAATTGTGTAATGTCATATGTGCTGGAATGCTGTAATTGTGATTGTGTACGTCGTATGGTGAAATGTTTATTTATAATCGTGCATGTTGTGGGTGTTGGAGTGCTTGATTGTGATTGTGCATGTTGTGTGCGTTGGAGTGCTTGATTGTGATTGTGCATGTTGTGTGTGTGTTGGAATGCTTATTTTGCTGGTGTGAATAAATGGGGTGTTGTATCGTAATCTTTCTCGTGTGGGCTCTTGCGAGGCGTGCGAGGTCACCATTCCCTTCACTCCCATCTAGACCTATCCTGTCAGGGCAGACCTCCAGGGTCGGTCGTGACATCCGTGTTAGTGATTCTTGCGTTTCGGGGAATTTCAATTATTTCAGTTTCATTGTAACCGAACCGACCTCGTCGTATGACTGCACTCAACTGGCGTCAGGAGTTTTTTTTAACCGTCAGCAATGTTTGTGTGTGCTTAGAATCATACGTTTATTCTTGGAGATGTGTTCTTGTGTTGTTGATGCTGTTGTTGCTGCTGTTGTTGTTGTTGTTGTTGCTGCTGCTGCTGCTGCTGTTTTTGTTATTGTTGCTGTTGCTGTTGTTTTGTTGTTGTTGATGATGATGATGATTTTCATGATGATGATGATGATTTTTTTTCACAATGTCCATCTTTTCTCCGAAGCACGACACTGTCAAAACAGCCTGAAAACAAATGACAGATGAGTGGTCTGTAAAAAAAAACAAACAAACAAACAAACGAAAAAGCAAAGAAACAACACCGTCATTGT
>CM031598.1:101948189-101955689 GCA_018398815.1 Conus ventricosus | reverse complement strand
TGCCCGTCTGTCATCGCGTCATTCACCCTCGACCACACTTCCTCTCGAAGAACAGTATGAACGCTTTTACACACGCGCGTGCGATTGTGGATGGCTTGGGATGGGGCAAGGAAGATAGAGGGGAAGAGAAATGCAGTGGTGGCGGTTTGGTTTTCCCCCAGAACACATGAAGACCAATTTTTACCTCAGGATTTTATTTTGAAAACACGGGTTAATTCACCGCTAACTTCAGGTGACAAGACTGGTAGAGATAACAATTCGGGGATGTAGAACACACACACACACACACACACACACACACACACACACACACACACACACACACTACACACACACTACACACACACACACACACACACACACACACACACACACACACACACACACACACACACACACACACACACACACATACACACACACATAACGCATATTGAAATAAGTCATTTATTCAAGGAATTTGTTTTGACAGCCACTGAATCAATAGTAGACCAACTATGCATTTCTTCTTATAGCTAAAGTGTCAGTATGCTTCCCTCTGTCTCTATCTGTCTGTCTGTTCCCCCCCCCCCCCCCCCCCCCCCCCCGTATCTCTCTCTCTCTCTCTCTCTCTCTCTCTCTCTCTCTTTCTCTCTCTCTTTCTCGCTCTCTCTCCCTCTCTCTAGTGTTTTCAAGATAGCCACGTGCTACTGAATATTACACAGATTTATTGACCTTGGGACCAACGGACCTTGGGACCAACGGACATCGGGACCAATGGACCTTGGGACCAATGGCATGACTGTTGCGGCACAAAGTGTCGCACCTGCACAAAGTGTCGCAATGCGACACTTATTGTTCTGTTTCACTTCCCTCCCCAGCACAAAGTGTCGCACAGCACAAAATTTGACTTGCGACAGTTTGATCAGCTTTACCAGCACAAAGTGTCGCAAGCACAAAATGTCGCAATGGCGCTATTCTGTACATGTATTGAGTGAGCAAGTGAGTGAAGGTAGGTGAGAGAGATACAGTGAAGGTATGACAGACAGACACAACAGACAGATCTCTCCTCTCTCTCTCTCTCTCTCTCTCTCTCTCTATATATATATATATATATATATATATATATATATTTATTTATTTATATATATATATATATATATATATATCCTTCAGTCTTGTGCCCACTCAGCTAGAATTTTTTCCCAGCCCCCTCTAGTTGCCTACAAACGGGACAAGAATATCCGTGACTTGCTTGTGCGTTCCAGTCTCCAGCCTCACAGACGTCAATCTTCTGTAGGCACAAGCCCATGCAATCTGCCCAACTGCAAGACCTGCCCCTTCATCTGCACTGCCATTGAAGTGAAAGGACCCAGTTCACGCATGACTGTCTCCAAATTCTTCAACTGCCAAACCACTAACTTGGTCTACATCATCCACTGCACCGTTTACATCGGCGAGACCGGACGCACTTGACTGTCAGATTCAAGGAACACCTCGCTGACATCAAATACAACAGGGACAAACCAGTAGCCAAGCACTTCAACCTCCCCAGCCATTCCGTGTACAATGCAAGAGTGAAGGGCTTGTGGCTCATGAAAACCAGTGACTCTAGAGACAGGAAGGATATGGAGTCTCACCTGATTCAAAAACTGGGCACCAGAAATCCAGCTGGTATGAATGAAAAAGCTTAGTAATTCTGTGTACTTTTTAATTTTTTTTTATTTTTTTTTCCCCGAGACAACTCAGGTGGACAATGACTTATGATTCCCTTTCCCCTTTAGTACTTACCTGTGCATGATTGGTCTTTTCTATCGTCGAGTGAGGACCACCTCAAATCCAGTCCCAGACTACCTCAAAGCCAGCCAGACAGCTACAGCTACCTGACCATTGCAGATGCCTGTCCTCTACTTCAAGCCAAGGAGCGACGGGTGGCGTCCGAGACAACACCGACTAAGACCAACACCGGGGAAGACGACCCCCATACCTGCGAAACCAGACGTGGCCTTCGCCTTCCCTGGTTGCGCCGTCAGCTGTTTGACCCTCTGAGGAAAGCTGCAAGCTCGGCTTGGACAGAGCGCGTCACAGTGGCCTTCGCCTTCCCTGGTTGCGCCGTCAGCTGTTTGACCCTCTGATGAAAGCTGCAAGCTCGGCTTGGACAGAGCGCGTCACAGTTACCCATTTATTCCCCACTGTTACCCCCCCCCCCCCCCCCACCAATGTGTGCACTTATTGGCGTGTATATGAGTGCGTACGTGTTTGTTCATGCGCGCGCGCGCACTTGTATGTGTGTGTGTGTGTGTGTGTGTGGTTTTGCCCGCGGGAAAGTTTTTTGTGTGTGTGTGGGGGGGGGGGGGGGGGGTGAGCCTTGCAGCTCTTAGCTGCGTCTGGCTAGTGGGTTTTTTTCTCGGGTCCTCCCGTTTTCCCTCTCACCCCTTGGTGCTTGGTAGGGCAACCTACCCTTGGGTCAGACTTGGGTCGGATGCTTTAGGCGGCTGACCTCCTTTCCCCCCCCCCCCCCCCCCCCCCCCCCCCCCCCCCCTTTTCATTTAAAATGCTTTTTCGAGTTTATTGTATCTTATTTATTGTGCTTTCTCTTGTTCATTTCATTCATATGCAACACACCCACTACATACCATCACACCCTCCCCCTCCACTCACTCTCTTTCCCCTCCTCTTCTCTCTCTCATTCTCCACTCTTCCTCTCCTTCCACTCTCTCTCTCTGTCTCTCCCCTCTTTTTCCCCCCACCCCCCTCTCTCTCTCTCTCTCTCTCTCTCTCCCTCCCTTTCTCCTTTTCCTCCTCCTCACTTTACTCTACCCTCTTTCCTCGTGCCCTATTCCTTGAACTCTACTCACCCTCTCTTCCACTGTCCCTCTGTCTACTTCACTCACCACTTTGACTTCACAAGGGGAGTATTGTGCATGTTTATGTCTGTACTTTTTTTTTTTTTTTTGTCGCTGAGGAAGGCATTTTGCCGAAAATTTCTTTGTGTGCTCTTCTGCTTTTTTGTCGTGTTTCAGTAACGTCGCAGTTTGTTTCATTTGCCGTTTGTGATTTTTAGGTTATGGCTTTGAAAAATTTTTCAAAGTTCTTTTTTCTTGTTTTCAATGGTTCTTGGTTTATTGTTTAACGTGGCAAGACCGTCATCTCTGTAT
Source organism: Conus ventricosus (assembly GCA_018398815.1). Classification (NCBI taxonomy): domain Eukaryota; kingdom Metazoa; phylum Mollusca; class Gastropoda; order Neogastropoda; family Conidae; genus Conus; species Conus ventricosus. The sequence continues at coordinate 101,952,552 of CM031598.1, read as the reverse complement.
AAGCCAACCTGTTTACCAAGTATTTTCTGTATATGAGATAACATGAAAAGTCCAACTAATTCACAAGTTTCAGCTCCATCATAAGATCCCATCGTGACATCGAATGTGGAATTTCTGCTGTTGTATTTTAGTCCCTTGCGGATTCATTCCAAGAACTGGCCCTCAGCATTTGTGTCTTAAGAGGATATCTTTTTATATTTTCTACTTTTCACAAGAAAATGTAGCTTCTTTTGCTCTTTCATGATTTTCTTTTGCTTCTTAGATGGCACCTTTGGTTGGTTTTTTGAAAACTCAACAAACATACTATACGGTATTGCACACCAGCCTTTTCTGGGATTGCATTCTTCTTAAAATTGAAAAGGCAGAGGAGTCAAATTACCACTTCCCGCGGTCACTGAGGAGAAACAACCAGGTTTCGAAATATCGGTATATGACCAGGAGTTATGTTAGTGAGTTTCCTTCCCTATTGGAGGATGTCTCCCCCTTGGAGAATATAAGCTTGCTGAAGGCTCATTTTGAGAAGCATTTATTTCATTTTTCCCCATTCACCCACTCAAGCACATACTGTTGCTTAGGCAGAATCATCTACCACTGCAGATATGACTGCGTATCTCCCCCTATTTCTTCAATCTAAGACATAAGAGCAAGCTTTGTTTATAATTTAATATATATATATATATATATATATATATATATATATATATATGGATAGATAGAGAGATAAATACATTTCCAAAACAAAAGAACAAGGACAAGCTGTTGTGGTTATAGTTGAAATGTCCGGCTTGATTCGCCTTCATCAGCAATTGACCGCCACACTGAGTGCCAGCAGGTATGGTAGTGAGGGAAGGCATAATTATACGTATATATTTATATATATGTGTGTGTTGACTTTACTGTCATCATATTTCTTTTTTTCAGTTGCATCACTCTGTCGTATATTTCAGAGAGAGAGAGAGAGAGTGCCGGGGAAGCAGTTCTCTCCTATCTTCGTGTGGTATTGTTTTGCATTCTTTACATGGGACATTTTGTCTCTTGGTGGTGGATTTGGTACACTGAAAAGTGTTGGTACTGCACTCTAAATCAGTCAACAGTTTTTTGCGGGTGTCGTCCATGAATTGATTGGCTTCAAAATGCTCAGAACAAATAGAGCAGTTTGCATGAAGGTACGCAGCTGATCTTCACGCCTACAGTTCTGAACCCATTTCTTGCATCTGTAAAAAACACAAAAAGAATGGTGAAACTCAGCCTCTGTCCTTCGCCCACTTGTACTGAATTTGGCACGCAGACAGCTTGGATTTCTTTTAACTCTGCTTTGAGCATCTTCTAGTAGTTCTTTGAGAAGAGAATGGTATGCACCAAACGTTTCCCACCTTGCGATTCATGGTCTCACCCACCATCTTCGATTTTTTTTTTAAATTCTTCAATTGTACGCAAGTGATCAAAATGATTAAAATAGCGCAAACTAAAAATTCTTCTTCAGAGCCCATGTTCAGAGAATACTGAGCGCCGCGGCCTGTCCAGCAGCTGGCAGAGTACTGAGCGCCGCGGCCTGTCCAGCAGCTGTGCAGACGCTTGCCGCCGGACTGGAGGAAACCAGCAGGGATGGTGTTTAGATTTCCGTCAACAAACCGTCACTGCCGTGTCAAACAACAGTATTCCACTCGCAGAGAAGGTTTTCCAGCGTATAGTAGGGTGTCGCCAGCTTTCAGTGAGCGGTCTGTTGTTTACCAAATGCGCACGTGCGCCACGCACTCTCCTCTGGCGGCGCGCCATCCTACTTCAATGTTTGCTGTATGGCAAACTAGTCGTAGATGGTTGTTGTATTTGACTGTTTCTGATTTGTTGCACGTTACTACTTCAATGTTTGCTGTATGGCAAACTAGTCGTAGATGGTTGTTGTATTTGGTTGTTTCTGATTTGTTTGCACGTTACTACTTTCAATGTTTGCTGTATGGCAAACTAGTCGTAGATGGTTGTTGTATTTGGTTGTTTCTGATTTGTTGCACGTACTACTTCAATGTTTGCTGTATGGCAAACTAGTCGTAGATGGTTGTTGTATTTGGTTGTTTCTGATTTGTTGCACGTTACTACTTCAATGTTTGCTGAATGGCAAACTAGTCGTAGATGGTTGTTGATTTGGTTGTTTCTGATTTGTTGCACGTTACTACTTCAATGTTTGGCTGTATGGCAAACTAGTCGTAGATGGTTGTTGTATTTGGTTGTTTCTGATTTGTTGCACGTTACTACTTCAATGTTTGCTGAATGGCAAAACTAGTCGTAGATGGTTGTTTGTATTTGGTTGTTTCTGATTGTTGCACGTTACTACTTCAATGTTTGCTGTATGGCAAACTATCGTAGATGGTTGTTGTATTTGGTTGTTTCTGATTTGATCGTAGATGGTTTGTTGTATTTGACTGTTTCTGATTTGTTGCACGTTACTACTTCAATGTTTGCTGAATGGCAAACTAGTCGTAGATGGTTGTTGTATTTGACTGTTTCTGATTTGTTGCATGTTACTACTTCAATGTTTGCTGTATGCAAACTAGTCGTAGATGGTTGTTGTATTTGGTTGTTTCTGATTGTTGCACGTTACTACTTCAATGTTTGCTGTATGGCAAACTAGTCGTAGATGGTTGTTGTATTTGGTTGTTTCTGATTTGTTGCACGTTACTACTTCAATGTTTGCTGTATGGCAAACTAGTCGTAGATGGTTGTTGTACTTGGTTGTTTCTGATTTGATCGTAGATGGTTGTTGTATTTGATTGTTTCTGATTTGATCGTAGATGGTTGTTGTATTGGTTGTTTCTGATTTGTTGCACGTTACTACTTCAATGTTTGCTGTATGGCAAACTAGTCGTAGATGGTTGTTGTATTTGGTTGTTTCTGATTTGATCGTAGATGGTTGTTGTATTTGACTGTTCTGATTTGTTGCACGTTACTACTCAATGTTTGCTGAATGGCAAACTAGTCGTAGATGGTTGTTGTATTTGACTGTTTCTGATTTGTTGCATGTTACTACTTCAATGTTTGCTGTATGGCAAACTAGTCGTAATGGTTGTTGTATTTGGTTGTTTCTGATTTGTTGCACGTTACTACTTCAATGTTTGCTGTATGGCAAACTAGTCGTAGATGGTTGTTGTACTTGGTTGTTTCTGATTTGATCGTAGATGGTTGTTGTATTTGATTGTTTCTGATTTATCGTAGATGGTTGTTGTATTTGGTTGTTTCTGATTTGTTGCACGTTACTACTTCAATGTTTGCTGTAAGGCAAACTAGTCGTAGATGGTTGTTGTATTGGTTGTTTCTGATTGTTGCACTTACTACTTCAATGTTTGCTGTATGGCAAACTAGTCGTAGATGGTTGTTGTATTTGGTTGTTTCTGATTTGTTGCACGTTACTACTTCAATGTTTGCTGTATGGCAAACTAGTCGTAGATGGTTGTTGTATTAGATTGTTTCTGATTTGTTGCACGTTACTTGTATCAGTAATGTAGAAAAGTAATTGATAATGAACAAAAAAGGGTATGTTTGGTCACATTTATTGAACAGTACTTTCTACTGCTTCTATTATGCACTGCACATGTACAAAACTACTGTTATCATCACATAGAAGTTGATCGATGATTAAAACAAAAAATAAAACGAAGAAAAAAAAAACCGAAAAAACGTTTAGTCTGCATTACAACTGTTTACATCATCAATAATTTTTAGTAGTAGACTACTACTACTACCATTACAACTGCAAGATATTTTTTTCCTGCTTTTGTTTGTTTCCGATTTGTTACATGCTGCTCTACCATTCATGTACAAAAGAAAGGGATAATGAATTGAAAAGGGGTATGTTTGCTGACATTTATTTATGTACTTATGTGTATGAAACTACTTTTACCACCACAAAGAAACCAACGTACAATAAAAAAAAATACATAAAACGAACACACACACACACACATACACACACACACACACACACACACACACACACACACACACACACACACACACACACACACACACGCTCGCGCGCGCGCGCGCTCGTTTACTAAGTATTAGAACTGTTTGAAACAACAGCAATAATTTCTCTTTTAATATTATTTGTAAAACCAACTACAAGTGCTGCTATTACATTTTCCTTCAACTTGGTCTTCTTCTGCTACTACTACTTCTACTACTTCGTTCTCAGCTTTCAGACCATTCCGTCGTTTTGACCTTCACTGTTTATCAGTCGATGATGAACCCAAGATATGCCCGTGGGAACACCGCAAAGTGTACGACCATCTGGCCGAAATGCTCAAACTCAGCCAGTGTGTGGGTCGTGCACATGATGTCCCTAGCACAATAAGGGGCTTTCCCGGCACAA
>CM031598.1:101930689-101938189 GCA_018398815.1 Conus ventricosus | reverse complement strand
CCCACCCCCACCCCTCCCTTTTAAGTTTAAATCTTTGCCACGTCATTACTGTGGTGACGGAGGGGTTGTTGGCCTGCGCTTGTTTTTTTCTCCCACTATTAGGTTGTTCGTCTTTGTATTTGTCTGACTTTATTCAAGTTTGAAAGGAGTCTTGAATAAAAGTTACTCTGTTTTAGGTTTCCTTATGGGAGCAAACGTTACCCTACTTGTTTACTGTTTATCATTCGTGAATGTGGCAACCCTTGCGGTGGAATTAAAAGCGGTCGCATATTCCGCCAAATAGTGAAGCTCAGAATTCTGGCTTAGAGAGAGAGAGAGAGAGAGAGAGAGAGAGAGAGAGAGAGAGAGAGAGAGAGAGAGAGGAGAGAGAGAGAGAGAGAGAGAGAGAGAGAGAGGAATATCCGTGCAACTGTTTTGGATTTAACATGCACAACAAAGGCAATCAGACAAAGTACACTGGACCAAACGCAATACCCTGCTATGCAGTGCCTGGCCTGAGTGCAAGACAGCATCCATGAGTCAGCCAGCTGACACCTTCATTCTTTGCAGACGTGTTTTGTTGATGGCAGCTGGCGCATGTTTGTCCAGGCTTGGCGTAAAGTGGTCGGCTGCGAGGATACAATACTCTAGAGAGGACACTGGAGACATATCTGTTACACTTTGTATTCCATTCATGAGCCTCTTTGCTTTCTCTTGCTTTTTCAACGTTCCCTTGTGTGTATCAATGCAAAAAGACGAAAAACGGTGAATACGTAAAGTGCTTAAATATGCCCACGTACGTACACCCAGTTTTAGACACATAGAATTTCAAATACTTCGAAGATTTAGTTATACTGGGACCCACTTTTTGTTGACCGAGGACGCGAAATATAAACAAACCAGTGGAACGTGTATACATGGACAAAAGCAAGAAGCATTTCCAGCAACAAGAAGGCCACTGTTCCATGCCCATACATGAATGGAAGTCGTTCAATTTACTAATGGCTGGTGGCTGCATGCCTTTACAGTTTGTTCATGTATGATGGTGATGTTACACACAACACAGATATGAATGAACTGCATAATCACTAGGCCATCTATGATGGTGATGTTACACACAACACAGATATGAATGAACTGCATAGTCACTAGGCCATCTATGATGGTGATGTTACACACAACACAGATATGAATGAACTGCATAGTCACTAGGCCATCTATGATGGTGATGTTACACACAACACAGATATGAATGAACTGCATAGTCACTAGGCCATCTATGATGGTGATGTTACACACAACACAGATATGAATGAACTGCATAGTCACTAGGCCATCTATGATGGTGATGTTACACACAACACAGATATGAATGAACTGCATAGTCACTAGGCCATCTATGATGGTGATGTTACACACAACACAGATATGAATGAACTGCATAGTCACTAGGCCATCTATGATGGTGATGTTACACACAACACAGATATGAATGAACTGCATAGTCACTAGGCCATCTATGATGGTGATGTTACACACAACACAGATATGAATGAACTGCATAGTCACTAGGCCATCTATGATGGTGATGTTACACACAACACAGATATGAATGAACTGCATAGTCACTAGGCCATCTATGATGGTGATGTTACACACAACACAGATATGAATGAACTGCATAGTCACTAGGCCATCTATGATGGTGATGTTACACACAAACACAGATATGAATGAACTGCATAGTCACTAGGCCATCTATGATGGTGATGTTACACACAACACAGATATGAATGAACTGCATAGTCACTAGGCCATCTATGATGGTGATGTTACACACAACACAGATATGAATGAACTGCATAGTCACTAGTTCATGACCCGGGATAGAACAAAAACCAATGAACTGCATAGTCACTAGGCCATCTATGATGGTGATGTTACACACAACACAGATATGAATGAACTGCATAGTCACTAGGCCATCTATGATGGTGATGTTACACACAACACAGATATGAATGAACTGCATAGTCACTAGGCCATCTATGATGGTGATGTTACACACAACACAGATATGAATGAACTGCATAGTCACTAGGCCATCTATGATGGTGATGTTACACACAACACAGATATGAATGAACTGCATAGTCACTAGGCCATCTATGATGGTGATGTTACACACAACACAGATATGAATGAACTGCATAGTCACTAGGCCATCTATGATGGTGATGTTACACACAACACAGATATGAATGAACTGCATAGTCACTAGGCCATCTATGATGGTGATGTTACACACAACACAGATATGAATGAACTGCATAGTCACTAGGCCATCTATGATGGTGATGTTACACACAACACAGATATGAATGAACTGCATAGTCACTAGGCCATCTATGATGGTGATGTTACACACAACACAGATATGAATGAACTGCATAGTCACTAGGCCATGACCCGGGATAGAACAAAAACCAATGAACTGCATAGTCACTAGGCCATCTATGATGGTGATGTTACACACAACACAGATATGAATGAACTGCATAGTCACTAGGCCATCTATGATGGTGATGTTAGACACAACACAGATATGAATGAACTGCATAGTCACTAGGCCATCTATGATGGTGATGTTACACACAACACAGATATGAATGAACTGCATAGTCACTAGGCCATCTATGATGGTGATGTTAGACACAACACAGATATGAATGAACTGCATAGTCACTAGGCCATCTATGATGGTGATGTTACACACAACACAGATATGAATGAACTGCATAGTCACTAGGCCATCTATGATGGTGATGTTACACACAACACAGATATGAATGAACTGCATAGTCACTAGGCCATCTATGATGGTGATGTTACACACAACACAGATATGAATGAACTGCATAGTCACTAGTTCATGACCCGGGATAGAACAAAAACCAATGAACTGCATAGTCACTAGGCCATCTATGATGGTGATGTTACACACAACACAGATATGAATGAACTGCATAGTCACTAGGCCATCTATGATGGTGATGTTACACACAACACAGATATGAATGAACTGCATAGTCACTAGGCCATCTATGATGGTGATGTTACACACAACACAGATATGAATGAACTGCATAGTCACTAGGCCATCTATGATGGTGATGTTACACACAACACAGATATGAATGAACTGCATAGTCACTAGGCCATCTATGATGGTGATGTTACACACAACACAGATATGAATGAACTGCATAGTCACTAGGCCATCTATGATGGTGATGTTACACACAACACAGATATGAATGAACTGCATAGTCACTAGGCCATCTATGATGGTGATGTTACACACAACACAGATATGAATGAACTGCATAGTCACTAGGCCATCTATGATGGTGATGTTACACACAACACAGATATGAATGAACTGCATAGTCACTAGGCCATCTATGATGGTGATGTTACACACAACACAGATATGAATGAACTGCATAGTCACTAGGCCATGACCCGGGATAGAACAAAAACCAATGAACTGCATAGTCACTAGGCCATCTATGATGGTGATGTTACACACAACACAGATATGAATGAACTGCATAGTCACTAGGCCATCTATGATGGTGATGTTACACACAACACAGATATGAATGAACTGCATAGTCACTAGGCCATCTATGATGGTGATGTTACACACAACACAGATATGAATGAACTGCATAGTCACTAGGCCATCTATGATGGTGATGTTACACACAACACAGATATGAATGAACTGCATAGTCACTAGGCCATCTATGATGGTGATGTTACACACAACACAGATATGAATGAACTGCATAGTCACTAGGCCATCTATGATGGTGATGTTACACACAACACAGATATGAATGAACTGCATAGTCACTAGGCCATCTATGATGGTGATGTTACACACAACACAGATATGAATGAACTGCATAGTCACTAGGCCATCTATGATGGTGATGTTACACACAACACAGATATGAATGAACTGCATAGTCACTAGGCCATCTATGATGGTGATGTTACACACAACACAGATATGAATGAACTGCATAGTCACTAGGCCATCTATGATGGTGATGTTACACACAACACAGATATGAATGAACTGCATAGTCACTAGGCCATCTATGATGGTGATGTTACACACAACACAGATATGAATGAACTGCATAGTCACTAGGCCATCTATGATGGTGATGTTACACACAACACAGATATGAATGAACTGCATAGTCACTAGGCCATCTATGATGGTGATGTTACACACAACACAGATATGAATGAACTGCATAGTCACTAGGCCATCTATGATGGTGATGTTACACACAACACAGATATGAATGAACTGCATAGTCACTAGGCCATCTATGATGGTGATGTTACACACAACACAGATATGAATGAACTGCATAGTCACTAGGCCATCTATGATGGTGATGTTACACACAACACAGATATGAATGAACTGCATAGTCACTAGGCCATCTATGATGGTGATGTTACATACAACACAGATATGAATGAACTGCATAGTCACTAGGCCATCTATGATGGTGATGTTACACACAACACAGATATGAATGAACTGCATAGTCACTAGGCCATCTATGATGGTGATGTTACACACAACACAGATATGAATGAACTGCATAGTCACTAGGCCATCTATGATGGTGATGTTACACACAACACAGATATGAATGAACTGCATAGTCACTAGGCCATCTATGATGGTGATGTTACACACAACACAGATATGAATGAACTGCATAGTCACTAGGCCATGACCCGGGATAGAACAAAAACCAATGAACTGCATAGTCACTAGGCCATCTATGATGGTGATGTTAGACACAACACAGATATGAATGAACTGCATAGTCACTAGGCCATCTATGATGGTGATGTTAGACACAACACAGATATGAATGAACTGCGTAGTCACTAGGCCATCTATGATGGTGATGTTACACACAACACAGATATGAATGAACTGCATAGTCACTAGGCCATCTATGATGGTGATGTTACACACAACACAGATATGAATGAACTGCATAGTCACTAGGCCATCTATGATGGTGATGTTACACACAACACAGATATGAATGAACTGCATAGTCACTAGGCCATCTATGATGGTGATGTTACACAACACAGATATGAATGAACTGCATAGTCACTAGGCCATCTATGATGGTGATGTTACACACAACACAGATATGAATGAACTGCATAGTCACTAGGCCATCTATGATGGTGATGTTACACACAACACAGATATGAATGAACTGCATAGTCACTAGGCCATCTATGATGGTGATGTTACACAACACAGATATGAATGAACTGCATAGTCACTAGGCCATCTATGATGGTGATGTTACACACAACACAGATATGAATGAACTGCATAGTCACTAGGCCATCTATGATGGTGATGTTACACACAACACAGATATGAATGAACTGCATAGTCACTAGGCCATCTATGATGGTGATGTTACACACAACACAGATATGAATGAACTGCATAGTCACTAGGCCATCTATGATGGTGATGTTACACACAACACAGATATGAATGAACTGCATAGTCACTAGGCCATCTATGATGGTGATGTTACACACAACACAGATATGAATTAACTGCATAGTCACTAGGCCATCTATGATGGTGATGTTAGACACAACACAGATATGAATGAACTGCATAGTCACTAGGCCATGACCCGGGATAGAACAAAAACCAATGAACTGCATAGTCACTAGGCCATGAGCCGGGATAGAACAAAAACCAATGAACTGCATAGTCACTAGGCCATCTATGATGGTGATGTTACACACAACACAGATATGAATGAACTGCATAGTCACTAGGCCATGACCCGGGATAGAACAAAAACCAATGAACTGCATAGTCACTAGGCCATGAGCCGGGATAGAACAAAAACCAATGAACTGCATAGTCACTAGGCCATGACCCGGGATAGAACAAAAACCAATGAACTGCATAGTCACTAGGCCATGAGCCGGGATAGAACAAAAACCACACACAAAACAAAATGCGATAAAAACAGAAAAGAGGTTGGGAAGGATGTATGGTGGGTGGGGGGGGGGGGGAGTTGGGGGGTAGGGGGTCTACGTAAGTGGAGTCTGGGAATGCGAATAGGTGTGCAAGAAATAACCGATTAAGTGTGTGAAGGATGATTTGCCAGTTTCAGAATAAAACATTCTTAAATAGAAAAATGTAAAGATTTTTCGACAACGACTTGCCTCCAATGTGCCAACACAGTTTCAACGATCTACAGATTTACCCGAGTTTAAGAGAAATGTACATTTAAGTACTTGGGGGCAACAATCTCAGATGAAGGATCAAGACCTGAAATCATCTCAAGAGTCGCTCAGACCACAGCTACGCTATCTAAGCTAACGCCTCTTTGGAGAAATAAAAACATCTCCATCAGCTCAAAGATTAGACTGATGCGATCCTTAGTCATGGCGATATTCTTATATGCTTGTGAGTCATGGACGTTGAAATCAGACCTTGAGAAAAAGATCCAAACAATGGAAATGAGGTGCTTCAGACGACTCCTTGGTATCTCATACAGAGATCACATCAGCAATGTGGAAGTTAAAAAGCGCATCGTGAATGAAATTGGTCCATATGTCGATCTCCTAACCTCAGTAAAAAGACGCAAACTGAAATGGTATGGACACATCACACGATCAACAGGCCTTGCCAAGACAATCATGCAGGGCACAGTACCAGGACAAAGGCGAAGAGGTCGACAAAGGAAAAGATGGGAGGATAACATCACGGAATGGACAGGCCTGCGGCTGAGAGACACATTGCGGAGGGCGGAGAACAGAGAGGAATGGAGAAGGATGGTTGTCACTGCTTCAGGGGTGCCCCTACGGACCGACGTCTAAGGGACCAAGTCAAGTCAAGTCAAGTCAAGAGAAATGTCTAAGCACTAGTGAAAAATCTGCAACATTTATATGAAAATTTAACTTGAACGTAGTTTCTGGGAATGAAACAGGATCTGCATATTTCAAGCGTTATGCGCGTGCGCGCGCGCACGCACGCACGCGCACACGCACGCACACACACACACACACACACACACACACACACACACACACACACCACACGAGTGGCAGAATTAATTTGATGGGGAAGAGGACGAAAGAAGTGCTATTCATAGATGGAGAGGGTTGTTTTAAGAGATGCTTTGAAGGAAGACAGAAAGTCTGAACTTCGCAAAGGTATTGGGAGTTTATTCCAAGAAACCGGACCCTGAAAAGAAAAAGAGCGATCGCCATAGAAGAGAGAGAGAGAGAGAGAGAGAGGAGAGAGAGAGAGAGAGAGAGAGAGAGAGAGAGAGAGAGAGAGAGAGAGAGTACGTATGTGTGCGTGCATATTTGCAGGCGAGTCTCCTTGTTGAGTTACTTGTGATTATGCCCGTTGCTGTG
>CM031598.1:101913189-101923189 GCA_018398815.1 Conus ventricosus | reverse complement strand
GGACATTCTAATATATAGTGGCAGTGTTTGGACAGCCACAATCACTCTTTTTACTGTGTGTTGCTTTAAACTTTAACTGTACCAGACAGAAAACTTTGCATTCTTTCCCACACACTCATACATTTTAATATAGGCATGTAGTGATCATTCATTTCTGAGTGACGTGCACGTCCACACACTCATATTTCTCTTATAGGAAAATTGATCAGTATCCTTTTCTTTATAGTATAGGCGTGCACACACCCTTCCTTCTTTTATTCTCATAAATATAAACTTCTACTTCTTATATAAACTATTGGTGCACACATACACACATCACACAGAAAAACTGAAATTTTGTATCATTTGTTTGGTTATTTCTATATTTGGGGGAGGAAGAATTCAAATCGCAACAGAAGATGGGCACATGGATGATGATAAAAGTCGGGAAGTTTCCGCGTGGGAGAACAATAAGCACGCAAGTGCTATTGTTTTGAATACATGTCTGGGTGCACAATTACTCACGGCATGTAGAAAAGCTTAAGAGGTCGTGCTTTAAATCATGCATCTGTAGTGAAAATCTAAACAAAAATGAGAGAGAGGAGAGAGAGAGAGAGAGAGAGAGAGAGAGAGAGAGAGAGAGAGAGAGAGACAGAGACAGAGACAGACAGACAGACAGAGACAGAGACAGAGAGGGAGAAATATATGTCAGAATGGATAAATGCATGAATACTACGTTGGAAACTTGATACTGCAAACATCGACGGAAAAACGAGTAGAATTCTCCTCTGATTGAAGAATATTTTCCCCTGCCTGTTGCTTTAATTTTTGTTCAGTACCACACGGAACATGTTGCATTCTTTACCATACACACACATATCTTAATATGGGCATAATTATAGTGAGTATTCATCTCTGAGTAGCGTGAATGTCTGCACACTTATACTTCTCTTATTGTAAGATCGATCAATGTCCTTTTTTCTGTATAGTATAGGTGTGCACTCACTCTTCCTTCTTTTATGAGACTACTTATTACATACAGCGTGGGTGAACTCATACTCACATCACACCGACAGACGTAGCTTTTGTATTATTTGTTTGATTATTTGTTTATTTTGTGGGAAGAAAGGTTTCATGTAATGAAGTTTTCACGAGGAAGAACAATAAGCATTTCAGTTCTAATGACATGAAGACATGTTTGGGTGTATAATTAGCCACAGCATTCAGAAACGCTTCAGAGGTAGTGTTTTAAACCATACATCTGTAGTGAACATTTGCACAAAAATATTTCTATAATCCTATTGGGTAGAGAGTTATGCCTATCCTCCCTCCTTTCTTCAGTTCCTTCGTCTTTTTTGTTTTTCTTTGTTTCATTTTTTTTTTTTTGCCTATGAAATCTTCCTTTCCTACTTTCTTGAATCTGTCATTATTAACTATCTACTTAAGGTAAAACGCAACTGAACTTTTCTTTGCTGTTTATTTCTTTGATAATGGTATCTATGTATTTATCTGGTCTCTTTCTCGGAATTCAACTTTCATTTTTTTTTCCACATTGGCGTTGGTCTGTGAGGGCGTTACGAGCGATGGTTTGATTTGCAAGGGTGGAGAGTCAGACTGGAAGAGATAAACCATGGTGGCATTCTGTCTTGATTTCAGTCTTCAGACACCCGTACCATAATCAATGGGCTTAGACAGTAAAACTTCTGTATTAACATTCGCGTTTCTGCCTCTGTTTCTGTCTGTCTGTTTCTGTGGTCCATCCGTCTTTTTGTCTGTCTTTTTGTCTGTCTTTTTGTCTGTCTGTCTGTCTGTCTGTCTGTCTGTCTGTCTCTCTCTCTCTCTCTCTCTCTCTCTCTCTCTCTCTCTCTCTCTCTCTCTCTCTCTCTCTCTCTCTCTCTGTGTGTAAGACTGGTGACTGTGTGAAAAGGAGTACCTTCTATAAGGTAGCTGTCTGTCTTTCACATGAAGCCTTCCGTTGTAAAAGTAGGCTGTTTTTCCCTGGTCTCTATGGAAATTCAACTGTTCTTGCTGTCTTGTTGTGATGTCTGTTGTCACCCTGATGTTGTTTCGCCTGAGCTCATCTCGAAGTTTTCTGTTCTTGAGAATGTACATCTTGTCTCTCCAGTGGGAAAACTGTACTAAGAGTGTGGCGTGGTTTGTTGTTCTGATGAGGGCTTCCCAGTCTGAAAGCACGTTTGATGTCAGATGGACCCCACTCATGTTCCCCAGAATGGAAGTTCAGAATTTCTGCCACCAAATCCTCGCAGGACAGCTCATTTCTTTTTTCTGTTTCATCGATGCCCAAAAATTTTATATTGCATTTTTTCGACTCGATCTCAAGAGCCTCTGTTTTTCCTTCCAAGCGGTCAAGTCGATCAACAATGTTGTCCCTGTCTTCCCGCAACTCAGTTATTTCTTCCCTGGTTTCTTCCACTTTTGATTTCAGTTGAACTAATTCTGAATTCAAGCGGCGTAAGATTTGTTCTTGCCCTTGGAATTTTTCTTCAATCAGCCGGTTCAGTTGTGTTGAGTGAAGATGAAAGCTCTGCATGATTTGCGCAAATCTCCAGTCAACTAACTGCAAAATGTTGTCCTCAGGCCCGGGGTTCTGTTCAACATCTTTACACAACAACAGAAAAACCGCACACAGCCAGTGTGTTAATCTGAGCGACGGCCGCAACAGTTTTTGAGTGAACATTGTCTTCACTTCATCTGTTACCACACTTGGAAATAATGACAAATGTTCTACTACTGGATATGATGAAAAAAAGCAATTTGAAAAATTCCAAATATTTCAAAACTTATCAGAGCAATCGGCCTCAAAATTTGACAACATATAGCCTGCACGTAGATATCACTTGCTGTCAAATTTCATGACGAACACAAATATCAAACATGTATGAATTCCCAAGAAAGACGGAGCGACAGATATCAAAACACAGAAGATGACCAAAACTTCCTGTCAAGTGACGATTGGCCACAGCTGCAACACCCTGGACGTGACTACCACAAGAAGGTGCAAAATGATGGGAGACAAGAAAACCGGAGAAAACCTGTGTTGGGGATACCAGGCAGACATCGCTAGCTACAATCCCAGTTTCAACAACGAAGACTTCAGACCAGGACCCGGTAACAACCAGGAATCAGAGGAAAGAAGAAGGTTCAGACAAGACGAAGGTAGAAATTCCAAACCTTTGCCTAGACAGCAGCAACAAACGTCCAGCAAGCAAAGATTTCCGGATGAAAACCCCAGGCATTCTACAATACCTGTGGCTCCAGGCCGGTCTTCATACAGTGGAGCTGTCCAAAGAGTCTCAGGCCAGAATGGGGATTCAAGAACCTTCAACAGACCCTGGACCAGAGAGTACCATGGAGGTAGTCGTCATCGGCAAGAACGTGACACATTTTGCGGTCATGGCAGTCATGTTACTGACAAAAACAGTGACCAAGTCAATGGGCGCAGCAACCAAGACAAAGAAAATCTCCACAGCGGAAGAGCCGTCCATGAAAGTGAAGACGTGTTAGAAATCTGTGTGCAACCCACAGACAGCATTGAATTACAGAATGATGAAGTTGAAGAGGATCAACTTATCACACCAGTGAACAGTGCCTCTGAACAGGTTTCCAAAGCTTCAGACATTGGACAAAGTGATGCAGTTGCCGGAGAAATGGCAATGAAGAAGACGAATGAAGAAAATGACCTGAGCGAAACAAGGGGTAATCAAGCTGAAGATGAGGGTCAGGAGGATACGGGGAGCAAACTTCCGGAGACAGGCCCATCAGAATCACGTCCAACACAAGACACACAGTCCCAGTCCAACCCTTCCCCAGAAGTAAGATCAGATCAGCACTCAGGCACCCCTTCTGCCAATTCCAGGAAAAAGACAGCTTCCAGAACCAGTGAAAAGAATGAGAAGCAGAATAAAAAGACATCTGGAAAACAGTGTTCAAAGAAAAGGACTTCCAGCACCAGAGACAACAGCCAGAACAGCATTGTGGACAGTTTTAAACGCGTGCAGTCCAGAGAAGGCAGTCAAAGTGATCAAGAAAGAGGGCGTACAAGGTCCCGAACCCAGCGCAAATCTCCTCGAAATAGGACATCGGCCGGACCAATGAGCAAGCTAGAAACAAAACATGCAGAAGATGCCAGAGTAGAAAGTGTGAGGAAGAATATAAAGAGAAAGGCAAACATCGCTGTATGTTTAATGTAAAGAGTGGTAATGCAAAGTTTCTAAATTTTAATGTAAATGGTCTGTTGTCTAAGTTAGAAAATAACGATTTTATTCAGTATATTAAATCCCACGATTTTGTTTGTCTCACTGAAACTTTCATTGGCGAGAATTTTGAGTCCACACTTTTTTCTGACTACGATATTTATAACTCTAAAGCAAGTAAACTATCCCACCAATGAAGGTATTCGGGTGGTGTCATTGTTTTAGTTAGGAAGACGTTTTCAAATTTTGTAAAGCAGGTGGATTATAAAGCTGAAAATTTGATTGTTCTTGATATTGACAGGAAACTATTCAATACTGACAAGAACATATTTTGGATCTGTACTTATATGCCCCCAATAGACTCCACTGTCTGGGGAATCCGCGACAATGGATTTGGTATCGAGTCTCTAGAGCAATGTTTTCTTGATTTATATGAGTTGTCCGATTTTCTTATTTTGTTATGCGGGGATTTAAATGCAAGAACAGCGTCAAAAAATAATGTTGGTATTGACATTGATGAAAACTTGGATGATGAAAACTATGGTCAGCCACCATATTGTAGAGTATCACAGGATGACGCTCTAAATGTGTTTGGTGAACAGTTGTTAGAGCTGTGCAATTCTCTGGACATTGTGATCTTAAACGGGCTATCAGAACAATGTTTTGATGGTAGCTACACTTTTATATCCAGCTCAGGGTGTAGCACTGTCGATTATTTTGTTATGTCTCCTATTTTGCTTGGGGTTTTGAACCATATGTCTCTCATTGTTGAAGATTCTACTGAATCAGACCACTTACCAGTTGTTCTTTCTATACCATTGGCAGTTCCCTGCAATTATGTCAAACGGGAAATTGATTCCAATTGGTTTATTGAAAAACATGTATGGGACGAAGAAGGTGCTCTCACTTTCCTTGAAAACCTGAGAAAAACTGATACAAGAGCTGATATACAAAGGGCTTTGTCCCTAGTAGAAAGTGATGCTGATGGTGCATTAGATATTTTTGTTAAGTCTTTATTGTCTGCTTGCAGTCCAATGTTAAAGAAAGTTTATCCAAATTCTCTTCCAAAGTCAGCAGAGTGGTTTGATGATGAATGTCGACAAGCAAAGAAGTACAGTAGGAAAACACTTAGGATTTTCAGAAATAGTAGGAAAGAAGAAGATCGTGTGGAGTATGTGCAAGCAAAGAAAAAGTATAAGAACTTATTGAAATTTTTAAAAAAAGAGATTTTAAACGAAAACAGGCTGAAATGCTCTCATCAAGTAT
Source organism: Conus ventricosus (assembly GCA_018398815.1). Classification (NCBI taxonomy): domain Eukaryota; kingdom Metazoa; phylum Mollusca; class Gastropoda; order Neogastropoda; family Conidae; genus Conus; species Conus ventricosus. The sequence continues at coordinate 101,917,730 of CM031598.1, read as the reverse complement.
TTCAGATTCCTCCAAGTTTTGGAAACAATTGTCTGTAATGGGGTGTGGGAAACAAAAGTCAAAATGTACGAATAACATTACAATAGATAACTGGCTCAATCATTTTCAGAGTGTATTTTTGGTAGACGATGGCTATGATGAAAATGATAACTTTGATAATGTTGATTTAAATGAGCAAGAAGAACATGAACTGAACTCTGAAATATCTGAAAGTGAAGTAACATATGCTGTGAACAAACTAACGTTAAGTAAGGCTTGCGGTTCAGATGGTGTGCTTCCAGAAATGTTAAAGGCTGGAAGAGAAATTACGATTCCTTTTCTAAAGAAGTTTTTCAATATCATATTTTAAAAAGGTATTTATCCGAAAGAGTGGGCTAAGGCCATAGTGATTCCTATTCACAAAAAGGGGGATATTAATAAAGTTGATAATTACAGAGGAGTATCACTATTAAGCACAATTTCTAAATGTTACAGCTCTATATTGAATAAGCGTCTCTACGCATGGCTTGAAGCTAATAATAGGATTTCTGAGAGTCAAGCTGGCTTCCGTAAAAAATATTCTACGATCGACCAAATTTTTTGTCTGTATTCCGTGGGGCAGAAATGCTTGACTCAGCGTGGGAAAAAAACTATATGTGGCTTTTGTCGACTTCAAAAAGCCTTTGACTCAGTAAGATAAGCTTTTGCAGTGTATTATAAATCAGGGTATTAAAGGGAAATTTTTCTGTGCGCTTCAAGCTATGTATAACTCTCTAATATCTTGTGTAAGGTCAAATTATACGTACTCTGACTATTTCAGTTGTCCCAAGGGGGTCCGTCAAGGATGTGTTTTAAGCCCAACACTGTGTGAAATCTTTATCAATCAGTTGGTAACTCATATGAATGAAGAAGGTAGACATGGTATTCAACTGATGCCCAATGTCATGGAATTATTCATTCTGCTCTTTGCAGACGATGTGGTTTTGTTGTCTACAACTCCAGTCGGACTTCAAAACCAATTAAATATACTGCAAACATGCTGTACAAATATGAAATTAGATGTTAATATAGATAAGACAAAAATAATGGTATTCAGAAAAGGAGGATTTCTTGGTAAAAAACGAACAATGGATTTTTGACAATGCTAAGACAGAAGTTGTCAATACTTACTGTTATTTGGGGTTCGGTTTTTCAACAAAACTTAGTCCAAGACTTGGTACTGAACACTTAATTAGTAAAGGGAAAAGGGCATTGATTACTTTAATAAGAGCTTTCCAGAAGAATAAGGATATCGGTTATCACATTTATTTTAAGGTGTTTGACGCCAAAATCTAATCCATTTTATTATATTCATCTGAAGTGTGGGGGATACATCGTTTAGATGGCTTGGAGAGAGTTCACTTGCTAGCATGCAAGCGTTTTCTGGGAGTTCCACTTAAGACCCCAAACAAAATGGTATACGGGGAACTGGGAAGATACCCCCTCTTTATTAACTCATACATAAACGCGATTCGGTATTGGTTTAAACTGATTAGTATGGGACAGAACAGATTACCGCGGCAAGCATATAGTATGCAGGTAATCCTAGATCAGAATGGTAAAAAATGCTGGGTAACAAATGTAAGAGAATTGTTATGTGAGACTGGTTTCAACTTTGTATGGTTACAACAGGATGTTGGCAATGTTCGTTGGTTCTTATGCATATTCAAGCAGAGATTAATTGATATGTTTATACAAGAGTGGACAGGAGCTATTAGAGATACGGAAAGATATGCAAGCTATAGATCTTTTAAAGTCGTTTTTGAAAGGGAAATTTATCTTTGTAGCATTGATGTATTTTGTTTCAAAGTAGCTTTTTCACATGCAAGATTGAATGTTTTACCTTTGAATAATAATCTGTTCCGATATAGTCATAATTCAAAAGACATAAATTGTCCGTTTTGTGTTAATTCTGTAGAAGATGAAAACCACTTCATATGTACGTGCTCACTTTATAATGATTTAAGGGAAGCGTTTATTTCAAATATTGTACAACTACCACTGTCAATCATTCTTCTACCACGGGATAATAAGAGAACATTACAAGTTTCAAAATATATTTTCCACGCAATTCGTAGAAGACAAGTTTATTCAGGTCGTGTATTAAGATGAAAATGCTACTAAAATTGACAACATCTTCTTAGAGAGTTTCTCTTGTTTTCTCCTCTTATGAAGTAATTTTTGACACCTTTATTCATTTTTGTGTATGTGTGCTTTCGTTGTTGGTTTTTCTTTGTGTGTTTATCCATATACGCTCTTTTCTGAAAGTGTAGTATCACAGATACGTTTGTATATTTTTGAATCCTGATCCTTTTTGTGTATTGGCGTATTCATTGTAAAAAGTAATCATGATGTATGTGGATGACTTCATTATTTACCCCTCCCCAGTCCCCTTGACCCATTGTCTTCCCCACTTCCCTCGCCCCGCACCCCAAATCCTTTTGAATTATGGTCTGTGGCCGATGTTCAATAAAATTCGTTCGTTCGTTCGTTCGTTCGTTCGTTCTCTCTCTCTCTCTCTCTCTCTCTCTCTTCTCTCTCTCTCTCTCTCTGCCCCCCTCCCCCCGCGTCAGATAGATAGCTATAGATGTCCGTGCATGTGTGTGTGTGTGTGTGTGTGTGTGCGTGTGTGTGTGTGTGTGTGTGGTGTGTGTGTGTTGTGTGTGCATGCATGTGTGTGTGTGTGTGTGTGTGCATGCACGTGTGTGTATGTATGCGAGTATCTTTAGGTGTCCCCCTTGCCCCCTCCTTCGCCCTTTTCCCCATCCTCTCTCTCCGTCTCCCTCTCTCCCTCTCTCTGTCTCTCTCTCTCTGTCTCTGTCTGTCTGTCTCTCTCTCTCTGTCTCTCTCTCTCTCTCTCTCTCTCTCTCTCTCTCTTCTTTTTTTTCTCAAGGCTATGAATCAGTACACTGTTCCAGTCCATTTTTTATTAAATCTTTGCCTGCTTTTGTTCTTTCCTTGCTTTCTGTCATTGTCTTTCTCTCTATTTATTTATCTCCTCATTTGTTTATTTCTGTCTGTTATGCATTCGAGGTTTTTCTTTTTCATGCCTTCTACTTTTTTTCTGTCTGTCTTCCTTTCTTGTTTGTTTCTTGTTTTCTTTCTTTAGCTTCCTTTCCTCCATTTTTCTTCTTCTTTTTTTTATATTTTTTTCTTTTTTTGTTGTTGTTGTTGTTCTTGGTTTTTTGTTTTCGGTTTTTTTCCTCCAGACTTTTTTGATGGTGTGGTTGTTGTCGTTTTGCTACATTCCTTTCCTAGGCAAGAAAGTTTTTTTGAAAGCAAGGCTGCAGCTTTTCAGATGCAATGTCTTACGGCAGAAGACACCACTCGCAGTCATCCTTGTGATCTGATTCAGATGGATGCCGGCTGAACTCCAGAGCCGACTTCTCTGAACTCTTTTAGCTTCCACTCTCTGTGAGACTTCTTCAGAGGTCCATGTGGTGTAAAAAGGAGGGGACGGGGGTGGGGGGGAGGGGTTAGAGAGTGGACAAAGTATGGTGCAGTTATTTTGCCTGGTATGGGGAGAAGGGGAAAGGAAGACACTTCAAGGGACAGACGGTGAGATACAGAGGGCGAACACTCTCTCTCTCTCTCTTTTAAGGCACTGAAACGAAGAGAAGAACTGTTATCAGTTAACACAAAAATGCCAGAATAATTTCAGGAAGAACATTTTGTTATGCAAACATTTTCTTTTATAATTTTCAGTATACGCACCGAGCGCGTGTATGTTCTACTTTTGTTCTTGAACTCATTGCAAATAGATCGGTGGCCTTTGCAATTAAACTATTTGAGTTTGATTTCTCCCCATATATATATAAAGAGAGAGAGAGAGAGAGAGAGATATGTATATGTATATATATATATATATATATAATATATACTGCTGAACAATTAAACAGTGGGAGAAAACAAGTGCAAGTTAACAATTCTTCAGTCATTACAGCAATGACTTCACAAAGATTTGAATTATTAAAAAAAAAAAGAAAAACAAAATGGGGGAATATATTATAAATAGAGAAATCCTTCACTAGCTGCCTGAGGGAACCATCGTACTCTCCTTCAAAGACAGATCTATTTGTATTGCCTGCTCCTAGGCCTTTCGTCCGCTGGATCGGACTCATCAGGGAGACACGGCTGATTGTGTCTGTGCTCTTGGTGTCAAATAGAGACACACCAAAGTCCATAATTCTGTGGTGTTCTCATCACCAAGGGTTCAAAAAAGAATCCAACAGCACCCCCAAAGCAGCCAGCGAAGGGTAGTAAATGGAACAAAAGGAAAGCATGGAGAGGAAAAAAAGTTGCTGAAAAACTAAAAGCATTATGCAAACAGTATAAAATGTAGGGGACAATCTTTGAGCCTATGCTTGAGGATCCATTCAAGGATGCAAGGGAGATCAAAAGATATGGAACAGTGTGAGTGGTCAGCTCTGCTGTTCAATAACCCAAGCATTGTGAGGGGCTAAGAATTGTACAGAACAACCTTTACTTGGATCTCCTAAGAGATGCAATCTCCCACCAATTGA
>CM031598.1:101903189-101908189 GCA_018398815.1 Conus ventricosus | reverse complement strand
TTCTTTACCTGCATGGCAGGCTGGATTAAGACTGCATGAACATTGTACACTCGTTGTCTATTTCTTTACCTGCATGTCAGGCTGGATTAAGACTGCATGAACATTGTACACTCGCTGTTTATTTCTTTATCTGCATGTCAGGCTGGGTTAAGACTGCATGAACATTGTACACGAATGACAGATATGGAATAAATGATTTCTGAATCATTCATGATTTCTGGATATTTCATTATTTCAGTAAGGGTCTACAAATAACATCATTGCAACAAAACAGTGCATTATTTCCGTAACGTTGTTTATTTCGGTGGGCCTGTATAATGCATTGACATATGAGAGAGAGAGAGAGAGAGAGAGGAGAGAGAGAGAGAGAGAGAGAGAGAGAGAGAGAGAGAGAGAGAGAGAGAGAGAGAGAGCATATTTAAAATGGATAAATGCGTGAATACCGCGCTAGAAATGTAATCTCGTAAAAATTGTCCGGAAATGCAAATATAATTCTCCACCTCTTGAATTATGTCCTGATTTTCTTTCATGTTTTGTCTTCTTTATCAAATCATAAAGTTTGCACACTCAGTCTTCATGTCATTGGGTAGAAACTATGCACAACAGTTTTGATAATGTGGGCAATGTGATAAACAGTGAGCAGGGCTTTCAACTGGTCGGCCACAGTCACACCAATGACTGGTTCTTCTTTGTTGCTGTTTTACATTTTTTGTTCAAGGCAAAATATTTTGCATCCTTTTCCGCGTGGGTGTACACACACATATGCGTTGTCATACAGGCACATAGTGACTATTGATTTCTGAATGATGTACATATCCACGCACTTATACTTCTTGTACAGGAAAATTGGTCTGTATGCTTTTCTGTATTGTAAGAGTATGCACTCACTCTTCCTTCTTTTATGAGATTGTTCCTTATGTACAGAATGGCTGTGCGCAAACCTGCATCATACAGACTTGCATCATACAGACTTGCATCATACAGACCTGCATCATACAGACCTGCATCATACAGACCTGCATCATACAGACCTGCATCATACAGACCTGCATCATACAGACTTGCATCATACAGACCTGCATCATACAGACCTGCATCATACAGACCTGCATCATACAGACCTGCATCATACAGACCTGCATCATACAGACCTGCATCATACAGACTTGCAGCATACAGACCTGCAGCATACAGACTTGCATCATACAGACTTGCATCATACAGACTTGCATCATACAGACTTGCATCATACAGACCTGCATCATACAGACCTGCATCATACAGACCTGCATCATACAGACCTGCATCATACAGACCTGCATCATACAGACTTGCATCATACAGACCTGCATCATACAGACCTGCATCATACAGACCTGCATCATACAGACTTGCATCATACAGACATGCATCATACAGACTTGCATCATACAGACCTGCATCATACAGACTTGCATCATACAGACCTGCATCATACAGACCTGCATCATACAGACTTGTATCATACAGACCTGCATCATACAGACCTGCATCATACAGACTTGCATCATACAGACCTGCATCATACAGACCTGCATCATACAGACCTGCATCATACAGACTTGCATCATACAGACCTGCATCATACAGACCTGCATCATACAGACCTGCATCATACAGACTTGCATCATACAGACCTGCATCATACAGACTTGCATCATACAGACCTGCATCATACAGACCTGCATCATACAGACCTGCATCATACAGACCTGCATCATACAGACCTGCATCATACAGACTTGCATCATACAGACCTGCATCATACAGACCTGCATCATACAGACTTGCATCATACAGACCTGCATCATACAGACCTGCATCATACAGACCTGCATCATACAGACCTGCATCATACAGACTTGCATCATACAGACCTGCATCATACAGACCTGCATCATACAGACCTGCATCATACAGACTTGCATCATACAGACCTGCATCATACAGACCTGCATCATACAGACTTGCATCATACAGACCTGCATCATACAGACCTGCATCATACAGACCTGCATCATACAGACCTGCATCATACAGACCTGCATCATATAGACCTGCATCATACAGACTTGCATCATACAGACTTGCATCATACAGACCTGCATCATACAGACCTGCATCATACAGACCTGCATCATACAGACCTGCATCATACAGACCTGCATCATACAGACTTGCATTATATAGACCTGCATCATACAGACCTGCATCATACAGACTTGCATCATACAGACCTGCATCATACAGACCTGCATCATACAGACCTGCATCATACAGACCTGCATCATACAGACCTGCATCATACAGACTTGCATCATACAGACCTGCATCATACAGACTTGCATCATACAGACCTGCATCATACAGACCTGCATCATACAGACCTGCATCATACAGACCTGCATCATACAGACTTGCATCATACAGACTTGCATTATACAGACCTGCATCATACAGACTTGCATCATACAGACCTGCATCATACAGACCTGCATCATACAGACCTGCATCATACAGACCTGCATCATACAGACTGCATCATACAGACCTGCATCATACAGACTTGCATCATACAGACCTGCATCATACAGACTTGCATCATACAGACCTGCATCATACAGACCTGCATCATACAGACTTGCATCATACAGACCTGCATCATACAGACCTGCATCATACAGACTTGCATCATACAGACTTGCATCATACAGACCTGCATCATACAGACCTGCATCATACAGACCTGCATCATACAGACCTGCATCATACAGACCTGCATCATACAGACTTGCATCATACAGACTTGCATTATACAGACCTGCATCATACAGACCTGCATCATACAGACTTGCATCATACAGACTTGCATCATACAGACCTGCATCATACAGACTGCATCATACAGACTTGCATTATACAGACCTGCATCATACAGACCTGCATCATACAGACCTGCATCATACAGACCTGCCCTAGACATCATACAGACTGCATCATACAGACCTGCATCATACAGACCTGCATCATACAGATGCACTCAACCTGCATCATACAGACCTGCATCATACAGACCTGCATCATACAGACCTGCATCATACAGACCTGCATCATACATAGACCTGCATCATACAGACCTGCATCATACAGACTTGCAATCCATACAGACCTGCATCATACAGACCTGCATCATACAGACCTGCATCATACAGACTTGCATCATACAGACTTGCATCATACAGACCTGCATCATACAGACCTGCATCATACAGACCTGCATCATACGACACCTGCATCATACAGACCTGCATCATACAGACTTGCATCATACAGACCTGCATCATACAGACCTGCATCATACAGACCTGCATCATACAGACCTGCATCATACAGACCTGCATCATACAGACCTGCATCATACAGACCTGCATCATACAGACCTGCATCATACAGACCTGCATCATACAGACTTGCATCATACAGACCTGCATCATACAGACCTGCATCATACAGACCTGCATCATACAGACCTGCATCATACAGACCTGCATCATACAGACCTGCATCATACAGACTTGCATCATACAGACTTGCATCATACAGACCTGCATCATACAGACTTGCATCATACAGACCTGCATCATACAGACCTGCATCATACAGACTTGCATCATACAGACCTGCATCATACAGACCTGCATCATACAGACTTGCATCATACAGACCTGCATCATACAGACCTGCATCATACAGACCTGCATCATACAGACCTGCATCATACAGACCTGCATCATACAGACCTGCATCATACAGACTTGCATCATACAGACTTGCATCATACAGACCTGCATCATACAGACCTGCATCATACAGACCTGCATCATACAGACCTGCATCATACAGACCTGCATCATACAGACTGCATCATACAGACTTGCATCATACAGACCTGCATCATACAGACCTGCATCATACAGACCTGCATCATACAGACCTGCATCATACAGACGCATCATACAGACTTGCATCATACAGACCTGCATCATACAGACCTGCATCATACAGACCTGCATCATACGTTGCATTACAGACTGATATCGACCTGCTCAGCTCTCATACAACTGCATCTTTTTGTATTGTTTGTTCAGTTCTCTCTTTTTTTTATTCTTTTTCTTTTTTGGGGGGGGGGGATAACAGTTCATGTTGGACAGATGACGGGATGATAAAAGTTATGAAGTATCTGCAAGGAAGAATAACAAACACGTACGTTCTAATGATTTGAATACATGTCTGGGTGCACAATCTCCACGACATTCAGAAAAGCTGACGTGTTTTAAATCATGCCTCTGTAGTTTCAATCTGCACAAAACTATTTCTGAAATCCCATCGGAAAGAGAGTACTATCCTTCCTCCTTCCTTTCTTTTGTTCTTTTTGCCTGTTGGATCTGTTTTAGCCTACTTTTCTTCTTTCTGTCTTTTTTTTTCCAACAATGCATTAAAGATTGAATACAGATGTACTCAAAACAAGTACGAATTGATGCTGTGATCTGTTTCATGTATCTTAATTATTTACTGTTTATGTATGTGTTTAAATCAAGCATTGACGTCGTTACAAACGACTCTTTTATTTGCAAAGATGGAGAGTTAGACTGTACAAGATGAACCGTGGTGTCATACTGCTTATTCCATGTCTTCTGCCACCCGTCCCATAGTGAATAAGCTTAGACACAATGAAAGCTTCCGTAGTCACGTTCTCTCTCTCTCTCTCTCTCTCTCTCTCTCTCTCTCTCTCTCTCTCTCTCTCTGTGTGTGTGTGTGTACACACACACACACACACACACACACACACATACATACATATATATACATATAAACATATATATATATATATATATATATATATATATATTCAATTATAAACAAGGCTTGCTCTTATGTCTTAGATTGAAGAAATAGGGGGA
>CM031598.1:101893189-101898189 GCA_018398815.1 Conus ventricosus | reverse complement strand
TAATAAATCAAGTCATTCCAGCAGAACCGTAGAGAGAGAGAGAGAGAGAGAGAGAGAGAGAGAGAGAGAGGAGAGAGAGAGAGAAGTCACATAAGAATACAAGCATATCGACAGAATGACAAGAGGGCAGGAGGTAGTAGGAAACACACACACACACACACACACACACACACACACACACACACACACATACATGTACTCATATAAAACCTACTTACTAATAAGAGAGAGAGAGCGAGAGAGAGAGAGAGAGAGAGAGAGAGAGAGAGAGAGAGAGAGAGAGAGCACTCGTCATTGAACTGAATATAGCGACACTGCTGCTGACCTATAATATTTCTGAACATACATTTACGGTTTAGGTTGCGCTGCCCAGGTCAGTCTTGTGACAAGACAGACATATAGGGAACGTGGAGCTTTAGCGACACACAAGATCTATGCGAGATACGCCACGCTGTCGGAACAGTCTGTGCCCGTGGCTTTAGGCAGAGCAGTCCCGGCTGGCCCCTCTTGTGATCGGAAAATGCATGGATTAATTTCAGAAAGAAAGAAGACGGCCGCTTTCCTGATAGGCAGGACATCATCAGTCGGAAGACAGGCAGACGGAATGACATAGGGAGACGGGGAGATGGGATGGGCAAGAGGAGGGGGCGAGGGTTGGTGGGAAGGGGGGGGGGGAGGGGAGAGGGTGAGGGGGGAGCTGGGGGCTGGCAAGACACATGAATACAAATGTATACACGTACACTGGTGCGTGCACGCGCGCATACACCTTACATTCATGGGAGAAAACACGTTCGCGCATTCAGACGTGTGTGCGGGTACGCGCGCACACACACACACACACACACACACACACACACACACACACACACACACACACACACACGCACACACGCACGCACACACACACACACACACACACACACACACACACAGACAGCAAAATTTTGAAACATCTTACCACAACATTAATTCGATCAAAATTATCCTATGGACAAGAAATATTTTTTAGTGCTCCAAATTATTTACTTAAGAAACTTCAAAGTATCGACTGCAAAGGATACAGGCTTGCTCTTGGTGTACCCTTTCACGCATCAACCTCCGGAACTTATAAAGAAATTGGAGAATTGCCTTTGGATGAATATCGAAATCTTGCATGTGCAAAGTACGTTCTTAGGACCTCAACACCTGACAACTTTGTCTCGGAAGAAGTACAAATAAAATCAGAAATAAATTATCCTAAACGGGCCAGACAGATATCTTCATTAAAGCCAATTGGCTCATATGTATCTGACTTACTTAAAGAGTCGGAAATAAATCCACAGTGTATTGATGCACAGCAAGTAGTTTCTCCTTACCCTAACTGGGAGATGAATAAACCACATTTTGATATCAATTACACTGATGTGAAGAAGAATGAGAATCCAAATATTATGCAAAGTGAAGTCCGATTTTACCTAGAGAATAAATACCCAAATCATTTAAAGGTATACACAGATGGCTCACTCTTAGATGATCATCGTGCTGGTTCAGGTTTTGTTATACCAGCTTTAAAAAAAGAAAAGTCCTACTTCATTGGTAAAAATCGATCAATATTTACCGCCGAACTCGTTGCTATACTTATGGCTCTTACTTACATAGTTGATCTTCCGTTGAACATTTTTCAAATTTTATTCTGCGTCGATTCTCAGTCCGTACTGTATGCTTTACGTTCATTTGATTACAAGAAAAAATCCAAAATGATCAAAGAAATCAATCAAATGATTAACATTTTAAGTTTAAAGGGAACCAATATCACCTTTTGCTGGGTTCCTTCACACGTTGGATTATATTCAAACGATTGTGCTGATAGAGCCGCAAAAAAAGGTGCAAGGCAAGACAGGGAATCAATAGAAATAAACATCCCATTATCCGTTACAGAAGGGTGTCATTTACTAGAGCAAGCATCGTGGAACAAAGTTTCAAAATCTCTCCATAGGAAGGAGAAATTCTCTGGTCTCTTACTGAATTCGGTTAGTTTAACAAACAAAATAGCTGTGAATTATAGCAACAGTTTCCAATTTAGACACATTACTTCGCTCTCTTATAGGATAAAGCTTAATGCCTTCAAAACAAAATTCAGCAAGAATGTTAAATGTCTGTGCGGTGAACAAATTTCAAACCAACACATTCTTCTGGAATGCCAGAGATTGAGACCTATTTTACCGGCTATTTCTGAAAGTTCTCTTGACAGTATTCTTGAGAATTTTAGTTTGTTGTTTGATTTTGCGAAGTGTTTACTACGCAGTCCTATGGGACATTTGTTATAGTTTGTGTTATGATTCAAAATAGTTTTTTAAAGTTGGCTTTCCCATACCTTTTTTTTTTTTTTTTTTTTTAAATTGCAAAGATTGTAAAGATGCTTTTTTTGTTTTGTTTTTTTGTTTTTTGCATATGATTGCAAGATGACCCACCCACCTCCTCATCATGCTTCCCCTCTCCAAATCCTTTCCCTTCGTCTAATATCACTTAATGTGGAAAGACGTTAAATTGAAGACAACAACAAACAACACACACACACACACACACACACAGACACAGATACTAGTGCACACACTAGTGGACATACACCCGGGCATGGGCGCTCGCGCGCGCGCGCACACACACACACACACATACACACACACACGCACGCACGCACGCACGCACGCACACACACACGCACACACACACAACACACACACACACACACACACACACACACACACACACACAAACAGACACATGAAGACGGGCAAGAGCCCTCGCGCGCAACCAGACAAACCAGCAAGTGAGGTACAGCAGGGTAGGAATGAGCGAGAGAGAGAGAGAGAGAGAGAGAGAGAACGAACGAACGAACGAACGAAACATTTTAATCAGTATAGGCCATGGCCCCTTCTGATGGGGGTACAATACAACAATACCAATAATGATACTTCATACAGCAAGGTAGCATGTCATAGTTGACAACAAGAAACAGACAGAAAGCATACAAAATGTACACAATAAATACTAGAGTTGTATTCCTTTAACTGACCATAATAGGCGCCTTTTAAAGGCCTTATATAAATAAATGCACATGCTCTTCAGTACGTCTTCCTTTTGATTTGCCATGAGGAGAGCAGCTCGGAACAAACAGGGGTTTTCAAAGAATTTCCGAGGTATGTATTCACACCTTAAATCTTGCAAGACAGGACAACAAAGCAGAAAATGCACTTCATCTTCATTCGCGCTTTTGCATAAAGGACATAGCATATCAACGTTTTTAGTATTTGCATATCGATACTGATGCGCTTTGATGTCTGTAATTCCTAATCTAAATCTTGTTAGGTAACTTCTAATATGCCTGTCAATATTAAGTGAGAGATATTTTTCACAACCAGCGGATGTCTTAAAAGTTCTATAAAACGAATATCGCTCACTGTTCTGGATATTTTCATGCCAGTTTTGCCAACGGTTATCAATTAATCTTGCCGGAGTTGTTTCAAAAAAAACATTTACATTTCCAACCCCTTGACACATCCAGACACACCCAAATCCATTAAAAAACAGAAAATCCCGAACATCTGTAACCCACAAACTTTTTTCCACGCGATTCTAGTCCCAACAGCATATTGTATGCTCTAAGTGGTAATCTATTGTCATCCATTTGTACTACCCTCAGCCAGTATCTAATACACCTTACATATGAATTAATATAAATAGGATAACGGTGTGTTTCCCCATAAACACATTCGTTTGGTGTTTTCATGTGAACCCCCAGAAATTTCTTAATAGCAAATGAATGAACTTTTTCCACATGAGTAGCAGATTTATCTAAGCCCCAAATCTCAGCACCATATTGAGCAACTGGTTGAACCTGTGCATCAAAGAGTTTAGAAACACTGTCAAGGAGTTATTATTTAACATGTTTAATTTTTTCAAAATACACAATAAGGCATTCTTTGCTCTGCTAGAAGAGAGAGAGAGAGAGAGAGAAGAGAGAGAGAGAGAGAGAGAGAGAGACGGCGGACAGACCGACAGACAGAGATGGGTGTATGTGTGAGGAGGGGGGGGGGGGGGGGGGGGGGGGATTGGGCAGAAATGAAAGGATTCAGACGGAAAGGTTGTGGGGATGGTGGTTGAGGAGAGAGACAGACAGACACACAGACAGACAGACAGACACACACAGAGACAGAGACAGAGACACAAAGAGACAGACAGACAGATATACAAACAGACAGATAGAAAACAGACAGATAGACCGAAAAAAACCACAGACAGACAGACGGACGGACAGACAGAGACCGAGAGCGTAAGCCCTAATCACCCCCACCACCGTTGACCAGAACCCGTCTAGACAGGTACAACGAACAGATCGATCTAAAATCGCACCGTCAATAATGACAGTCTCTGGCATGTTCGTCACGCCCTCCTACACGACGAGCACAGATTACAGATGGCAGTGGACATAGGGGGAGGGGGGGGGGGGGGGGGGGGGTGATGAAGAAAAAAGACAAAACTAGAACTTAGGTGAAAGAGAGGAAGGGTGGGGGGGGGGGGGGGGGGGGGGGGGGGGGGAGGACTGACGCTGAAAAAAAGACAGAGCGCGCGTGGGAAGGAGAGACGGGGGAGGATTATTCTTGTAAAAAAGAAAACGAAAATAACATGTACAATCCTATTTGTCAGAAAAATGCACTGTGTGGTTTTATCATTAAGGCGCCGTGACGATCACGACGCGGTAAACAATTAACAAGATGCAAAGCATATAAACGTACTCCCAGTTTATCCTGAATACGCGTGAGATACTCCATAAAGAGAAAAAATCGTCTTGGGCTCGTGTAACCGTTAGTAATGGCTATTCTGGTAAACATCGGCTATCGTCTGTGACCTAAAATGAACATACTTACAAATTTTCAGAAAGATCGGCCAAGAACTTTCTGAGATTTACCATAAAGAAGAAAACCATTATGGGCCGTTAGTAACGGCTCTAACGGTAAACTTAA
>CM031598.1:101880689-101888189 GCA_018398815.1 Conus ventricosus | reverse complement strand
CTGTAAACAGTCATACACTAACCATGTCTAATGGATCACAGTAAACAGACACTAACCATGTCTACTGGATCACAGTAAACAGACACTAACCATGTCTACTGAATCACAGTACACAGTCAGACACTAACCATGTCTACCGGATCACAGTATACAGTCAGACACTAACCATGTCTCCTGGATCAGGAACATAGAAGACGGAGCCCGTCCCTCTTCTTCAACCCCCTTCACCTTCCCGGAACTGAATCAGGTACCACTTCTACCTGCCGGGTGGACAGAGAGGATTTTCAAGCCGTGAACAAATTTAACACCACGAATGAATGTGAACTCAAGACCCTCAGCTCCACAACTAAATGCTCTGCCATTGAAGTACAAGCTAAAAGAAAATGATTCTGGCCGATAATGTAGAGCCAGCTTGTGTGTGTCAAATGCTGAGGCCTTTGATCAGTATGACAGTCATTCCCTGTGTAAACAGAGTGCGGTCAAACAAAGCCAATAACCACACTGACCAAAACATCGTTAGATAGGTCAGTTTATCCCGATGTTAATTCGTTTCCACCTGTGTTCCCATTTCTCTCATCCCCTGTGTAAACAGAGTGCGGTCAAACAAAGCCAATAACCACACTGACCAAAACATCGTTAGATAGGTCGGTCCGTCCGGATGTTAATTCGTTTCCACCTGTGTTCCCATTTCTCTCATGAAAGCTTTCGACCAAGTCGTGCAACAGGTAGGCGCTCGTCAGAGGTGTGTTGTCCATCAGGTCAAATTCAGATTAATAGAGATATTCAGCTCTCCGGGGAAGGAGGGGTGGGGGGAAGCATTACTTAAGAAATTTGAGGGGGAGAAGGGGACGCAGGAGGATGTGGTTCACAGACACGCGTGCATGAGCGTGCTCGTGCGCGCACACACACACGCATATACACAGAACAAAAAAGTAAACATGAAAGTACTCTCTCTCTCTTTTCATACATACACACACACACACACACACACACGCGCGCACGCACGCACGCACGCACGCCACACACACAAACACTATCACCATGATCATCATACATATAGATACACAGACGTATATGCATACCAGCTTACAAAATCAAGCCTTGGACAAAGCATCCCGTACTCCATCAAGAGATCGAAACATACCAGTTTGTGCAATGGTTCACCTGTTCCCATGGCAATACAGCAAAGATAAGAGTGCAATGGCACCGTACATTATTCACAGCACTCAGCACATGGACACCATCAGCGGAAGATATGGGGAGGGGGGGGGGGGGGGGGGGGGGGGGGGGGGGGAGGGAGGAGGGCTTGGAGGGACAGAGCGGAGGGGCTCCAGAAGTCCAGGACTTCCAGACCTAATCCCCACCCACCTACTCCTTTCTTCGCTTCCTCCCCTCCCCCCCCCCCCCCCCCCCCCCCCCAACTCTCCCACCTCCCTTAAAAATCGAGATTGAAAGTGACTTAATGAACACATTCTACAGAAAATGCACACACAAAAATATCGTAGAAAATCGTCATGAGCAAACATTGTGCACAATGTTATGATGCGCTGCCCCCCTCCCCCTTCCCCAATCATCAATCCCACACCTCACCCTTCCTCCCTCCCCTCTTCCTGTCCCCCTTCTCCCTCCTCTTCTCTCCCCACTCACTCTCCCTGGCCCCCGTTTTTGGGGGTGAGTATGGTCAATATGGTAAATGAGGATAAGTTTCGGCTGCTTAGTTCAACCCCTCTCCCCAGTCCTCCTCTTTTCTCCCGCTCAACAAACCGTTGATTACTGCGCTCAGATGACAACAGAAAAGTGGATCATCCCTTATGTTTCTGGACGGAATAATCCGCCCCTGAATCTAACACCAAACAACATACCCTCTTCACGGCAAACTGACTGTGTTCGTGTGTCATTCTTAATCGAGTGTATGGCAAATTGGCCGTTCTGACTTACTCGTACCGAGCAGAATCTATTATAAACGCTCGGCATACAGATAATACGGCAAAAGAAAAAAGAAGCCCCAACTACGAACCAAAGAAGTGAAAAACGAGGAGCAACAAGAAAGAAAAAGAAATGCAGGGACGCATAGAAAATGATATTGTGTGAATGATAAAAGACCATGATTATCGTGTTCCTCAAATGAAGAACAGTCTGAAAAGAGACCACAACTACAGCAACAGCAATGGTCACAAAACACCCGTCTGTAAAATGAAATAACCAATCGATCCATTACGTAGGATAAAGCATGCAGATTGTAAATGAACATAATTATGCAAGAAGATGTAGATGGTTTACACTTATTCTAAAGTATATACCCGTTTGCAAGTTTCAGGCTAAAAATGAAAAATATGACCAAAGCATCTTGAATAAAACAAATAGAAAATATGAAAAAAAATCATCTGGACTGAGAAAAACACTAAAAGAGTTTAGTAAAATAATCTGCAAGGTGTGTCTGAAAATGTACCGACTGCGTGTTAAAAAGGAATGCCATTCTGACTTTATATGCTTGCAATGAAAGAAAATTGCTTTAAAAAAACTCTCTGCTGGTGCTGTTCTGCAAAAAGACAAGAGCAGATTTTCTCAAAACTAGAATTGACAAAAGCAACTGCTTCTTTTTCTGTGATGCCTTCATAAAACTCGTAAAAAAACTGTCATCAGTGGACGTTTCTTTTAAATGGGTGCACAGTCATTACTAACGAATTATAATTTAGAAAGTAAAACCAGTAATCAAAGAGGCAAAGAAAAGCCATATAAAAAAAATTGCTAGGAAGAGTTCTGCAAAGAAATATCTAGCATATTCTGGACAAAAATGTCCCTGTAAGAAACGGGCAGTCTTGTCAAATAGGGTGAGACCAGAGAGTCGTAACCGTCTTTGAGAATTTTCGACACCCAAAAAATGAACTGGTAATTCTTTGGAGGAACAAGCAAGACCCGCAACCGGTTTAAATTGACTGGCACAAACAGATTGCTGTTTATGTAAGACTGATATTTCTTTTATGCTCTGACACTGACTTTGATGCTACCAATTCCAGAACTCTCTGTTTATCTTAAAGTGTGTGTTTAGCTATTCAGGGAGTGTCTTCAGGGATGTCAGAGAATCGATATGAGCCTGGATCTGAACTGTCGACACAGCGGAAGTGAATGTGTTGTGTGTTTGAGATGAACGTGGATCACATCGCCGCTGTGTCTGAGAGTTGATGCCACAGAAACTGCAAGCATTGAGGCCTTCTACCACGCCTGTCAGAAGACAAATTTCACGTGCGGTAGTCAGTTGGCGTTTGTTTTCTCATGGTAAAGGTTCTTTTCTTCCTTCCTTTACATCGCTTGCCTGGGGGGGGGGGGGGGGGGGGGGGGGTTCCACAGCCCTCTGCCGTTCAGGAAAGTCCTCCCACAAAAGGAACACATGAGGTCCCTGCCCAGGGAAGACTGGACCGCCGAGCCCTGGGCAACCTGCGGGTCAGTTCGCGCGGCACCGACCGACAAAGGCGATGGGCGTGGAAAGAGAAAAGTACACGATCCCCGTCCACTGGTGTGCTCTGCCACATGCCTCTCCAATGCTCTGTAACAAACAAAACTCTGTGGACACACGAAACAGGTGAGGTGTTTGTGCTGGGAGTCCTGAACGTGAAGATGCTGGTCGAAGCCGAGTTTATCCGGGAAGGAGTTCTGGCTGCCTGAACACAGGCAGGCGGTGTCGTGGGTTGGCGTGATGAGGACGGATGCCTCCTCTGGACATTCTGCTTTCTTCTGGTCTGTTGGCATGCCCCTTTCCCCTAAGGCATCTTCACGCACACCACAGAGGGCGCTCAGGTCCTTCAATTCTGCTTCAATGCTGCTCTGCTTACTGGAACCCGGGCGCTTAAGGGAAACTCTTTGTTCTGCATTGTCGACAGCATTTCCATGTTTCTTCGTTTTAATGCAGGTGTAGTGTGATGTGTTCTTTGATGATTTACACCTGTTTCTCCTCCTGCACCTTACTTTGTGTGGCCCTTTCCTGTGACGCTTTTCCTTGCCTTCCGCACCAGTGCAGACAGTCTGATCGGTCAGCGGTCTGAAGCAGTTCTTTTCGTGTCGAGTGGGTCGACCTTTTCGGCGGTGTTTTTCCAAGACTTGCTGTTTCACAGGAACACACCAGTTCTGATCAGTTATCTGTTGGGCCGATGTCTTGTTCCGAGAACTAGTTTCTCCATGGACTGCATGCGCTGTAGAAAGTGGCGCATTTTCCGTAAATGGCCCGTCTGATGTAAGTGACCTGTCAGCTGCAGTAGCAGCACTGGAAACGGGCAAATCAGAAGAGACGTGAGAAACTAAGGAAACAGAGGATCTGTGGACTGTTTGTGTCGTACAGTCATTGTTAGACCTTACTTCTTCTTCATTGATGCTCACAGCGTTTCCCCCAGCCTGGGGATTTGTCGGCGTGTTGGACTTTGACCCCAAAGACACATCGGGAGATGACAATGGACAGATCACCCATGTGGAAAGAAGCTCAGATCGGCAGTTGACAGAAGACAGGAAGGGAGCACTTTCATTGCTTTGTGCCAGGAAAGGAACGGGGATGCTATGCGAGGTCTGACAGGAGTTTCCTGCCAACAAGTTCGCTGTCTTGTACTTTGTCAGATGATGGTTCAGTCCCTTGACGGAAGGAAAGACGGCACTGCAGAACACACATACGCAAGGGCTGCTGCCCAAATGCCACCTTTGGTGCGCTTGCAAGTCCACTCTTGTATGAAACCGTTGAGTGCACTGGTTACAGTCGTAGGGCATGGTTTTGATGTGAATCCTCTGGTGGGCGCTGAGACCCTGTCGCGAGTCGAACACACCACTGCAGTAGCGGCAAGTGAACACCCCACGTCTGTGCCAGTGTCTGAACAATCTGTGCGAATTGTTGACTTTGGTTTGTGCCTTGTCTGGTCCCTTGTCCTCAGTGGCATTGCTGTGTGTGTGGCTGGCACCTCGTGTGGTTACATATCTGCGGAGTGGTTCCGATGCAGGGCAAGCAGACCACACTTTTGTCAAGGGATGGGCGTGAAGTCCCCTGTCTGACGCAGAGTCATCGTGCCTGGAGAGTCTTCGGAGATGTTCGTGTGTGTCTTCATTTTTCTTACAGTCAGTGCAAGTGGATGCAGAGCAGTTCGCCTCAGTTCCACCTGCATGCCGGACTTCACAATGTGCCTCACGTCTCTTGACCATGCTGAGGTGTGGACACCAATGCTCACCCTGAAAAGGTAATAATACTGATGAGGGTAGATCGCCCCAGCTGCTCTGCTTACAAGTGAGTGATAACTTCCCAGCATCCTGTTCTTCCCAAAGCAAGCAACTCTCTCTGTCACACGTCTGACTCTTCATTGTTGCTGACTGTTCGTTCAAAGAACTGATTTCGTTTGAACTGGACTCATCCCTGACAAAGGGTGGTGGTGTGTCTGGCTTTGAGCTGCAGTGAAAGGTGATCTGGTGATCACCCGGTCCATGGACCAAGGTATTGACATCTGACTTTTCTCCAATGTTCCCTGTGCTGTGGGAATTCTCCGACTGCACGGAGTCAACAGTTTTTGTGCCACTGTAGTTTTCTGCCTCGGTGAGATGTGCACAAGAAACAAATCGTTCTTCGTTTTTTCGCTTTTTGATGCTACTTTCAACTAAAGCATTGGAGTGATCGATGTGTGGGCGTGTCCCTTGAGACGTGTCTCCGCTTCTTTCGTTCTCCTTCTCACGATCACAGTGTGCATGAAGAGGTGGCAGTGTGTGCAGGGCTTGCTGTGAACTGTTGTCTCTCTTCCTCTTCCTGCCTGATGTGAAAGTTTCATCTGCAGTCTGCCCCCTGTCTGAGTCCATGGCTGGAAGATTGGACAGACTGCCTAGAATGTTCACATTCAGCGGAGTGTTATCTTCATTGTGCTCGCTTCCGTCCTTCGCCGTCTTTTCAGGTCCATGTTCACCATCGCTGGATTCTGGTCGACTGCTTTCCTTGCTATGGACCAACACATCGCCTCGTTCTGAAAAGGTGTGGGGCTTAGCAAACTGAAGAAGTGGTTTCTGGTTGCTGATTTTCGGTTTCTGGTGATCTGTGTCTGGGGCAAGTCGCTGTGGGTTTTCTATCAGTACTGGTCTCTCCGGATGATGCATATGCATCCGAAGAGCCAAGTCTGTAGGAAACAGCGAACCACACACCGTGCAAGCATGCGCGTCCGTGCCAGCATGCAACTTGTCATCGGCTTTTTCCTCACTACTTTTCTCAGTTCTGCCTGCTGCTGTACTCGGCTCGCAGGCCGGTCTGTTGAGGTGCTTGACCTGGTTCCAAGACAGCTGGTATTTCGTGAATACCGTTTCATACCATCTCTGCTCTTCGTGGCTTTCCAAGTGTTTCGTCAGATCTGCCGCAAAGGTGAAGGACTTTCTGCAGTGTCTGCAGGGAAATAAGGCAGTGACCCCCGTGCTGGATGTAGACTTCATCATCTTCAGTAACTTGGAATATCTCCGGTATTTCCTTTTGTGGACAAACGAGTGTGCCTTTAACTCTTTGTGACTGTCGAATTCGGCAGAACAGACAGTGCAGGCATGAACTTTAAATGAAAGGGTTTTTCTTACCTGTCTTTTCCTGCCCCTCTTTGGCAACGAGAGGGGTGTTGTTTCAGTAGGCTGTTGTTCAGGCGATATGACCAGGTCGGTTTCAATACTAGGACTCACTGGTGGACTGTGTTTGTATAACGTGCGCGGAGTCTGAGTTTCCTTTTCTCCTGTCTTTGGTAGCTGGAAGGGATCGTTGTTCTCACTGCTGTCCTCGTGTTGTGGAGTTGTCTTCGTTTCGTCCATGGTCCTTCTCATTGGTAGCTGGAAGGGATCGTTGTTCTCACTGCTGTCCTCGTGTTGTGGAGTTGTCTTCGTTTCGTCCATGGTCCTTCTCATGACGTACTGTTCAAATTTTCTCTGGAAGAAGCAACAGTTTGTGGCTGCCTTCCTTTGACGATCATTCGACAGACAGGATGTCAGTACCTGTCCAGGATCATGTGCATCAACTTCTCTCTCTGCTGAGACTCCGCGGTCTTCAGTGCCAAGGCATTCATTGAAAGTGTCGTAATTTGTCAACTCACTGACTAATTCTTCCTTGACAGGAACGTGTGTTAAGTTTTCTGAATGGAGCCAGGCTTCGTCCACAAAGCTAGATTCAGTACTTCTGCTTGCTTTTGCAGACGTGATTTCCATGTCGTATTCTTTGTCAATGATTTCTTCTTTGATGATTTTGTTCGAAAGATTGTTTCCCGGTTTAGGATATGGCACTACTGAACTGTCTGAAAAGCTACTGTCAAAGCTGCAAACGTTTTCTCTCGTGTCGGAGCTTTTGACACAAGGGGCTGCTAAACGACACTTGAAAACTTTGACTACTTCCCAGTTCACCGCGCTCTGAAAACTTTCTGGTGTTTCGACGAATTTTTCACCACTGTCTTTGATGCTGTGCTGGATGATATTGTCGCTTTGATATTCCATGTTATCGTCAATGCTATTTCCAGTCTCATCTTT
>CM031598.1:101870689-101873189 GCA_018398815.1 Conus ventricosus | reverse complement strand
TCCGAGGCCTTTCGCCCGCTGGGTCGGGACTCATCAGGGAGACACGGCTGGTTGTGTCTGCGCTCCCGGCGTCAAATAGAGACACACCACAGTCCATAATACTGTGGTGTTCTCACCACCATGGGTGCAAAAAAGAATCCAATAGCACCCCAAAGCAGCCAGCGAAGAGTAGTAAATGCAACCAAAAGAAAGTGGGGGGAGGAAAAAAGTTGCTGTAAAACTAAAGACATTATGCAAATAATATAAAATGTAGGGGACAGTCTTTGAGCCAACGCCTGAGGATCCACCCAAAGATGCAAGGGAGATCAAAAGACAAACACACAGACGGACAGAAACAAATACAAATAACCTCAATTTAATCAAAGCAAAATGGGAAATGAAATGAGGTAGGGAACAGTAAACGATAAACAGTAAACAAGTGGGGTATGTTTTGCTCCGGTAAGAAAACCTAACACAGAGTAACTTTTATTCAAGACTGGCACAGCCTTTTAAACTTGAATAAAGTCAGACAAATACATAGACGAACAATCTAATAGTGGGGAAAAACAAGCGCAGGCCAACAACTGAACTGTCTTCATAGTAATGTCCTGGCAAAGATTTGGACTTAAGGAGGGAGGGAGAGGGGAGTTTGAAGATGGAGAAACTGGGAACATGAAATTTTTATATAAAAAAAAAGTTACAAATATGAAAACTCTTCACTAGCTGCATAAGGGAACCATCGCAATACCCTTTTGAAGGCAGATATATTTGTATTGCCTGCTCCGAGGCCTTTCGCCTGCTGGGTCGGGACTCATCAGGGAGACACGGCTGGTTGTGTCTGCGCTCCCGGCGTCAAATAGAGACACACCACAGTCCATAATACTGTGGTGTTCTCACCACCATGGGTGCAAAAAAGAATCCAATAGCACCCCAAAGCGAAAGGCCTCGAAGCAGGCAATACAAATATATCTGCCTTCAAAAGGGTATTGCGATGGTTCCCTTATGCAGCTAGTGAAGAGTTTCATATTTGTAACTTTTTTTCTTTTTTTTTAAATTTCATGTTACCAGTTTCTCCATCTTCAAACTCCCCTCTCCCCTCCCCTCCTTAAGTCCAAATCTTTGCCAGGACATTTACTATGAAGACAGTTCAGTTGTTGGCCTGCGCTTGTTTTCCCCCCACTATTAGATTGTTCGTCTATGTATTTGTCTGACTTTATTCAAGTTTAAAAGGCTGTGCCAGTCTTGAATAAAAGTTACTCTGTGTTAGGTTTCCTTATGGGAGCAAAACATACCCCACTTGTTTACTGTTTATCGTTTACTGTTCCCTGCCTCATTTCATTTCCGATTAAGCATTAGTGTAGTTTTGTCGTCATTAAGTTGCAGCTTGCTGTGAGTCATCCATGGCCAGGGACATATTCCAGTTTCCGAGATATCAGCTCCTCGACATGTGTGTGACAGAGCAAAGAACTATCTTTGGACAGAGGCAGACTGGAAAGGGTGAGCATCATCAGCGAAACTCGCATGCAGCATGGAATGATGACTGACGATGTCAGAAACAGGAGTAGCGTATACGACACAAATAGAATGGGTCCCAGGACAGAACCCTGGGGAACAGCACCGGACAGAGGAGATGGCCGAGAAGAGTGTCCATTTGTGCAGACAGCCTGGGGGCCATCAGTCAGATAGGAAGAAAGTAAGGAAAGTGCTGAACGAGGACAAAAAAACATGTTGAAGTCTTTGTAGAAGGATGCAAGGATCAATCGCATCAAAGGTAGCTGAAACGTCGGGTAGAGCCAGAACAGGGATTTTATTGTCGAAGGAAGTCAATCAATCCTTTGTTATTTTCACCAGAGCTGTATCGGCTCTATATCCAGATCTATAAGCTGACTGATGTGGGTTTAGAAAACTGTTTATTCAAGGTGCTGTGAAAGACGAATTTTCTCTGTTATTTGGACAGAAAAACAAGCTGGTGACAGTCTGGTTTGAGAATTCGGGTCTAGGCAAGGTTTTTATTACGAATGATCTAAACACTGAAGCTCCGTACATTTAGAAAAGAACCGAAAAACAGGACTGGTTTATGGCGTAAGTAATGTGGGCAGAACACAGTCAATACATTCACACAGCAAAGATGACGGCAGAGGGTTCAATTCAAATGTTTTGGAAGAGCACAGACACATAACAAACTGTTCAAAACTGGCTGAAAATGGTCCGGTGTGAGTTCTGTCAAAGGAGATGGTGTGGTTAACTACGTCCTTTTTTTTTGGAGGGGGGGGGGGGGGGGGGGGTTATCAGATCAACATTGTTTTGGTTAAGAAAAGGTCAGCAAACTCTAAATGTCAGACTCTCCATCACGCAACATTGACACACAGCCAGTCAGACACACAGGAGAGAGTTCGTTCCCCCTTTCTATTGATAACTTAATCTTTACATCATTTGCGTACAAATGCTATTTACTATCGTTTCACATAATCACTCGTACATGTTGCAAATCTAACCACAGACTCGTGGACTCAAAAAAATG
>CM031598.1:101860689-101865689 GCA_018398815.1 Conus ventricosus | reverse complement strand
ACCCGATAATCAATAACCAGGTGCAAATTACGCCGGAAATTTATAACTGGCCCCGATAATCAATAACGGGCCAAAAATCAATTTTATGTGCAACTTATTTACCAAAATCAATAGTAGGTATCAAAATCAATAACCGGTTCGATAATCGATTATCAGGCGTTATTTGCGCCTGGTTATTGATTATCGGGCCTATTGATCAATAATTTGCACATGAAAATAATTTTCATTCGATGAAAATCGATTTTCGGACGGAAAGTGAATTTTTGCATTTCACGCTCTCTCTCTCTCTCTCTCTCTCTCTCTCTCTCTCTCTCTCTCTCTCCTCTCTCATTCCAATTAAGTGTCACAGAGGTCTAAATTTAAAGTAATGCCTAGTTTCTTTTTGTTTGTTTGTTTTGTTTTGTTTTGTTTTTGTTGCTCCATATAAAATTTTCATGAATATCCCATGAATAAATATATAATGAAGAGAGAGAGAGAGAGAGAGAGAGAGAGAGGAGAGAGAGAGAGAGGAGAGAGAGAGAGAGAGAGAGTCTTTGCTTAGTCATGTAGCAATAGCACTACGTATTCAAACCTCTACCTTGTTTTGGCACTACGAGAAATAACAAAAAGTAGCTAAAAAGCGACTGCCCTCTGTCACTAATGGACATTTTTGATTAGCTCTATATAGATGGCAAAACAGGAGAAAGAAGCTCGAAGGCTGACTTGCGATCTCTATTGGCTACTGTCCTTTAGCACTACGTGGCAGTAGCTCTGCATACTTTCGTTTGTTTTGTTTTCTATTTCTTTCTTTAGCACTACGTGGCAATAGCTCTACATGATGAAAATGTAGAACTGCTGCACTGGCAGCGCTGATTTTTGTATTGAACAGACTAGGCCTAGTACTCATCATCAATTAAATACTGATACTGTTTGGAGCGCAACGCCTGCCCACCTTGTTGAGAGAGAGAAAGAGAGAGAGAGAGAGAGAGAGAGAGAGAGAGAGAGAGAGAGAGAGAGAGAGTTCTTAGATTATCTCTTTCTGTCTCTCTGAATCTCTCTCTGTCTCCGCATCTCTCTCTCTCTCTCTCTCTCTCTCTCTCTCTCTCTCTCTCTCTCTCTCTCTCTCTCTATCTATCCATCTATCTATCTATCTAATTATCTCTCTCCCTAATTATCTCTTTCTGTCTCTCTCTTCTCTCTCTCTCTCTCTCTCTCTCTCTCTCTCTCTCTCTCTCTCTCTCTCTCTCTCTCTCTCTCTCCCCCAACCCTGCTCGTAGATCCCTTCCCCTCCCTTCCACTCACCATCACCCATCCTCCTCCCCCTTCACACGGACTACCTCCTCCCCAGATACACACTTTCATCCCCCCTCCCCCTCTCCACCCCCACGATCTGTCTTCCTCCTCCCCTCGTCCCCGTTCACCTAATCCCCACTCCCTTCATTCCCCAGTCCGTCATCGATCCCGCGGAAGCCAGGAACACACGGACATCCAAGCTGCATTACAGGAAGAACGGGGCGACAACTCCGTATCTCAGCACGACTCCTACAAGTCGCCTGGCAGTTCTACAGGACCACGCGCTCACACCAGGGCAGAGGATCTGGTGGAACCAGATCTAACGGAGGCAACGTCAGGAATTCTCTACGGGGTTTGGACGTGGGGGACGATCTCCTGGTCAGGAAACGGACATTCACCCTGCAGGAACATCGTCAGCGTCAGCGTGTTCCATGACTCTGCGGGATCGTCAAGCTCCAAGGAAAACCGAGGGTCACGGCCAAGAGCGAATCGACACGATGCTGAGAAAACAACCCAAAAAATGACGCCAGGCTGCCGGCGAAGGACACGCGATCTCTAGCCAACAACGTCACGATGACATTAAACGTGTGGACCGTGTACAATCTTGCTTCAGTAATGGCATCAATCGCCGTCCAGTGCCCAATAACATTGAAAACCGAAAGGCATTACAGTCTACAAGCAATGGTAGCCATTTCAAAAGTTCTACGAAAAATAGACAAGAAACTACAAATATTTCATCGAGGAAAGATCCGACAATTTGTATTCTGAACTGGAATGTCGAAGGTCTTCTTTCAAAACTGTCTGAGTCAGATTTCATACAGTACGTATCAAAATTTGATATAATTTGTTTTACAGAAACATTTCTCAAGTACCAAACTGACCTTGACTGTTTCCCCAACTTTGTTCAGTTTATGAGTCCAGCAGTAAAGCTCTCTCAACAGGGTCGGTGTAGCGGGGGAGTACTAATTCTAGTGAAACGATCTCTGAAGGTTTTTATCAAATCATCAGACATTTCAAAAGATAATATTGTGGTTATAGAGTTCGATAAAAGCATGTTAATGAACAAAAATCATTTGATATTGTGCGGTGCCAATGTATGTCCCCCTGACAGTCCTTACTATAGACAGCCCCATATTCCCTTCAGGTCCAGTATAAATGTGATTGAAGAATGTATTCTTGATTATGTCCAGTCTCAAAACGAACCGTACGAGTTTTTATTGTGTGGTGATTTCAATGCAAGGACTGGTTCCTTAAATGCTACTTCATGTGAAGCAGAAGATGATAATGACTTTATCCAGTCTGATTTATGTGAGCAGAGACAATCTCAGGACGAAACTGTTAACCACTTTGGTCGTGTTCTTCTTGAGCTCTGTGCTGTTTGCAATTTAACGATTTTGAACGGATCTTGTGCCGGGGACGAAGAGAGAAAATTTACATATGTGTGTTCGACTGGCAGTAGTGTAATAGACTATTTTATTTGTTCAAAAGAAATGAATCACAAAACCATGCAAATAAAAGTGGGCGAAATGTTCAACTCTAAGCATATGCCAATAGTATTGAGTATAAATTGTAATGGAAACAGAGACGATGAGCCTACAGTAACATATACAGAGAAAATTGTTTGGGACAAAGATAAGGAAGGGCTATTTTGCCAGTACATACATAGCAATGATTTTCAATATGCTCTGAACAAAGCCACCATAAATCTCAGGACAGTGTCAGTTGACGAAGCAGTGAAGTGTCTAAATGAAGGACTACTTCAGGCAGCAGAATGCATGAAACGTAGAATCAGCAGCGGCCCTAAATCCAATAGCTGGTTCGACTACGAGTGCAGAACAGCTAAAAAAGAAATGAGACGTTGCTGGAGGATGTTCACTCGCTGTAAAGTCAAGAAATTACAAAACCAGTTAAGACTTAAGTATGTTGATAGTAGAATTACATATAGACGTTTACTCAATAGTAAACAAAAAATCTTTAAACAAAAAAAACTTGAAACTCTTATTTTAAAGGCTAAAGAAATTCCAGTAAGTTCTGGAAAGAAGTAAAAAGCATTAACCGTAAAGCACAAAGCAAACCAAATATCACCGATCAGGAATGGGGCAATCATTTCCAGTCTGTGTTCAAATCAAATGAAAACGTAGAACATATTCCGACTGACAGTGGGGACAAATTGCGACTGACAGTGGGGACAACAACGAATATATCGAGGAGTTGGATAAACCGATTGACACGGACGAAATAAGGCATGTTGTCCAGTCTCTCAAGCAGAACAAAGCTCCAGGACCAGATAGTATTTTGCCAGAAATGTTGATATATTCCTTGGATCAAACTTTGCCTTTTCTTTTGCGCTTATTTAATCATATATTTGACACACAACAATATCCAAGTGCGTGGAATGATGCAATCGTTGTGCCGTTATTCAAAGCTGGAGATACCGATAATCCCAGCAATTATCGAGGTATCTCGTTATTATGTATACTTGGAAAAATGTTTGCAAAAATATTAAATAATCGTCTTGTTAATTGGGCCGAAAGGAATGGAAAGATCGCTGAAGAACAAAGTGGCTTCAGAACTGGTTATTCTACTTCAGATAACATTTTTGTCTTGTATGCTATTGTGCAACGATATCTTTTGAAAAATTCGGGTAAACTGTATGTTTGCTTTGTCGATTTTAGAAAAGCTTTTGATACTGTAAATAGAAATATCCTGTGGAATGTACTTCGAAATATGGGCGTTGGATGGAAAATGTTAAGGATGCTGAAAACAATGTATCGTTGTGTGAGATCGTGTGTAAGATGTCCCAGTAGCATGACAGACTTTTTTGAATGCAATGCGGGAGTGAGACAAGGTTGTGTCCTGTCCCCTACATTATTCTCATTTTTCATAAACGAACTGGCGCTAGAGATTGCGCAGAATGGTCAGCACGGTGTTCAACTAACACCCGACGTGACTCAGATTCTAATTCTCCTTTTTGCTGATGATGTGGCTCTCGCCTCCTACTGCCCTGCCGGTCTACAAAAACAAATTGACATCCTCAAATGTTTTGCTGATAACTTCTCCCTTAAACTAAACTTAGACAAGACTAAGATAATTGTATTTAGAAAAGGGGGATTTCTGGGGGCTAATGAAAAGTGGAAATATGGAAATGTAGATATTACAGTGGTAAACAGTTATAAGTATTTGGGTCTACATTTTACAACCAAATTATCCTTGACATGCGCTGTCGAAGAACTTGCAAAGAAGGGTAAGATCAGAACTAGCCAATTACTCAGGTGCCTTTGGAAACTAGGAGATGTTCCCAGGGAAGTTTTTTCAAAATGTTTGATACCCAAGTTACTCCTATTTTACTTTATGGGGCAGAGATATGGGGTTATCAACAACTCGATGTTATTGAAAAAACCCACTTATTTGCATGTAAAAGGTATTTGAATGTTAGTATGCAGTCACCGAACAGTATGGTCTTGGGGGAACTCGGTCGTTATCCCTTGTATGTGCTGGCAGCAGAAAGATGCATTCGCTACTGGCTTAGAGTGTGCAGCATGCCAGCCACAAGGTTGCCAAGAAAAGCCTATATTATGTTAAACTATTTACAAGAGTTGGGCAAAAGAACGTGGGCATTTCAAGTTAAACAATTGCTTTGTGTCAACGGATTCGGTGATGTCTGGCAACAACATAATGTTGGTGACGTAAGAAGTTTTCTGTCTTTATTCAAACAAAGACTGACTGAC
>CM031598.1:101835689-101855689 GCA_018398815.1 Conus ventricosus | reverse complement strand
CCACAACAATTTTGATAGCTTTGTCGTTAAGCGATAGTCTTGTCCCTCTCCCTCTCTCTCTCTCTTAACACCGAATTGGGGTAAAATTGCTTCAGTACTTTTCTTTTTTTTAGATAACAAGTGATATTGCGTATAATGGATTTCCTGAAAGACCCGAAACCGCACCAACAATCCATACTAAACTATGACATGTTTTCGGGCCACATTCTACGTTTTGACTGGGGGGGGGGGGGGGGGGATATTGTAAACTTACAGGTCGACATACAAGCAAACAAACACGGGTAAAAAACGGGTAAAAATATCGGAGGAGAAGAAAAAAAACTCCTCTATATCATGTTTTCTATAGATATTAACAGAGACACAGAGAGAGAGAGAGACTGCAGTAAAAATGTTTGATTCCAAACCCGCATGAAAGAGAAATGGGGGGAGGGAGGGGGGGGGGGGGGGGGGCGAGGAGGGAACTGGGAGAATAGATAACTGAAATTCATTGAAAACAAAAACTCCGATCAAGACGTTTTCAAGGACTGATAGATCCTGTACTCTCTCTCTCTCTCTCTCTCTCTCTCTCTCTCTCTCACACA
Source organism: Conus ventricosus (assembly GCA_018398815.1). Classification (NCBI taxonomy): domain Eukaryota; kingdom Metazoa; phylum Mollusca; class Gastropoda; order Neogastropoda; family Conidae; genus Conus; species Conus ventricosus. The sequence continues at coordinate 101,855,108 of CM031598.1, read as the reverse complement.
CACACACACACACACACACACGCACACACATGTTGAATGTGACTAAGACTAGATTCTTTTTGAAAGGAAAAGTAAAGCAAATACCAAGCATGAATAACCAAGCAAAACACGCATTTATTGATACGTGTAACGCCCAACCGATGGCAAGCCGACATCAGAGCCGACAGCAAAGGAAATTCTACAACACTTAAACAAAAAATAATTTGAAAGCAGAACACAGTCTGTGGTTTCCAACCCTTTGGGGAGAAGTCATCCCCAGTTTATGATAACAAAAAGGGGGAAAGTTGGGGAACGGAGGAGGAGGGAGGGGGGGTTTCAATAATTCCTTTGTCGGCCTGTTTTATCGTTTTATCTTTCGATTAAAATGTTTGATCCGGAGAGAATATCAGATCACGAATCTGTAGACGAAGGTAAAGTGAAATCGATGCAAAGATTTAAAAAAAAAAAACAAGCAAAACAAAACAGATCAAACAAACAAACAAAAACAAAAATGTGCGAAATGGGAGTTAACATTCTTACAGAATATCCATGTGTTTGGTGGGTATAATAGAACACTTGACACTTTATCAGAGGGTCGAGCGTTGGACGAATCCTGGCCGCAGCCGATGGCTAAAGTGTGTGTGTGTGTGGGGGGGGGGGGGGGGGGGGGGGAGGGGGGGGGGGGTCTTCCGATCTCCCAAGGGCTTGATTTGCTGGAAGAGCGTAAGACCCAGCTCCGAGACTTTAGTCCCAGACTAAAATATGTGTGCAGTCATGTCAGTGGCTGAACCCTTTCGGGTGCAGAGAACATCACAAACGTACGTTAAGATCCTGGGATCCATGTGGCTGCACACCAGAAAATGAATGCGCCAAGGCCTTGCTTAAGGAGTCGAGTGTTTATAGACTAGTGCAACTGGACTGTTTTGAGAATTTTCATTGTTTCTGAAAGTTGATTCTCCTCATTCTCTTCCATGTGGCCATCAAGGTGCAAGCCAGGTGGTTCCAAGCAGACAGCTGAAATCAAAGGAATGGGACTATTTTGTTTCTTGGAGCTGGCGCATAGATAGGGTCACGAGCGAGTGCAAAGACCTGGAATGTGTGTCAGCTAAGGGGAAGGTCATGTAATTGAAGGTTGTGATTTCATCGGTGAAGATCACCCAAAACAAGGGAACTACTTGGTCGGGAGTTGTTCTTTTGAACAGTCATCAGTTTAACATTAAGTGTTGGCTCAAATTTAGGTGTTGTAGTGCAAAATCCTAATTGTAGTGTGTGTCCTTTCAATTTTCAATACACTATGGAAACAGACTAAAGAAAAAAGAATTCCAGCATACACCAGAAAACTTGAAATGGGAAGTAGAAAGGGGGAGGGACGGGACAGAAAGGGGAAGGGGGGAGGGGGAGGGGGAGGTGCTGTACGGTGCAGTTCGAAAGAATAAGCCCAGCGATTTCTCAGCATGAAGGTTATACTAGTTCGTGTGTGTGTGTGTGTGTGTGTGTGTGTGTGTGTGTGTGTGTGTGTGTGTGTGTGTGCGCGCGTGTGTGTGTGGTGTGTGTGTGTGTGTGTGTGTGTGTGTGTGTGTGTGTGTGTGTGTCTGTGTATGTGTGTGTGTGTGGGGGGGAGTGGGGGGGGGTTCGTGCACATGCGCCCGCGCATGTATTTTAACCGGAAAGGGAATATCAAGTGCTTAAATTGGTGTCAGGGGTAGGAAGACAATACAAAACAACGGCAGTCCTCCCATCCTCCACCTCCACCCCTCCTCTACCCCCTACCCTCTTCTCCATATTTCCAGCCCACCCCTTCACCCCACCCCCACCCCTGCATGAACCGCCCCTGCACAGTAAAAAGAAAGAAGAAGAAGAAATCCTCATTGCTCACTGAAATGCTGTAGTGAAAGATCAGACAGACACAGCAAAGCTGCGTTCAGCCTGTCTGTCGCCCGCCCCTGCAGCCTGTGCTTTGGTGCTGGAATGACTTATGCTACGAACCTTTCCTTCCTGCGCTGTTGGTGGAACAGAACTGTCATTTCCTGCAACTATTTTGGACAAGGCTTTGGAGAAGGAGAGGAGAGGCTTGGTTCTCTCCCTTCTATTCCCCTCCCCCACCTTCGCCTGCCTCCATCTCACCTCCCCACCATCCATACTCCCGCCTCCGCCCCTGACTTTCTTTGTGTGTGTGTGTGTGTGTGTGTGTGTGTGTGTGTGTGTGTGTGTGTGTGTGTGTGTGTGTGTGTTTGTGTGTGATGTTCGCTGTGAAGGAAAAACATCCTGTATGCTATGAACGGAACGGGGATGAGAGGACACTAGTGGTGCCAGCCGACTTGCAGACGCTTCTTGCTTAAAGGCTGATTCCATCATTGCCTGAAACCGAGTGTGAAAGAAAAAGAAAAAGAAAAAAAAAACGCGTAAATCACCGACCAATCATCAAACGTTTCTAATAATAGTGTAGAACGTAATGAGGGAAGACATTATTCAGAGCTTCTGGCCCTTCACGAGCACATTTCTTTGGCAGGCCCGGAAGATGATGGCGATGATGGTGATTATCAAGGGAGAGAAGTTGAATCAGAGACGGGGTTCTCTGCGCTTTTCCTTTCATGTCTCTCTCTAATAGTGTATGTTGGGCTGCGCAGCCAGCCGAATACTGCAAGCGTTCTGAAGAGTGGTCAACCCTGTCGTTGCCTTTGCCTGACGAGTTACAGAAATCACGTTTGGGGTTGCGGTGGGATGTCTATTCACGATGCATGCAGCCCAGTTTGTTGAATTTGGGCAACAGATTTTTCAGGCGTGATTTTTTTCTTTTCTTGTTCCTCTCTTTTCATTCCTCTGATTTATATACGTCTTGCTTTTCTTTCTTTCTGTTATTCGTTCTTTCTCTAAATAGCAAGTTCCTTAGTCAAATTCAGTGGCGTGTCTAACTCATGGGATGGGAAGGGGTGGGGTGAGGGGGGGTTATGGTAGCCTCTAAATTCAAGCTTTGCCTAAGAAACCTGACTATGGAACAGGAATATTCAGCAGTCTTGAAAACAAAAGAAAGTGGGAGAATATCTGTTGCCATTTCCAGAACCCCTTAAGTTCTGAAACACAAAAAAATGCTACACGTGGCCATTACTACGGTTACGCATACACTACCAGTCGATGATGCGTTACTTTGTTCTTTTAAGAAGACAAGAAGATAACTAACCCACATCCATGCTGCGGTAAATTCACATGTCTGTGTCTCATTACGGGAGCAAATATTTCCATATCGCTTTACACACGGCGTCATTACGACTACCAATGCTAGTTTTACTCATAAATAACAGCTGACTGCCGTTATAAGGCGTGCCAAAATTTGGTGCCGGAAGACTGTCAGTTCCAGTTCGCTCGCCACTCTATTCAATATCACCATTCTTGATATTTATACTCTTGGCACTTGGAAATGTTCATGTCGTAGTTTAATATACATGGACAAACGATGGATTCTCTGCAACTGTTAACAGGCAAAACGTGAAAACGGATGATAGAAAAGAACATGTCAAAGGCCACTCGTAAGAGTGCAAACCTCCGAGGTTCAACAATCCTGTTAATCTCAAACAGTCTCAAGGACAAGATTCCATTTTTGCCATTACTACGGTTACGCATACACTACCAGGCAAGCGCGATTCCACTTCTCCATTTACGATTGTGGTTATGACGAACATTACTGCGGGTAGAAATGAAGAGGGCGTGATTCCGTTCGCTGGGATACGGATACAGCAATGGATGCGGATACCTTTATCTTGACCGGAGCATGTCACTGCTGATGCAATACACGGATAGGCGCTGGTCCTGTCTATCGTTCACATCATTTCTCTCGACTTTTCGTGCTATAGTTTTGACTGTGGAAAGTCATGCTGGAAGTAGGTGAGGAACAATGCTTGAGATGAGTAAGCTCGCCACAGCTGAGACAGAGCTGATCATGCAGCTAGTGAGAGACAACATGGCTTTATCATCATAATAAGGTTTGTGTGATCAGAGCTTGGAGGATACAGCAATGCCAGTTCCATTTGTTCTGAATCTATAGGACAGCACGTTTGCAAAAACGGTACTGTTTTGCGTGAAGTTGTGCCGTGACTAAACGGCAAAGGGATGGCAGTCAACAGATCTCTGTGGGAAAAGGCTCGGCATTGTACACGGTGTAACAGATCTCTGTGGGAAAAGGCTCGGCATTGTGCACGGTGTAACAGATCTCTGTGGGAAAAGGCTCGGCATTGTGCACGGTGTGTAACAGATCTCTGTGGGAAAAGGCTCGGCATTGTGCACGGTGCGGTCGCCAGTCTACAATCTGGTGTACACGCATTCGAAACCAGAGAGGAGGAACAAAGGGAGCTGGAAGGGGTGAGAGTGGGAAAGATGGGGGACAACTGGAAATGCTCTCTCCCACATGTCTGTTGGCCAACCAATTTCTGACCGTGTCACTGAAAGGGTGACCGAGTTTTCAGCTTTCATTGCAGATCAGTCGCACTTTCCTCCTCCGCGGTTTTACTCAAATCAAAAATTCCAGCCGAGTGGTGTCTTACAGAGACGAGTCATATTCTGTTCAAAAAATCAAATCAATAGCATGGAGGCACTGTGTTTGCCCCTTTTATTTTTAAATGTATGTAGATATGAACTGGATTTACTTTTTTTGGAATGTGTGCAATGAATAGAGAGAGGGAGAACAACCTAGTGATTTTATCAACTACACTTCAGCTGGAGAATGTGTGAAGCATGGCAATTCTGATTTTTTTTTTTTTTTTTTTTTTTCTAAAACAGCCTTAAACACAGCGGAAAATATTTTCCATGTACATTCTCAATGAACTGGAGCCGTGTAAATTTTCCTATGGCTTAACGCCCGATTTCTCGCCGTCATGCCTTGGTTATGTGTCTGCAGAGCATGCCACTGTTGATTGCTCTCTGCTGATTTTCTGCTGTTATTATTTACTTTTACAAAACGTCTCTTTGCTTACGGAGGGCAAAAAGAGAATATAGCGGACAAGCAGATTTTTTTATCTACTTGTCCCCGGGATAACTAGAATTATCTGGGAATCTCTGGCCCTGGGTTTCTGTCCCATTCTTTCGATATAAATTGAACTGACATTGCTGTGTCTTCCGAGTTTTGGTTATATCAAGGCACGAATTCTCTTACCAGTTTGGTGAGCTTCTCTGTCTCAGGTATTGTAAGCGCACTCTACTCGCCTGGGATATGTTACCTCCCCTAGTTCAAGTGTGGCTTTTCAGTGTCAAAAATGGCCTAAAAAGTCACGAGAAATGATGAGAGCGATAGACACGTTCACCCAACAACCCTCACGATAAAACAGAAATTTCACTACTGGCAGAATTACATGGGTGGCGTTGTGGCAGTAAAAACCAGAGCAGTTGCGTTGTTTGTTTGTTTGTTTGTTGTTGTTGGTTTTTTTTTTTTTTTTTTTGGGGGGGGGGGGGTTGTTGTTGTTGTTTTTTGTTTTGTTTTGTTTTAATTTGGGGTTGTTGTTTTGTTGTTTGTTTTTTTGTTGTTTTGTTTTGTTTTTAGAAAATAACAAGTTTGTTGTTAAGGACATTTATGTCTATCATGCTCGCAAAGAGTTGGGCGGCGAATATGGAGCACCGTATTGTCAAACGAACTGTTTTTCGGACATTATCGTCTGGAACTACTTCAGCTCCAGCTTCGAAGTGCCAGTCATTACCGCACCAAGATAAATTTTGCACTGTGTGTTTCCTCAGCTCGATGGCTCGGGGGAAGCAATAACGAAAGACTTACTTTTTTTGCGTAAATCCCCCATATGATGATCTCAGTTCGCTCAGGCAGCCTGGTATGATGTAAACGACATGAAATCTTGGCAATGCGATCATGGGATACATTACGACTGAACACTGAAAACGACAACAATAACAACACATAAAAGCACAGATCGACAAAGAAGAAATGAATACACGGACAGAGGACAGCCTCTCCTTCAGTGTGTACCGCAAACCTACCCACACCGACCAGTACCTACAGTTCGAAAGCCACCAGCCACTGGAACACAAACTCGGAGTGATACGCACCCTCACCCATCGGGCCAACACCATCTTCTCTACTCAGGATGCCAAAGACCAGGAAATGGAACACCTCAAACTGGTTCTCACCATATCGGGCTATGAGAAATGGGCGTGGAACATCCGGCTAGCAAGAAGATCACACCGCATCCTACCACCAAACAAGACCAAACCATGCGTAAAGGACATGTCACCATCCCCTATGTCCACGGTGTGACTGAAGTCTTGAGCATGAAGATCAGGAAAACCGGCGTCTCCATACATCCCAAACCTATCAACACCATCCACAGCCAGCTGGTCACCCCCAAGGACAAAACTGACAAACTGGACAAGTCTGGAGTGATCTACTAAATAGACTGTCTTGACTGTGAAGAGAACTATGTCGGGGAAACTGAGAGAAACCTTCGAAAACGCTTGACAGAACACAAAAGGGAATCATCACCAGTAGGCGCCCACCTACACGCCCAGCAACATCAGCTCGATTATGAAAACACCAGCGTTCTCGACCGTGACAATAGATGGTTTCAGCGTGGGTGTGAAGGAGGCTATACATATTGCCGCCAACAACCCCACACTCAACCGGGACCGGGGCAGACACACCTTGCCATCGGTGTACAACACCCTTATTGTTCATTCATATGACCAGGGTTCGACCCGTGGTCGTGTGCACTGAACGCCAGTTCACCCAGTAGCTACGCCAACGCTGAAGAAGGCAGACGGAGGTCTGTCGAAAGCTCCAAGCAAGTGCTATTCCTAGCTGAATGACCTGTTTAAATCCGGTAGTCGTTAAGAAATGATTAACTTCATTTCGAGTTTATCCCCTGAAATTATGTACGTGCTTTCAAGTTAAGAAGCATCTGAATTCGGAATGGTTCTCCATCTGTTCATGTTCTTACAGTCACAGAATTTCCTATGTTCATCCAGAGTTAAAATGCCTGCTTTCATAACTGGAGCCCCTCGGGTAAACCCCAATTTTAGCTACAGAAGAGTCGATTTTGACCAACCTATGTCGATCTGACTTAGAAGCTGTAAAAGGATTTTTTTTAACCACAAAGTACTACTGAACACCAAAATCATAGTCGTGTAATTTATAAGCTGGATCCTAGAGAATAAACGAAACAACACAATCTATTTTTGGCGTTTTCTACGAGGTAGCTGATGTTTATTTCCGAACAGTTTGCAGTAGGCCTAAATAAACCCTCCATAAACTTCTTGTTTACTCAGGTATACAACTGTCGTTTGTTTTCATCATTACAGCTTCCTCATATTCAATCAGCTTTCTAATTCGAAACAATCTTTAAGCAGAAGAAAAACACTGTCATCGGCCTTGGCCTAGTGGCAATAAAATCTACGAATAGGCTATAACGGTTACATTGCCATATATTTGTGGCGTAGCCTATACTTTTTACGTCAATTATGTATCTAGCACAATGACGTCACACGGTATTTACGATAAGCTGTTCTTAACAAACCGCAACAAGACGTCAATGCGAGGAAAATGTTTCCCGCCTTTAAAAAAAAAATTATAAAAAAAACCAAAAAAACCTCTAGTCCGATTGTAAAGCTGACTGATTATCTACAAGTGGAACACATCACTTGCATGTGCATGTTACTTTCTTTGTATGTACCTGCGCTCATTTATGAATGTGTACATTTGTGTGTCAGTCTTTTTTTTCTGTCTGTGAAAGGAAATATCGCTAGGTGTTAATGCTGACGCTGCAAGTCATTCGACGGCATGACTACACTGTTACAATCGTTTTTCGCAACGGTTGAGTAAAGCAATATAATATTATTACTGGTAACGTGTTAGCACGTGTCCCAAACTATACAACTTCAGATTCAGGCCATCGAGTAAGAAAAAACAAGTCTACATAGATTGACAAGGAGGATGGTTTGCCATAAAGTACAAACCTCAAATCAGGATTCATGATCATCATATAAGAACAGTAAATCCCCGAATAGTCTATCTCGAGCTCCTAATTTAGCAGCAGCCTATCATCATCATCATCATCATCATCATCACTATTTTTATCATTATTATTATTATTGCTGCTGCTGCGGTTGTGTCATCATCATCATCATCAGTTATCATCATTATTATCATCAGAATATCATCATCATCATTATCATTATTGTTATATTATCACTTTTATTATTATTATTATTATTATTATTATTATTATTATATCATTATTGTTGTTTTGGTTGTTGTTATCATTCCTTATTGTTGTTTTATATTTCTGTTGTTTCTTTTTTTTTTTTCTTTTTTTTGGGGGGGGATTATCATTATCATTGTTATTAATGTTGTTACATAAGATTTCTTTTTTTTTTCATGACCATTTTAGATATTATTTACCATTATTTTTGTTATAATCATTTCATTACTTTTGATAAAGGTACAGTTTTCACTAACACCGAAAAACGAATTGAAAAAAAATAATATAACCATTACCTGAGAATTGTCCAGCTTTTCCAGTCTCTAACAAGGTGTAACTAGACTACACCCCCGGTTAGATGCGCTTTCCCTTTCAGACTGTCAACCCGTTGCGACTGTTGGTTCAACGCAGATGACATCAAACACGTGACGTGGCACATCATATGTTGTTCACGTTGACGTCACTTTGGCGCATGTGCACTTTCATATCTACGCTTTGTTTCCGATATATAGGAACTAAATTAACACATGCCTGTCTAGATCTAATGCAAATTCCGTCTGGTTTCAGGTATTGTATTTTCTAGTCTTTTGTTCCAAACCGTTTGAGAGAAAGAGAGGGCACATGTTTTGACTGTGACGCGCTCCCTCTGTGTGTGAGTGCGCGCGCGCGCGCGTGTGTGTGTGTTCTTACAGTTACAGTTTTGACAAAACAATGGACCAGTTCATACAGACGGAATCCTGTATCGATGTTGTGTGTTGTTGTTGTTTTTTTTTTTTTTTGGGGGGGGTTGTTTGTGGACTCCTGCAACTCTCTCTTCCCACCCCCACCCCTACCCCCTGTGTGTGTGTGTGTGTGTGTGTGTGTGTGTGTGTGGGTGGGTGTGGGTGTGTGAACTTAAGCAACTGCTGTTGCCTCCTCAGTAAATTCCAACCACTACCACCACCCCCTCTCTCTCTCTCTCTCTCTCTCGCGCAGCTTCTTCCACAACTATTGCGCTTCCCTGTGTGGACTCGTGCTGCAGCTATTGACAACGGAATCCATTTCACACGACGGTCCCACGAAACGACCAAATGAATTGAGTTGCTTTCTTAGTAGGCTGCATGGCTCTTTTACGACTGGCCCGTCAGTTTACAGTTTCAACATGAACCGCGTATGCATTTTATTTTTACATGATTTTGCGTTGGCGGCCTTGTAAATACAATAAGGGGGATGTCACTGTCACCCGTGTAAAACCTCCTGTGGGTGGAAGTCGAGTTCGCCGCGAGCAGATTTGTCACGATTGTCTGCAGGAGAGGAGCTCTTGTGACAAGAATGGTTGTTCAGACGATTTCTACGACGCAGCTTACTGCTGCACAATGTAAATTTACAATCGCTAAACCGCTAGCCGCTTACATGAATGAACCGCTTCTCACGGGTTACTTCCCGTTTGGCGCAGGTCGAGTAAGTTGTCCGGAGTTCTGAGAACGAGATGTTCCACAAAGATATGCCACAACGTCGCTTCATGCAAAATTTTCGCTTCATTTCAGTGGTGCCGGTGTAACGAAAAGTTTTAACTCCCCAAATGGTTTAACTCCCAGGGAGTTAAACTGTTCATATGTAAATTTTAACTCTCCAGGAGTTAAACTAGAATGACTTCCACCCTGTGCCAAAATAACTCCACTGAGTAAAACTTCAAAATGTTCTAAAATCTTTTTTGTACAATTCTTAACAATTCTTGAAAACATTAAGGGGGAGTCATTTTGTACATATATCAGACTTAACTCCCACCCTGTAACAGAATGACCCCCTGGGAGTTGGGGACCGCTCACTAAGTCACAGGGCCGCCAAGTCACAGGGCCGCTAAGTCACAGGGCCGCCAAGTCACAGGGCCGCTAAGTCACAGGGCCGCTATATGCCACAGGCCCTATATGCCACACTCCTTATAGCAAATTAGGTCAGTGGTCAAGCAATGGCCAAAGTGACCAGTGGTCAAGCAATGACCAAAGTGACCAGTGGTCAAGCAATTGGCAAGCTGGACAACTTGTCACTTTGGTCAGAGCTTGACCACTGGTCAGTTTGCCAATCGCTTGACCACTGGTCAGTTTGTTCATTGCTTGAACATTGGTTAATTTGGTCATTGCTGGACCACTGGTCACTTTGTTCATTGCTTGACCACTGGTCACTTTGGCCATTGCTTGACCACTTGGCACTTTGGCCATTGCTTGACCACTGGTCACTTTGGCCTTTGCTTGACCACTGGTCACCTTCGCCATTGCTTTAACACTGGTCAATTTGGCCATTGCTTGACCACTGGTCATTTGGCCATTGCTTGACCACTGGTCACCTTCGCCATTGCTTCAACACTGGTCAATTTGGCCTTTGCTTGACCACTGGTCATTTGGCCATTGCTTGACCACTGGTCACCTTCGCCATTGCTTCAACACTGGTCAATTTGGCCATTGCTTGACCACTGGTCACTAAGTCACAGGGCCGCCAAGAAATATCTTGCCTAGATCCCTGTGACTTAGCGGCCCTGTGACTTAGCGGCCCCGTGACTTGGCGGCCCTGTGACTTAGCGGCCCCGTGACGTAGTGACCTGCTTCCGGAGAAAGTCTGTACTATATCCAGATTAACTCCCAGGAGTTAATCCAGGTGTGTAAAAGTTTAACTCCCTGCCCACTAAGGGGGGTCAGTTTTTCAGTTTAGAATAACTCCCCTAGGAGTTAATGTGTACACGTGTTTTCTGACTCCCAGGGAGTTACTTTGTAACAGAGGGGGGGGGGGGGGGGGTTGATCTGATCATGACTAAGATGACTCCCCACCCACCTATTCCCAGATGTCTTTCGTAAGAGAATGGAGAAGGGGATTTAATGTTCATGATCATCATCATCATAGGGAAAGGAAATGTCCGTGTACATATTCATGTCCTTGACATTCTACTATGCCTTTTTGTATATAATCTGTATGTAAAGTCTGTATGTACATGAATTAATGGTTTGATGCCTTTGGTAGAAATACTGTACCTTCAGTCTTTGGCGTTCTCTCTCTCTCTCTCTCTCTCTCTCTCTCATCGAATCTATGCGACTATCAAACAGTCACCCATAAGTGTAGACCATTACAATCAAATGGTATAGAAATGGAAAATTTTCAATTTTTCATTGTCATGCCGCCAAATTAGGGAGTGACGGGGGGGGGGGGGGGTGAGAGGGTAAGGAGGGTGGGGAGAGAATGACGAGTAGTCGCGACGTGACGTAAAATTGTTTGCATTGACTCGCTACATCTGGGAGAGAAGGAAGGAGAAAAAGGGTTGGCATAGATTAGAAATTTGTGTGTGAGGCAAAGGGGACAGAGAAAGTGTGGTGTGGGGGGGGGGGGGGGGGGGTGGTGCCTGTTTTTGTACAATTTGTATAAGAGGGTGGCTGCTTGGGACCGATCGGATGAAGCTGTCAAGTGACTCGTCACAGGTATGGGGGTATGCGTGTGCCAAACTGAAAACGAAAGTCGGCCAGCCAATCGGAAAAAACACACATTTTTCAATAAAATTCAGGACATGTGACTAATTTACAGAAACCAATAATATCGAAGGAAACAATTCTACCTGACAAGTCTTGATCTGGCAAGTTTTTTTGTTTTGTTTTTTTAATGCTGATCAATGGGAATGAGGATGATTAAGATGATGCTACGGATTTCCATTTCGGTCTGAGACTACATGACAGGGCTGTACTCCACGCTTCCTTTTATAATAATATTTTATATCCTGGCGTCAACCAGGCCCGAGAGATACAGGCACCTGCAGTGTTGGCCAGGAAATTTGAGCAACACTCTCAGAAACGCATCCATTAAGTGGATGAAACTCGACTGTGTGGTCCCAGTCTTCCCAACTGAGTCCGCAGCAAACTCAACTCTGGGTAGGAGCCGGTCGGGGCAGAAAAAACCCACATGACTCTGATGGGATTCGAACCCACGACCTCCCAGCCGGGAGTCCGCGACGCTAACCACTTCGCCACGGCGGCTGGTTTGATCTGGCAAGTTAGTGTAGGATTACACACACACACACACACACACACACACACACACACACACACACACACACACACATTTCGAAAATATAATATAAGATGCATGGGTGGTAGCGAGGTGCGGGGAGTGGGTGGTGGGTGGGAGTCATTCTGGCGGTATTTCAGAATAACTCCCCTGGAGTCAAACTGAAACAACAGAGGGAGTTAGTTTTTCGTATTCTAGTTTAACTCCCAGGGAGTTAAAATTTACAAATGAACAGTTAAACTCCCTAGGAGTTAAACCATTTGGGGAGTTAAAACTTTTCGTTACACCGGCTTCTTGGCTGACAGTATGTTGGGTTTGTCCCGTCTTTGCCGGGTGCTAAAGATATGGCCTTAGGTCCTGAACAAGGACAGAGTCTTGTGGTCCAGATATGGTAGTATACCTTAAGAGCAATTTGGAGAGAGTCCTCACAATGGTGTTTCTAAAAGCGATTTCATTGCTATTTTGAATCGGCCAAGGATTAAAGAGTGCTCTGTCCGGATAACGTATACTGTCCTTTTTATATGAGCATTTCGGAAGGGTTCTAATGGGGGTAGTAGGGGGCTGGCAATTAACGGGTTTAACATCACGACAGCGAAGTTGCAGCTCCTCAAATCGTGCTGAAAGATCTTGAATATGTAAGTGTATTTCTGCCATGATAAACTGCATGGAGCTAGGAACCGGTGCTTCAGGGACTCGAAACCAGTGTGGAGAAAGCACCAAATGCATGGGAACAGAAGTCAGCTCAAAGAAAAGCTAAACCATGGTCATCAGTGCCAGGCGACATCCAGCGGTCAAGCATCACGCGGAGTGGACAGGCACTGGATGCAGCGTGTCGCTTTCACACCTGGTGTGCATTCTAAGCCGGTGACGGCAGCTCAACAAAGGAGGTCAAAACGAGGCTCGCTGGCCATGTCTGCCATGACCAGACTCCTTCTGGAAAACCAGGCCTACAGGCTTCCAGACGAAAAACAAAACCATTGTCACTGGCAGGTCACCTGTTATATGCTCTCTTCTCCATGGACACTGCCAAAAACCCAGATTTTCAATATATATATATATATATTATATATATATATATATATATATATATATATATATATATATATAAAACAGACAGTTTAAAAACCACAACAGACAAGATAAAAAGATTTCCAAAATTTTCGGCTTTAATGCCTTCCTCAGTGGTGAATTGACTGGCCGGCGGGTCACACAACATTTGTACATAAAAAGAACGTGAATAAAATTCACTGTCTTAAAACAAGAAGCTAAAAAGGAAAAGGATTGCACGTACAAGGCAATTTTTTCAAATGGAAGGGGAGCAAAGGGACATTAAGGTAAGAGGAAGAGGGGCTGAGTAAGTGTGTGTAAAAGCGTGCGCGCGTCACGCACGTGTGGGAGTGTGTGCGTATATGAGAGTGTGTTAGTGTGAGTGAGTGTGAGTGAGTTAGAGTGTGTGTGTGTATGTGTGTGTGTGTGTGTGTGTGTGTGTGTGTGTGTGTGTGTGTGTGTGTGTGTGTGTGTGTGTGTGAGTGTGTGTATGTGTGTGTGTGGGGGGGGGTTAAAAAGGGGGGGGGGGAAATTTCGGTAGAGGGAGGCAAAAGGAGTCAAGCGGCGTAGAACATGAACAGTTATTGTTGTGAGTTGAGTCCGAAAGGATGGAGAGTTTTCAATTTGCTTATCCAGAATATATATTTATGTGTGTGTGTGTGTGTGTGTGTGTGTGTGTGTGTGTGTGTGTGTGTGTGTGTGTGTGTGGTGTGTACTTCAGATGTATTTTTCGTATCTCAGACAAGCAGAATAAGACAACTAACAACATCCGACAGTCAAGACAAACACTGACAGACTAAAACTTTTACTTCCAACATTTAAGCTGTAGCTTTAGAGATATGTATCTCGCCATGACTGTCCAAGATAATTCTACGGGGTACAGTGGAGGGTGGAAATGTATCTTGCTATGACTCCTTGTCCAAGACCATCTTACAGGGCACAGTGGAGGGTGGACATGAGTCTCACCATGACTCCCTGTCCAAGACCATTCTACAGGGTACAGTGGAGGGTGGACATATATCTCACCATGACTCCCTGTCCAAGACCATTCTACAGGGTACAGTGGAGCGTGGACATATGTCTCACCATGACTCCCTGTCCAAGACCATTCTACAGGGTACAGTGGAGGGTGGACATATATCTCACCATGACTCCCTGTCCAAGACCATTCTACAGGGTACAGTGAAGGGTGGACATGTGTCACACCATGACTCCCTGTCCAAGACCATTCTACATGGTACAGTGGAGGGTGGACATGTATCTCACAATGATTCCTCGTCCATTTCCTTTGTACTGGGCACATTGAAGGGTGGACATATATCTCTTCATGACTCCCTGTCCAAGACCATTCTACAGGGTACAGTGGAGTATGGACATGTATCTCACCGTGACGGCCCTGTCCAAGACCATTCTACAGGGTACAGTGGAGTATGGACATGTATCTCACAATGACTCCCTGTTCAAGACCATTCTACAGGGTACAGTGGAGGGTGGACATGTATCTCACCATGACAGCCCTGTCCAAGACCATTCTACAGGGTACAGTGGAGGGTGGACATGTATCTCGCCATGAGGGCCCTGTCCAAGACCATTCTACAGGGTACAGTGGAGGGTGGACATGTATCTCTCCATGACACCCTGTCCAAGACCGTTCTACCGGGTACAGTGGAGGGTGGACATATATCTCACCATGACACCCTGTCCAAGACCATGCTGCCGGCAAATCGGGATGGCACCGTTCCTGTATTGCCCGTGCACTATAGGAAACCAGTGTGTGTGCACTGTGGTGTGAGTCACACAGTCAGTCAACACAGCCATGACCCGATCGATCGATCGATCTCATCTGTGGAAACCGACACCCTTTTAGTTGCTCTCTGTCCTCATTAGAACAAATTTTTAAAAATGGATATATTAAAGATTTGGTCATCGGATATGTATCAATGACGGGATAGAGGCGTGGAAGGGGGGTGGGTAATGGATATGTATCAATGACGGGGTGGGGGTGAAAGGGGAGGGAGAGGGTAATAACCAAGTCCGGTCAAACAACGTATAGGCTGGTTCACTGGTCAATTGGTTAATTAGTGGGCGGGTCAGATTACTAATTGGCGGCTCGGTAAGATGGTTTCCAGGATGGATGCCCGGCATATCACTTGGTCGATCATTTAACTCATTGTGTTTTTAGACATGAGAAAACCAATAAAGACGGAGTGAGGAAAGGAGTACTGAGGCGGGGGGAGGGGGGGGGGGGGGCTACCGTTTACAGAATAAAAGAATAATAAGACAGACATAGAAGAGAGAGGGAGAAACAACGAAAGGCACACAGAGAGACAGAGACAGACAGAGTGAGAGAGACAGACAGAGACAGACAGAGTGAGAGAGAGAGAGAGAGAGGGGGGGGGGGGACGGATGGATCAAAGCGCAGATACCCTCCATTTTATCGATACATTTCCACTGTACCTGTCCGTGAGCAACTGTATTTCAACAAAAATGGATAGTGCCAATTCGTTAAAACATGAATTATAGATGTTTGTTTTCGTAGCTGGCGTAGCTCACAGGGAAACAGCAAAAAAAATGTTTATTGTATCGCTATTTCAAAACTGAATTTAGAGGAGGAAAATTAGTTGGAAGGCATTCTGATGTGCCATGAGAGTCACGTATTTGTCGTAACTGAGAAATGAATGTTCCTGGAAAACGAGTTTCATTTTATACCGAAATGTTAGAAATTCAAAGACCGGAAGAGAAAAAAAGTGTATTCGTAGGAAATACTTAATAGTGTGTGTGTGTGTGTGTGTGTGTGCGTGTGTGCGTGTGTGTGTGTGTGTGTGTGTGTGTGTTGTTTTATTTGTTTGTTTGTTGTTGTTGTTTTCTATTTTTGTTTTGTTTGCTTGTTTCTATGGCTGGTTGATTTTTTTCCAGTCTGTTCAAAGCAGGACTGTGTACGTTTTTCGATCTAAAAAAAATCTGAAAAGACTGGAAGAGCAGCATGATTGGCCGTTCCTTTGCTAACGTCACACCAATTGTCCCCATTATGTGTTTATATTCACCCTTATCATATAGTCATATTTATCAGATTGACAACTGAATGTGTGTATGTAGCTGGGGGGGTAGGTAGGTGCGTGGGTGAGTTGGTGGGTTTGGGATGGGGGGGGTTGTTTTGTTTTCATTTGCTTTTGATTGCTCGTTTCTTTAATAAACTAAGCTTCTTGTTGTTTTTGTTGGTTCTTCTCTCTGCCTCAAAGGGGGTCAGTGGATTGCATTTTCGTTTTTTCCAGATTCTGAACAAACGCTACTGAAAAAGAAAAAAGAATCTTCCCACATTCAGCGGAAAAAAACAAAAAAAGCTTCAGACCCAATGAACTTAAAACCGAAATCCGCCACACGAGTGTCTTTCCACACGAAAGAAGCGGCAATGATCCCAACACGCACAGACCAAACTGCGTCTACAGGGAGGAAGAGATGAGGTCAGGTGGAACCATCTGAGTCAGACTGGTCTCTGGGTTTTGAGGATAGTGGACAGACACACTGTAAATGTCTAGAGGAAATATTCTGGCAACGAATGTACTATCGGCATAACTCTTCAGAGTTACGTATTTAAGCAAATACTACATGATAAGATTTTCACACGCAACTCCCCCCTCCCCCCTCCCCCCCCCTCCCCCCCTCCCCCCCCCCCCCCCCCCCCCCCCCTCCATTTTCTCCTAACCTACCCTCACGCTCTCCACAAACAAACACACCACACACCACACACACACACACACACACACAGGGAGGAGACAGAGAGAGTGAGAGAGAAAGAGAGACAGACAGACAGAGGCAGACAGACAGACAGACAGACAGTCAGACAGAGGGTGACAGAGAGAGAGTTTCTGAAAGTGTTAACGTCGAATCAAACAGAGACGGTTTCAGTTGTGTCCCTTACTCCACGGAAGGTTTGCATGCCCTGTACAACGGAGCAATGATCTTGATGGCGCTTAAGGACCTCCCGCCCCACCCTTACCCACCCCACCCTCCTCCCTCCTTTTCCATTTCGTGCTAAACCACTCTCCCTTTGCAAACACCCCTGCCCCTCACGCTTCTCACCTACTCCTACCCCTACCCCCCCCCCCCCCCCCCCCCCCCACCTCTCCTCTCCACTATCTCCCACCTCCTTCTTTCCCATCCCCTCCATTTCTTATTTTGTTCCAACTTTCCCTTGAACCTACCCCTCATTCTTCACGCTTCTCCCCCCCCCCCCCCCCCCCCCTCCCCCCTCCCCCCACCCCTCGCCCTTCCTCCATTTTCCCCATCCGCTCCCTTTCCATTTCGTTGTCATTCCTCCTTGCAAATCCCCCTTGCACATCCCCCTCCCCTCATGCTTCTCACCTACACCCTCCCCCACTCCCTACTATCTTCATTTCCTTCTGTTCCAGCCATCCAGAACAAATAGGAAATGAGAAGAGCCAGACATGTGCTTGGAGTCTCTTACAAGATGGCTAATTGTCGTCCTGGGTTGTTGTTTTTTTTTTTTTTTTTTTTTTTGGGGGGGGGGTTTGCTTGTTTGTTTGTTGTCTTTTTATTTAGGATTGTAATGGTGGTCATCTTCACACTGAGGCGATCCACCCACGTACTTGTGCAGCATCCAACTGTGCTTGTAAAACAACTCGTGGCAACCAGTCGATCGTTCCCGAAAAAAAGTCCGTGGAACTATCTACGTTGATAGTTTGACCAAAATCTATGCCTACAACACCACACACACACGCGCGCGCGCGCGCATGCGCATGCGCACAGAGAGAGAGAGAGAGAGAGGGGAGAGAGAGGGAGAGCAAAAACAAAACAAAACACAACAAAACGAAGCAAACAAAAGAAACCGGAAGTGTGGCTCTGTGTTATGGCGACTTGGAAAGGGGAGAGCAGCCCAATTTTCACACCCAGAGAAATGTTTTGAGATAGAAAATCATACGATGCAACGCCAAGGGCATTCCAACTTGACAACGATTGTTCAGTTGTTTGTTTTGTTTGTTTGTTTTTTTATTGTTGGTGTTCGCTTGTTTTCTTTTATTGTTTGTTTACTTGGTTTTGTTTTTTTGTTTCATTCTGGAGGAAGTGAATGAAAAACATAGGTTTTTCCTGTGTGTCTGTTAGTTTATTTTCTTGTTCTGTTGTTCTTTGTTGTTGAGGGAGAGTGTGAAAGACACAAAAACATCGTTTGTCCCAGGGAAAAAAAATCACCATGCTATGGCCAGGGCAAAAATCAATGACGGTCTGTTTATATGTTGTATGAACAGAGTCTAGCTGAAGAATATTGATAGCAGATTCAATATATGAAGAATTTTTAAAGGAACGTGACCGACAGACGGGTGCGTTGGTGCGCATTTTACTTACACATAACAGGCACATGTACACACACACACACGCGCGCGCGCGCGCGCGCGCGTACACTGTACTCCGTGGATTATTTACTGCACAGCATGCTTCAGTTCAAAAGTATTTGCTATGAGAAATGTACATAACCTTTCACTTTCTCTCTGTCTTAAACTGATGTATATAATCACACTGTTTTTCTATTTCTTTTTGTGAGCTGAAACTAGAAAAACCATTAGCAAAGTTTTTGGAATAAAATTTCCCACACACTAATGGTCGCCAGGCTTTGCGGTACTAACCGCACAAAATATTGTCTGCACTGGAACCCTAATTGCGGATTCCTTTTACTTATAGAGAGAAAGACAACAGCATGTGTTCACGAACAGATGAACATTGTGTTTTTTGTATGTTTATTCTAAAAGGGACCTAGAATGGTGTTATGCTTGTGTTCGACATTTTCAAATCGAGCTGACTTAATAGCAGAGATCTGTGTTTTGAGATGCTGACTACTATTAAATCTTAGATTGTTGTTAATGTTAGTGCTCGACGTTTTCAAAGCAAGCTTATGTTTGTCTACCACTCTTCTTATTTTTGTCTTTGTGTTGGTGTTGGAGTTTTTGTGGGGGTTTTTCTTTCCCTTTCTAGTTTCGATATTCGGACGAGTGTCTCTCTGCTTTTCACGTTTTCAGGTTGAGCTTGATGTATATCCGTTACCATTGTCATTCTGAACTTCATCAAGTTTAATAACTAATACAGTAGCTGTATGTTGATTATCTCCCTTTTCTTTCTGTCATGAGAACACCACAAAGTGTTGACATGGCAGATTCCCACAGAGGAAGCA
>CM031598.1:101808189-101830689 GCA_018398815.1 Conus ventricosus | reverse complement strand
AAAGTGGGCATTTTTACCTGTAATCAGGAAAACGGGAGGTAATCAACTAAATCTTGGCATGGCTTAACTACTCTTGGATGTGACGTCACATGATGGACTGGCCAACGGCGACAGAAAGCGATTCTGATGGTTCTTGCACATCCCGATCGGTATTTAATTTATCATGTAAAAGCAGTGACTATGATTGCGACAGCCAATGTAACTCTGGGGATGTTTCTGCAAGGCCTTTACCTTATCAGTTTGAACGCTAAGTTCTTTTTACCACGTCAGTTCCAGCTGGACCACGGAAACGAGCTATTCAGTTCCAGCTGGACGCCCGAACACATCATTCCGAAGGCGTACGGACTTTACCGAAGTCTCGAGGGAGGCTACCGACTGACTTCTTGATGCGATCTGCGTGGACGGCGAGCGGAAATTCTCCTTCAAGCCTTAACGTGTTCATTCAATTTAACAAGTGTGATCTGTCCATAGATAAGAACAGAATAAACGTGCGACTATCGTACTCATCTGTACGAGCTTACCACTCCGCCTTCAAAGTATACGCGCACAATGCAGACGAAGTTTTTGATCCACTCGAACGGGCTCGGCAATTGTCGGAACAGCTCGTTTCCGTGGTCCAGCTGGAACTGACGTGGTAAAAATAACTTGGTGGCCCGGCATGGTTGCACCAAAGATAGTTCTTTGGTTGCACCAACCGAATCCACTTCTTTCGAGTATCTGGATCAGATGGAAATGTGTGCAAAGAATATCCGTCTCCTGCTGAGCTGCTGCACACGCCTACAGCACAATATCTGCCACCCCCTCGTGACTTTTTAGGCTGTGGGGGATCGCAACTCGTGTTGATTTCACTTGGCGTTGGCTTGTTGTGTAGGTCGCGGCTGACGGCCAGTCCATCAAGTGACGTCACGGTTTTCGGTCTACCGCGCGGGGTTTGAACAGGTGTGCAAAACTCGTTTTTTATCTATTAAATTCTTCCGGCGACTTTTTTTTTTAAATGAATACCATACTGTAGTTATATGACATGTAGACCTGTTTTTAACAAATTATCGAAAATCTCTAAAGTAGACCTTTAATCTGGAAAGGAAACAAGCGCTCGTACCACTAGGAAAGGGAGCTGGCCAACCGACCTGGCTTTCTGAGGATGGCTGCACACCCCTTCCCCCACTATTCCCTCCCTTCGTTCCCAACTCCCCTCGCCCTGCCCCCCACCCCCACCCCACCCCCACCTCCCCACCCCAGCCTGCTGCCACTCCCTCATCTTCCCGCCTCATCCCGAATCACATCAATCGTCGAGACACGTGAATAAGGCTCAGGAGAACAACAACAACAACAACAACAACAAACCCCGAATGTAATTTCCCTTTCTTCGTTCCCGACACAGATTGAGGATTTACCTTGTATTAACCTTCTGCTCTTCAGTGAAAGAAACTCGCAAGTGTGGCCAGAAGAATTGCATGTCACACTGAAATATAAGCAACGACAAGAAACAAAAAGGGAAGGAAACTCTCTGCTCACAAAATAAAAACAAGGGCACTGCTCCAATTAGCTGACAAACGAGCAGACAAAAGATACACATGAGAGAGAGAGAGAGAGAGGGAGAGGGAGAGAGAGAGAGAGAGAGAGAGAGAGAGAGAGAGAGAGAGAGAGAGAGAAGAAGAGAGAGAGAGAGAGAGAAGAGAGAGATTCCGTCAATAAGAGAGAGAGAGAGAAAGAGAGAGAGAGACAGAGAGAGATTCCGTCAATAAAATCATATTCCCGAGCGCATCCACATAAACCTATCCTTTTACTTGATACGTGCTCACAGTTACAACAGCAGAATAAATCTTCTAAATCTACCCACGAAATCCTATCCTTTACTTGATACGTGCTCACAGTTACAACAGCAGAAATAAATCTTCTAAATCTACCCACGTAATCCTATCCTTTACTTGATACGTGCTCACAGTAACAACAGCAGAATAAATCTTCTAAATCTACCCACGTAATCCTATCCTTTACTTGATACGTGCTCACAATTACAACAGAATAAATCATTCGAATTGAGATTTATTCCAGTCTGGCACACTGTCTTTTCGCTTGAATCTTTTGGAGAGTACCAAAATACCAGCGGCTATTCCTAACAATCATAGGACTTTACTATTTTGGGCGCATAAGGAATAAGATTATGACAGAACATTTCTTCTCGGACCGTTCATTCCTAAAAAGACATTTACTTTATTTGTATTGAAAATGAAATCGGCTTAACTGGAAATACGCTGATTTGTAAACCAGATTGGTTTTTTTTTTTTACTTCAGTGTTTTTATAGTTTGTGTCTTTTATTTAGAAGTATTCATATAAATATCGCCCAGTTCCGTTAACTTTACTGTGATTGGTGGAAAAAAAACTATCGGAATTCACCTGTTCTTTAGATCAAAAGAGGAACATATCATAACAACAATAGAATGTGTCTGATATACAAGAACATCTGAAGTAACGCGATGAGAATTAAAAAATAAGTAAAATTTTTAAAAGTAATAGTACATTTTGTCCTGTAACAAAACAAAGCACATACCTCTAAGCTAATGTTGCCTACATGAACAAATAAGCTCGATTATATGTTAACATAGCATACGGAAACAAACAAAGGAACCACACCACACCAAGCAACCAACCAACCAAACAAACAAACAACCAGCCAACCAGCTGAACACCAAACCAACCAAACAACAACACAACAAACCCCACCCTTAAATAATACTGTATAGACGGTAATCAATGAACGATGTTCAGAAATCTGCACGGGAGGTAATCTGTGTTGGAGCTCGCGTTCAACAAGAGTGACTCCGCTGTTTACTTGGGCAGATGTCACTTAATGGCAGGCCCAAAGCAATTTTGCCTCATCGATCTGCGTAACAGATCAGTGAGCGAAAGAGAACGCCTAAAATGGGTGTGAAACGAAGCGTCTGTAATGCACACCATCGATATCCTGACCGTTATTCTGACGTGCACTTCACTTAAATGGTTGACTCTCTGGATGTATTTGCCTGACCCATAAACTGAGTGAAGGTAACTTTAATAAAAGACAAAGTTAACTTCCCCTGACTTTTTTCCCCGGGACATGTCTATTTGTAACCCTATTTGCAACAGAAAGACAGGGTTGCCTTCACCTGATTTTTTTCTCCAGAACGGATCTGTTGGTAACAGTAACTTCACGATGTTTATGTTCATCTGAAAATCTTAGTGAACGGATCTTGGATCTGCCGTACAATCCAGATCTGCACAACGGATCTCCACCCAAATTTAACGGCTTCAACCTTTGCCATAATCCACGTTTATTGACTGAAAATTCAAAAAGAGCACACACACACACACACTGACTGAAACCAATTTATTGTCAGATTAACTCAAGGTTGTACTGACATTTAAGAAAACATTATGAACATAATATGAACGTTTTTTTATTCAAAGCAAAGAAGCATAATTAACACACAAAAATACTGCGACACAACCTCACCACACCACACACCACACACACACACAACACACACACACACAACACACACACACCCCCAACACACACACGCACCATACACCGCACATACACACGCACTTACATAAATACCAAATACACACATCTCAATAAAAAACACACCCAACCCTCACATATACTCAAACTTCACACTCGCACACACAGACATACACACCCCCACCCCACCCCAACACCCGCGCCCCCACACACACAACACACACAACAACACACACCCACACACACACAACCCACACCACACACACACACACACACACACCACACACACGCACCCCAAACACAAAACATTCATACTCGGCCTCGTACACACAGCTTCACTCTCAAAAACCACTCTTTCACCACACAACACCGCGCACGCACATACACACCCACGCACCACAACCACCCCAACACACACACACACACACACACACACAAACACACACACACGCACGCACGCACGAGCACCCAAGAAAAAAAAAATTCGCCAATTTTATCAACCTTCCCCCCTTTGCACCCCCCCCCCCCCCCCCCCCCCCCCCCCCCCCCTCCCCAGCCGGGACGAGGGGGTAAAGAGAGATGGGAGCCAGAAGGACACATGAACGGTTGGACTGCTCGGTCCCACTTGTGTCGCGAATAAACTGGCCGTACCAAACCCCCGAATTGGATGAACATAGGACACAACAAGGAGGAACAATCAAGCCGATTCGAGATGATGATGAATTCGCATATTCGGGAAACCCTTTCGGTTTGCGTTCCGATCGTAGGGTAAAAGCTGGGGCCCAAAAAACCCCCGTGGGACATGACAAATCTGGTTTTTGACAGGGTGTTAAGGGTTAGCCGTTACTCTTAAGAGCGCAGGTGCAGGGACATTCGAGACCCGCACAAAAAACAAGCTTTTGGGAAAGGGGTCGTGCCCCCAAAAAACGGATGAGGGGGTGTGCGCTGTGTAATCAGACATCTTCTAAAATTTTCGCATCGTGTTGGGAAAAAACTGCTTATTCTTTTTTGAAAAAGCGGGAAGAAAGACACATTCACGGGGGAATGGTTAAATTGGCCTGCCTTCGAAAAAAAAGACCAGGGGCAACACAACACCAGAGACCCCAAGCATTGCTCTATGGGCCTGCACGCGCCCAGGACTGATCCAGTTTTACCTGGGAGGACCGTCTCTACAGACTGACAGGAATACCATGACATTTTTCCGTTTCAAATTCATATGTAAGGAAAAAAAAAGGACTTGCTGTTGTTTCCTTTTTTAAATGAAATCGAAATTGAAAGTCGCGTTTTTTTTTTGCCATCGCGTCGATTTGTTATGGGTATTACACCCCAAATCATTAAACTTCGTCGTTCGTTCGTTCGTCCCCCAAAACATAAAAAGAAATTTGGTATAACAAAAAATTTCTACATACCAAACAAAAGCCCACACAAACACACACACACACAACACACCCCACACACACACCACCAACACACACACACACACACACCCCACCCCACACAACAATACACCCCGCGCCGCGCGGGGCCCGCACACTAAACCCCATAAATTTTCGAAACACCAATTTGTGTTTTTATAAAAAGGAAAAGGGAATAAAGTAGGGTGGGAAAAAAAAAGAAGATGAAAGAAATGAGGTTAGGGGGAGGGGAGAAGAGGGAGAAAAGTGGGTGGGGGGAAATAAAAACCCTTGCTTTCGGGCAATTGACAAACAACCCAATGTTTGTTTTTGCCTAAAATAAGTTTTTAAAACATTTCAAAAATTTGCAAATTGGAGAAGAAACCACACACCCACACCACACACACACAACCACACACCACACACAACACAACACCACACAACCCCCACACACACACCAACCACCAAAACACATTTGGGGGGAAAGGGGACAGTGGAGGGGGGGGGGCGGTGGAAGATTAAAATATTTTCCAAGGGGGTAAATTTTAATAAAAAAACACCAACATTGCAGACCCAACCGTTCTCATAATGGATTGAAAACACTAAATGTCAGGGAAGCTTGAAGGACTTTTCTTATCATGAAGAGGTGAAAGTGATTTTTTGTATAGTACAGCAAAAAAAATGGGGGATTCGAGAGTTGCCCACATCACAAGCAGGTCCCGGGTTTTTTAATACCTACAAAACCCAACCCAAAAAACCCCACCTTTGTAAAAGTTTCGATTTGGGTTTGGGCCCCGGGAGGATTCAACTTTTGTTTTTGGTTTGTCCCTCCCATCGTGCTTCCGAGCTAAAATCTTTCAAGGATGTTTTTCTTTTTATTTTCCCGATTAAACTTTCAGAAGTGGAGCTCAATGAAAAAGAGGGATATCACAATCAAAACAAAATTTATTCTTGACTTTTTTTGCATAAAGTACCCTAAATCTTTCCCACGTAAACTGAGTGCCCGGGGACCCAAACAAGTTACATTGTCCCCCGGGTTATTGGATGAATGAAAAAGCTCAACACCAAGTCTAACGACTAGTTTTTGATTGAAAATGTGGCCGTAACGCTGTTTTTGGCCCATAGTATAACATTTGTCTATGTAAAACAGGCAGTCAATTAAAATCTGTGCTTTCAAAATGGCAAATAACCTGCTGTAAAATAAAAAACATCCTTTGTAAATAGGTATTTCTTTCTAATCTAGCGCGGGTATTAAAAAGGGAAGCCCCAACATGGGAAACAAAAACGAACCCCCGTGAAAATGTGGTAGATAAAATGTATTTCCTACTACAAGTCTTTGGCATGGGAAATGTAACAAGGATTTTTTTTTTTATTAATTCTCCGTAATGTAAAATTTTTTCAGCCGCTCTGACACCCCAAAGGGGTTTGAAAAACAGGAACCTGGGCAATACCATCAGAGCGGGTTAAGTTCTGAAATAATGGGGAAACATAATCCCCTAGGAATGTATACCATTTTTTTAGGGATCTCTCTTGAAACTACGTATTTCCCATCCATTCGTCATTACGAAGGGGAATATCTTGCTCTCACGTAAAATTACAGGCAAATTTAGCCTGTGTTCTTTTTGGGGAAACCCCCCCCACCCTCCTTGTCGTCAATCTTGAAAAGCCCATCGGGGAATCCAAATGCAATTTTAAAAGCTACGAGCAATACGGTTACTTGTTAAATCGTCTTCCACTGTAAAAAAAACTTCTTGGCCAAACACAGAATTAAAAGAACTAGCCCTGGGGCGACTGACGAGATTAGACCCCATTTAAACGAGGTATAGCAGTAGAACCGTAATAAACCAATTTTTTTCCCTAGCCTTTTTAAAAGGAATTGTTTTTTTGTTGTCGTACCCTCAAAAAGACCCAGGCATCCAAACACCGAAGTATTTGAACACTATGGACAAAGCATACCGGGGATAAAACATTACGTTTTGACCTTTTTGATTACCCCGCCACGGGGCAGCCACACTCCGACTTCGGGGACGTGGTAATTGATATTTTATCCAAAAAATTTTTATAGTGGAAGTTACAGAGAAACTTAACTTGTTTTGGGGGATTTTAAATTATTATCTACCTTATAGGACGCTTCTCTCCCTTCAAACGAAAATTGTTTTCTTTGTAAAGACAACAAAAAATTTTTTTTTGTGAGCAGATAAACCGAACCCTTTTTGATTTCATGTAATGAAAAATTTTGTCAACTTTTTCCCTTACTTTTTCAATTTTTTTTTCTTTTGGTTTGTTTGTTTAAAAAACCTCATTTTTACATTTCCCACGAGCAACCATCTCATACAAGCAATTTTGTGGCACCTTTTGTATTAACCTTTTAAATATCGAAAAAAGAAATTACGAAAAAGTTTGGAGCGTTTACACTTCCGGGGGAAAACCACCATTTAAAGTCTTAAAAAGTTGATAAAGCTCCATGAACACTGCTTGGTAGTTCTGCCCGAAAGAAACTTTCAAAAATTTGGGAAAAAAAAAAAAAAAAAAACGACCTCGTATTCCTACTTCAGTCTTTGCCCCAACTTTTTAGAAGCCAACTGAATCGAGGCTCTATAAAACATCAAAAACTGCAATCGAATGAGCTTGGCAAGAGCTTTTTTTACATTCGAGGATAAAGTGGAAATGGGTCTTACTCCCTACCCTTTTCCTAAAACCAGCTGGAATAAAGGCAAAACTCCATTTTTTTCAAGGAAATTTCTATTTGTTTTTTATGATTCTTTTAAAAAATTTTTCCAATGAGGTTTAAAGAAAAAGGTCGGGAAAAAGAGGGGAAAAGTTTTTGTTTTCCTTGTTTAAGGGTTGGGATAACAAGCTTTTTTCCAACTGGGGGCCTTCCCGCATTTCCCAAAAAATCTGAAAGAACCCAACAACTTTTATAACAGACTCCAGGGAAAAAAAATTAATCAGTTATAGGAAAAAGGACTGAAACCCTGGATATCTTTCCTGGCTTTATGCGTTAAGTGCGAAACAGACTTTTTGCTTGTTTAAAATTTTTGTTAAAATATAAAAAGTTTCTTTCTATGTTTTAAGCTGCTCAAAGTTTTGGGATTTATCCCCAAACTCCTTTTACGAATTTGTTCAGTTGGGGTAAACCTCATCACCATTGAAGCAAAATTTCGCTAAAAATCAGTTTTTTGTTGTTATTCTATAAATTTTTTCATTTAAAAGGGGAGCAGGTAGGGGATGGAATTTTACCCCTTTTTTTTTTTTAATTTCTTTCCCAAATTTTGAAAGTCATGTGAGTTTTTAACATCATGATCAAAAATACCCAAAAACTGTTTTTTGGGAAGAGCTACTGCTTTGTTACTATAGTTTTATTAGCAATTTTTATTTACTTTGGGGTTCATTTATTACTTTGGGGGGGCTGGAATGACGCTATTCATCCATTTGAAATGCCTCTGTTTTTTATTTTTACGGCTAACCCATGAGGATTCCACAAGGTTTGGGTCTCTTTGATGGTCTTTAAAATTTAACTTGGAATGGCAAATCTGCTCTCTCTATGAGATTTCGTAATTCTACAAAATTTTTTTTTTAAGATCTTCTATTTTCTATGTTATGATTAAAATTGACTTAAAGAACCAGTAATTAGAGTTTGGGAAAAAAGGGCCCAGTTTGCTTTATCTTCGTTTTATTTTGTATGTCCGGGGTACTCATTCCTCTGGACTCACCAAGACTGAACTTTAACAGGAAAATGGGTCACTACCCAGTGGTGACTAATGACATTCCAGTACAAAGTGGAAAAAAATGGGGGTTACTAAGGGCAAATCAAATTTAGAATTTTTTTTGACAGAACGTCGCAATTTTTTGGTAAAAGAACCGTCATTCAGTATCGTTAGATTAATTTACTATAGTTTTGCAAAATATTATTTTTTTGTGAAATTTTTTGGTTTTTCCGGGCCATAGAAAAGTTGGGGAAATTTAAAAAACCCAAACCCCACCCTTTTCTAATCTAAAACAACAACCTCGGCTTCCTTCTTGCATAAACCCTTGGGGGAAAACAGTTAAAAATGTAAACTTTGGCCCCTTTATATTCCTGTAACAGCAGGAATAAAGCTTTTTCAGTCGAGTTTCAGGTGTTTTAACGGTTGGCCAAAAAATTTTTCACGACACATATATAGCTTTTGTTTTTTATTTTTCTTCATGCATTAGTCACTGGAGGAAAATAGTACCCGGGAGTTTGGTAAATCTTTTTATGCAATCAGACTGCACGCAACAACAAAACTTGGTCTTGCAAAAACTGAATAAGAGTCAATGTTACACTTTCCTGCGTTTTTTCCCTTGTAAAAACTTAAGACATCATGACTTACTGTCCTTGTTGTCTTTTTAACTGGTTCCCCCTTACAAAGGGAAAGGAAAATAATAACAAAAAGAAACAGGGGATTTTTTGCAAAAAAACAAGGAAAAAACTTTCATTTTGAAAAATTATACCAAATGGCTGAAGTTTGAAATAAATTTTTGAATTCCAAACGAAATGTAAGCAGGTCCGTCCGTTTTTCATAATACTGATGAATTTAACTGAAAGGGTTTCCATGAACAGAACAAAACTATTGAGATCAAAATTTTGGAATGGACAGCCGGGCGATGGTGCTTTTGGGGGAAACCCGTTTTGACTTTTTTTTTTGGGGGACTAAAAGGGGGGGGCAATTCTGGCCCTTTTACAATTTTTGCCTTGACGTTATCTTTTTCCCAAGTCGGGGGAAAATTTTGAGACATTTCTGGGGAGCAAACCGCCTTTTTCATGCCTGGCGACTTTTCTTTTTTCCCAGCAAAACTGATATATGACACAGGAACAGTATGGTTCATGGGCTGGAATCTGGGCTAAGACTGGTGACCACACTGTTTAGGGTTTTTTTTTCCTTCTAGCTGAGTTCGGCAAGAGAAAAGGCTTCTAAGAAAGACTATAATTGAGATTTAAAGAACCCCCCCCAAACCAAGTTTTTTCAGGACACCCTGGTAGGGAAACAGAGTGATTTCCTGAACAATTCAACAGGTCTGGCGTTTGGGAAAATTTGTTAGTCATGGCCGATTGACCACACAACCCCAGCTGTTTTGGGGGCGACTGCGTTTTGTATGTCCCATCTGTTGCAGGAGTGCAACGAAAAACTTCGGAAAAAAAGGGGTTTTGCTAAAAGACTGAAAACCCCCGAAGATTTCTTTTGGAAGCGGGGCAGTGAAGGGAATTTTACAGCCCTGGGTCACGCCCCTCTTTATTTTTCAAACTTTTGGCCCCTTTTTGCTCCGGTATTTTTCTTCTATTTCATCCCAGAAAAATCTAAGGAAAAGGGTTTAATCACCCCTTCGGTATACACTTCGGGGTGGAGCATTGATAGTGATGCCACCAGATTTTTTGTATTAAAAAAGCGCTTTTTGTGTCAGCGACTACAGCCCAAACAACCATTTACCGGGCGACAAAAAGCCCCTTTTTCAAAAATGGGGCCGATGGTATTTGGGCCCAACTTTCTGCTGAAACCCCATACCACCCAAAATTGCGAACCTTTTTAGTATCTTCCAAAATACTGGAAAAATTTAAAGCAAATTTTTTGATTCTGACAGATTTTTGTGTCGTAGACGTGGTCTCTCCGGGACTGGCGAGGGAAGTAAAGTTTAACAGAAGAGAGGGTGACGGAAAAAAGGATTGAACCTCGACGTGTCTGGTCAACACGGCCGTTTTATTCTTTTTTTTATTTGTTTTAAAAAGTGCAAAACGATTTAAACCCGTGTTTTTTTCTTCCTACACACACACACACCACAACAACACACACACACAAACCACAACACACACACACACAACAGAGTCCCCTGCACATCCCGGGATTGTGGCTAGCACTTTCTTCCTGCTGTTGTGGGGCGTTGCCAGCGGGGTGAGAAAACGTCGCCCCAGGGAAGCTTTCAGCTTTCCCCTTTTTCAGGTCAGGTTCCTTGTTCCCCGCATTCACAACGGCTTCTGTTTTCCCTGCCACCCTTGGGTTTTTTTGTTTCGGTGTGTGTGTGTGGGTGTTGGGGTGTGTGTGTGGGTTTTTGGGGTGTGTGTGTTGTGCTGTGTGCGTGCGTGCGTGGTGCTGTGTGGTGGTTTGTGTTGGTGTGTTGGTTGTGTGTGTGTGTGTGTGTTGTGTTGTGTTGTTGGGGTGCGGAGTGTCCGGGTGTCACATGCGTGTCCCCTGTGTGTGCGTACGTGCTTGTACGTGCGTGCGGAGTGCGTGGTGTGTGTGTTGTGGTTGTGTATTTAGCTGAAATACTTGCCAACAAAAAACCCCCTCTTAAATAGTGCAAAAGGGGGAAAAATTTTTTTGAAAGTGCAGCCAAAAGGGAATTTTCCCCCCCACATTTTCAGGGCATGCGTAATCGCACTACTATCTTCTGGGCCCCTTCGAAGTTTGTCCCTTTTTATAATGGTGCACTATAAAAGAGAGATTCAAGCCTTTCATTTCTAAAGGGAAATTAAGAAAGAATTTATTTTCTCCCCTTCTTTGATTTCTAAGATGAAAAAAATATTTAACATCCCTTTCCATTGGTAATGGAGTCGTAAGGTGTAGATCAGCTCCCATTTCATTTCGTAAGTTAGGGGACAGAAAGGTTGCTGGGCTATTCTCATTATGTAACGGGGAGGCAAAAAAAGGGAGAAAAACGCTTCCGTTTGCATTGTATAATCGAGTGAAATAAAACAGAGCATTACCTCTAAAATTTTTAATAGAGATGGAAAACGGGAGTAAGTTAGCTCCCATTTTCTACATTTTGGAACTGAAAAGACGCAAAATTTGCTGCCCCTTTTCTTACATATTTTTAACTATGGGAGTTAATTTGCCGTCGTTTTTTTTTTGGTTTTTTTTTTTCAATTTTTCGGTGATGACAGTTCCCATTCTCATTACATAATCAAGATGAAAGAAGGGAATGAATCAGTTTCCATTCTCATTAGATGTCGAAGTGAAAGAAGAAGTAAATTAGTTCCCATTGTCATTGTTAAAATCGAGGTAAGAAGGGAGTAAATTAGCTCCAATTCTTAATATTAAATGGAAGTAGGGAAAAAAACAGACAGTCCTGACATATGGCCCTTTGCGGTCGGCTGGGCTATAAACAACATTGACGAAGGAAGTGAAAAAAGAGGGTAAGGCAAAAGAAGGAGAAAGGTGGGGGTTTTATGCGAAAAAATATACACCGAGAATCTGAAAAGAGCAAAGCATACAGACGGACAAACACAATGCACACACGCGTACGTTTAGATTGTAGAAATCTTAACATAATATCATATTCTGTATATCATACGGCTTCGATGTGACAAGTGTCGTCAAAAAGTTCAAAATTAGGTTTAGAAAAGAAAAATATGGAAAGACGTTAAAACAGCAAAGCAAACACGCACTCACACACACACACACACACACACACTCCATTCGTACTCCGCCTCCAAACTGGGTCTATCAACTTTTTAAATGGAACTGTATGAACTTTGTAATAAACAGAAAAAATACACAGTTTAGACATGGCATTTTCAGACTAAATCCCATCATTTAAGCCAAACTAGAAGTTTCTACGACGACTTTTTAGAGAAAAAAAGAAAACTTTTTGTTATTTAAAACTTGAATTTTTCGGAAATCTTTTGTGAACGTTGACTTGTAACTGTATTAAACAACCACTTGAAAGGTCTGGATTATTTGAAAAATGTTTCCAGCTGTAGAAAAGTGTAGCGAAAAGAACCAGGTTTACGGAAACAGTGGTTTAATGAAAGAAGAACCGACCTTCCGTGTGTTGAGCAGTTGGCAAACCCACAAACTTTGTGTGTTGGGGGGGGGGGGGGGGGGTTCAGAGAGAGAGAGAGAGAACTTATACGCACGTGCGAGGCATATCGCTGATACCTTCAACGCCTGCTGACCTTGCGTTTGTCGATCGTCTTCACAAACTCAGTCACAATTTCTGAAGCTTCCACAACTGAATTACAGGGTGTCATATCTGTAGCCACAGTTCAGACGCCTAGCCTGTTTTCGTTCGTCGTAACTGCCCGTCCTTGTAACTGATTTCAACGGAATTCCATTTGTGCCCTTGGCTTACGAGACAGACTTCTCTATTCGTCTCAGACACTTGACATGCATGTAAGCGAAATGCCAAGGAAACAGTGCGCGTTGGAAAACTATCAAATATTGAAAATCAGAAACCAGACAGTGATGCTGATAAAAAGAAGCTGGTGTATTCTTTCATATACATATATTTCTATCCAACCGTTTTTTATACTCTCTCTCTCTCTCTCTCCTATCTCCTCTCTCTCTCTCTCACCTCTCTCCTCTCTCTCTCCTCCCCTCTCTCTCTCTCTCTCTCTCCTTTTAATATACATATGTGTGTGTGAGAGAGAGAGACAGACAGACAGACAGAGACAGAGAGACAGAGCGGGGTGAGAGAGAGAGAGAGAGAGAGAGGAAGCATAGAACGGTTGGCAAATTGAGGGGAGAGAGAGAGAGAGAAAGAGAGAGAATAAAAAACGGTTGGATATGGAAGGAAAAGTAAGAAGAATGTGAGGGGAGAAAGCAGAAAACAAACAATTCATCCAGGAAAATGACAAAAGGGTGGAAAATGACAAAAGGGTGGAAAATGAATAAGACAAAGAAAGGTGAATGAGAAGGGGGAAAAAACGAAGGAGATAAACAAGGGAAAGAGGACGACGACGACAACAATGACAAGAAGAAAAAGGAGATGATGATGATGATGATGAATGAATGATGATGATGATGATGATGATGATGATGATGATGATGAAGGAAAAGCAGAAGTGAGAGACAGATCGAAAAAATATGGAACAAAAGACAAAAAACAATAGAGAGGAAACCGTAAAAATGACACAATTATAAAGGAACGACCGAAAAAACCACCAAACGGGAATGAAGCAAAAGGGTTTGCTACCAAAAAAAAAAGGAAAGAAGTAAAATAAACCATGAAAACAATATTGTAATGGAAAATGGAACGTGAGAGGAAAAATAACATGCAAAAAAGTAAAACACCACACACACACACACAACACACACACACACACACCACACACACGCGCGCGCGCGCGCCCCGCGTGCCGCGCGCGCGCGCGCCCACACACACACACTAACGCACACACACACACACACCCCACACACACACACACGCACGCACGCACACACACACACACAAAACACACACACACACACACACACACACACACACACACACACACACACACACTCTCCCCTTTTCTCTCTCTCTCTCTCTCCTCTCTCTCTCCCCTCCCCTCTCTCAGGCACACACACACACACACACACACACACACAACACACACACTAACAACACACACAACACACACCACACCACACACCACATACACATACACTTTTGTGGTACTTGGCGTTTCCGCACCCAAGTAACTTGTGTGTGGTGCTAAAACTCATTACTGATTACTGATTACCTCGACTGGAAAATGAAAACCAAAAAGGGTTAAGAGATACTTTAAGGCGTGTCTGAAAGCTAGAAAGATTTTGCTTTTCGAAATAAGACATTCTACGTATAAGAATTGATTTTTTTTGGGGTCCCATCTCACTGTGGTATAAAGTGGAATGAATAGCAGATAGTCTTGAAAAAGAAGGAGCAAATAGAAACGCTAAAATTTTAAAATCCCTTAGAATTTTCCTCTTGTGGATTTAATCCAAATTATGGAAAAGTATATATTTATATATATGCAAGCAGAATTTTAGTTTTTTAAAGGCTTCTTTACGACCATGGCCAAGGCACATTGTTAGATTAATTCATAAATTAAGGCTGATACTTGGAACAATAAACATTTTCATGGGAATACGTGTGTCTCAGAGAAAACATGATTGCAAACTCTTTCTCCCATACTGGGGTGTGTGTGTGTGGGGTTGTGTGTGTGGTGTGTGTGTTGTGTGTGTGTGTGGTTTTGTGTTTCTCATTTTTCTGGGTTTCCCTGAGTCTTATCACAACCACCATCACAATCCTTCTCCCTCCTCCTCAACATCCTCTACCTTCTTGTTACTATCATCATCGTCATCATCATCATCGCGTCAATCACTGTCGACCCATTAGCGTCTGCCACTTGTTACCCCCTACATTCCAACTCCATGAGTTTTTTTAAGGTAAGGACTTCTAAAACCCTGCTGAAGACGTTGAAGTTCCCGCCACCAGTAAGCTTTAAAAAAAAAAAGAGAGAGAGAGAGAGAGAGAGAGAGAGAGAGGTGAAAAAGAGGGGGTAAGAAGGAGCATAAGGAAGACTTGCGACTCTTTCTGGGGAGGAAATGGGGTGGGCCAGAAGGTCAGGTTCGCGGGCGGGCTGGGAGGCGCTACGGTCTGATTGGAGATAGAAAGCAATTAGCTCTCACAGGCTTCCCGCCGGGAAATGATGGATGAAGGGAAGAAGAGGAGGGGAGAAGGAAGCGTGGAACGGGGAGGGATGGTGGTGGTGGGTGGTGGCAGAAAGGAAGTAGAAGGAAAGACCAGATAAAGAAAGGTAATAAATGAGGGGGTGGGGGGGAGGGAGATTGGAGGCTGAGTGAGGAGGGAGAAGACTGAGGTGAAGGGGGGAAAGGACGTCAGAAGAGGGGGCGGGGGAGGGGTCATTCTTATTCACCTCGCTTGCTTTATGAAACCTTTCAAAGCCCTTCTCATGTTTTTGCTTTTCCCCAGATTCTTTCCTCTCAGATTCGTCACTCAGGTTGTCAATGCAGAGGAAAACGGACACTGAGAAAGTGAGAAAGACAATGAGGCTGTAATGAGAACGGGATCATAAAGGCTGGCAGGCAGACTGATACATAGGCATAACAAAAACGTGAGCATGAGCATGAGCGCGCACGCACGCCACCACACACACACACACACACACCACACACACACACCACACACACACACACACACACACACACACACACCCACACACACACCACGCACGCACGCACGCACACACACACACACACACACACACACACACACACACACACACACACACACACATGCCCACGCGCGCGCACACACACACACACACACACACACACACACACACACACACACACACACACACACACGCGCGCGCGCGCACACGCACACGCACACGCACACACACACACATTTTATACAAACGTCCGGTATTTTCAAGCATAGAATATGTATGTTTCACGTAATCTCGCAGTTGACGTACTGCCAAAAATCTGAATAATACCTAACACATCGTAGCACTGTTGCTTACTGCATAAAAAAGCCCGTACTTTCCCTTTATAATACACATTGTCGTTGAGACAAAAATGATGAATCTTTCATTGATTCGGAGATAGAAGCCAGAATGAAATATCTTCTTTTTCTCCATTACGCCAAATCTAGAAATCCGAGTTCTCTGGTCTGTTGTCCCCTTCCACAGAAAGTTCCCACTGTTGCTGGTGCTAAAGTTCCCACTGTTGCTGGTGCTAAAGTTCCCACTGTTGCTGGTGCTAAAGTTCCCACTGTTGCTGGTGCTAAAGTTCCCACTGTTGCTGGTGCTTCACCTTTTGTGTTTGTTTGTTTGTTCTTTGTTAATTGATTCCAACTGAACATCATCACTTATCTATTTGCACAGAAGATGGTCTTGATCATAAATGGACAGAAGCTGAATCAGTGGTTGATGTTTTGTTTTATACACGCATTAGGCAACGGCGCTGCCAAATGTACGTATTACGTCAAATTTTGCATAGTACGTGAACTGTGGAAGAGCACGAATTACATGTAGCATATACGAGCCATTTCTTTTTAAAGAAATCAAAGTTTTATATATGGCCGAGAAGTTCAAACATGTGGTTAGCTGTCGCGTATCCACATTTAAATGCATTTTAATTTTGCTCTAAATATTTCTGGAGCTTTGTTAATAATGGTACTGAATATTTAACTAATAACATGATATAAGATATCTGGATGAATATCTGCATTGTTCACACAACTTTTCATACGGTGGAAGAGTCATAGTTACACACAAAGAGACAGAAAACACGTGCTTATGACGCATTTATCTGAAGAAAAAAAAGAAGAAGAAAGAAACAGACACAGAAAAGAAAGAACAAAGAAAAAGATCTGTTCACAGGGATGAAAAAAAATACCAATAATTTCTTCAGGATACGCAACTGTAATACTTTTACTTCTTTACATATGACCAGGACTTTGTCGCTCTAAATCAGGCCACCTAAAAAAATCTCATTTTTTCATTTTTGGAAAAGCGTATCAACAACAAGAATTTGGCGAATCCTTGTTCATCAAGGATTTGAAATGTTGAAAACACACATCCATTGAAATATTGCTTTTGGAGGAGAGAGAGAGAGAGAGATGAGAGAGAGAGAGAGAGAGAGAGAGAGAGGGGAGAGAGAAAAGAGGAGAGAGAGAGAGAGAGAGGGAGAGGCAATCTGTTTTCAATCGTTTTTGCATTTATTTATCACCTTGATCTTGTCTGTAAACAGGATAAATGTAGAGCGAAGAAGAGGAGAGCAAAAGAAATCCTGTGTCTGTTCTCCCTTCTTTTAATTTACGGCCTTTATTTTTCATGTAAACAAGAAAGATGTGTAGAGTAAGTAAAGACAGAGAAAGACGCCAGCCTCTGTTCCAACCCAATTTCGATTATTTATTACCTTAATCTGTAATTCAAATAAGACAGCTGCTGTCTGCATGAGGTAAAAGTCAGACAGGATTTTTTTCCTAATATTAAATCATTCTTGATTTTGTTCGTTTTGTTGTTGTTGTAGTTGTTGTTGTTGTTGTTTTGTTTGTTGGCGGTGATGAAAGGAGCGAGGAGGTGTCAGTCAGCTATGAATAAACGAGAGAGAAAAGGATCCAATGCCATCCATTATGAAACGTCCTCTGATCTGAAGCACGATCCAAATACACACTCGCGCGTATCTCAGGATGGTTGTGTGTACTCCCTGGTGAAGGTGTATGTACCAACTGTTTTGGTGAAGTGAAGGATGGATGAGTTCGAGAGGGCAGGGGAGGGTGATAACCATTTTTCCGTTTGGTGTTCTACAAGTGAATGTCTTTTTTTATGTTTTAATCTATTTGTTCATGTTTCCATATTTCTTTTGCTTTTTGTATTTGCATTTCATATTTGTGTTTTATAAGTTTTTGTTATATTAATCAAAAAACGTATACCATTATCTGAACTGCCGTTCCACAAAGACATGTCTATACACACAATGCCTCTACGCACAATTGATCCGGTACATGCATACGCGGACACATGCATGAAGATATGGACACACATGCGCCTCCCCCCCTCCCCCCACTCTCCCCAACCCTAATCCACGTTCGACCCCTCACACACACAACTATAGGAGTGACGCAGATCACGGCAACTTAGCTCATAAGATCTCACTAGGTCAGACATCTGCTCTCTTGTTCGTGACACCTTCTTCCTACCTCTTTTCTTTTTGGATTATACGCGTACATTTCAGGACCAGATCAGACATTTTGGAAGAGCTGCGTGCCCTTTGGGGTTTTAAGGTAATAAATCGAAGCGTGAAGCCACCCACCCACCCAGCCCCCACCCCACCCCCCACCCACCCCCCACCCACCCCCCACCACCCCCCGACTATGCTCGGGAAGTCTGAGGGTATGATCCTCTTCTCCCGTACCCTATCTCCTGCCCCGGGAGTATTTTCAATGGTGCAGGTCCACACAATCTGACCATTGTCCACTGCTATGATAAACAGTATAGAAGCACATCATAAAGACCTTTTTTTATTCTGGAGGGAGTGCATGTGTACCCCGAACCACTCCCACCCCTTGCCATCCATCCCTGCTCACTTTTTCCGTAGCTGTGACCCTGTGTGCTGCAGGCTTATGGCCAGGTTGATGTAGCGTATAAAGACTGGCCCAGACGCTGTGACGCCAACTTCCTGAAACCAACTATTTGACATGCGCACTCATGAATCAGAACGGGCACTCTGGCCGTCGTTTTCTGTTGCTATGCATGGCGTAACATTGCCAAACGAGTGAGGGCGGAGACCAGGAATATAACTGTGTTGAAACATTCGCTTCGAGCAGACGATTTGCCATGATGATGGTTGCACTGCTGTTCTCGTTCACTGCATGTCATCACATGTGAGTATTCGTTTTATTCCTGGCGCCAGGTGGAAAAGAGGAAAAAGGCAGCCTCCGAGTTTGAATTTTTCATATCTCCATGGCCTTTAGGAGGAGTCCTTCAGGCAGACGGCGAACGTCGTCATGCACTGAGAAAAAATTGTGAAATGTTCTGCCCAACAGGCCAAGGAATACAGAGGGATGTGAAGAAATGTTTGCAGTAGACAGTTAACGAGAGCCAAAATGGAGTACAGCAGTTCTACCATCCTTCTTTAGTTAATATGTAACTTCCTATTCCAGTCTGCAAAGTTTTGTGAACTCTTCAAATGGCCTTTTTTGTGATGATTTTAGAGAGACGTGACATCCTCTGGTATGCAGCAGGTCATTTGAACAAAAACTGAATAGTTCTTAATCTTACTAATCGATGTAGGTCAAATATCGGACGTGATGAGAGGATTTGTGGGGAGGGGAGGGGGACGGTGATGATGGTAAGTAAATAAAATGAGCATGTTACTTGACCTCTTTTCAATTGTGTTATTTTTTCTTTACCTAATATGTAATTTCCTGTTTTAGTCTGCTAAGTTTTGTGAACCCTTCAAACAGCATTTTTGATGGCTAAAGAGTTGTTTTGCTCTCAGTTTTAAGCCAGGAAACCTGTCGCCACCATTTTGGACATTTAAAACAGATTTTTCCATAATTTGAAAAAGGTTTTCCTTCTTAAATTAGATAGATGTCCATTACATAAATAATTCGACCTTGACATTTGACAAACAAAAGCTCTGTCCGTCATTTCACCATCTGTATCTGGATCTGGCTGCATACGTCGTTGAACCAACTTGATCATATTGCGACGGAAAATGTTTCAAAAGTGTACAAAGTCAATGCTCATACACATCCCAGAATTTACGTGTATTAAAACAAGGACGCTAAACATCCAGCAGTTGTATTAATCTCTTATCAAGCACTCCGTTTCCTTCTTTCCCAATGTTCGTACTTTACCTAGATGAAAATTAAAGAACTGATTCTAAGATTGCTGGTGTTACTGATTTGTCTAAAAGACGTTGGTATTAATCGTATTTGTGTAGAATTTGGCACACACAAAAATCATATTTTTTTACCAAAAAATGTGCCCATATGCTCAAAAGTTAGAGTTCATGGCAACCATTTTGCCTTCATAAACAAAAATCGATGTTAAAAATTTACAGTCTGGTTGGTACATATTGTGCATTTGTTACACTTAAAAAGAAAGAAAAAAGCTCGAGTGTGTACAAAGGCCTGTGATAAATTTACTTTCAGTGGATTTTTTGTTACTTGGCCATACATGACAGACAAATTCATGAAGGAAAGAAGTGCTGATCCAGCATAAATAAAGCAAACAAACAAACAAAAGTGTCAAGTAAACCTCGTTGTAACTATAAACTTATCGCTACGTACAAAAGCAAGTGGGCGGATGGAGGGGTGAAGATGGGGGGAAGATGGGTGTTGGAGGATGTGGGAAAAGACTGTGCAGAAAGCGACGTGGGAGGACGGTGGGGTTGGAGGAGAGGAGTGTTGTAACTAAACCAAGAAAAGCCGAGTCATGTTCTGTGCTCCCAGAGGACATCGTTATTCTCTCCCTTGAAGTTCAGACACGCCTTGGAGCGGTGTTTCTCTTCTGTCCTGTTATTTGCCCTGTTTCCCCCCTCCGCTCTTTTCTGGCCTGCAACCCTCCAGCTATGTGTTTTGCACATTAACCGACTCGGGGGCGGAAGACAGAAGAACGAAGGAAGGAAAGACGAGAGAGAATCGTCTTCAGCGTGGAGGCGGTTTGGGAATACCGTGGCCTACACGCAAACAACAGCTTTTGTTTCTGACGACGATGTACCGACAACGTTGTCCGCAGCCAATGTCCCTTAGTAAATTCCCTTTGAGGCCTGCACTGTACATAGACATAAGAACTGGTTTCATTAGAACAGTATGATGCACGGCACTGTTACTGTGTTCACATAAGACCAGAGAGTAGGCCTAGTTGTTAACTTCTACTGAGATGCTGGTTAAGTCTCTTTGCATACCAGTATTTCCTACTGAAGATGACTGCTCCTCCCGCTCCTCCCGCCCTCCCCGAGGATGCCCAGGGCTCTTTCAGTCTTCCTTGTACTGAATATTCGGTTACAGTAATTTCCTCTTTCCTGTTACTCTGTCTCTGCATTTATTTTCTTTTTTTTATCTGTCATTCCTCGTAGTCTCTGTTTTTGCCTTTGTAGCCCATGTGCATTTCCACTATGGAGACTGTTTTCTGTGGTCGAAGTTTGTAACATACCAGCTTTTTACTGTGTTTCTGGTGACTAAGTGTTTAGACTGCGAATGCTGTCCAGAGTGGAAGCTAAGAGTCCATTCTGCAGTCGTTATATGCCCATGCTTTTGTGTGTGAGCTTACAAACATATGTGAGGCATATTTGCTGATACCTTTAACGCCTGCTGATCTTATGTTTGTCGTCTTTTCACAAACTCAGTCACAATTTCTGAAACTTTCACAACTGAATTACAGAGTGCCTTATCTCCAGCTACAGTTCAGACTCCTAGCCTGTTATCATTCGTCATAACTGCCCGTCCATGTAACTGATTTCAACGGAATTCCATTTGTGCCCTTGGCTTACAAGACAGACTTCTCTATTCGTCTCAAACACTTGACACGCATGTGAGCGAAATGCCAAGGAAACAGCGCGTTTTGGAAACTATCGAATATTGAAAATCAGAAAACCAGACAGTGATGCAGATTAAAAAAAGCTGGTGGATTCTTCTTTATGCATACATTGCTATTCAACCGTTTTTATGCTCTCTCTCTGTATATATATATGTATATATTATATATATATATTATATATATATTATATATATATATATATATATATATATATATATATATATATATATTGAATTATAAACAAAGCTTGCTCTTATGTCTTGGATTGAAGAAATAGGGGGAGATACGCATTCATACCTGCAGTGGCAGATGATTCTGCCTAACTAACAGTATGTGCTTGAGTGGGTGGATGGGGAAAAATAAATAAATGCTTCTCAAAATGAGCCTTCAGCAAGCTTATATTCTCCATTAACAGACTCGGGGGCGGAAGACAGAAAGAACGAAGGAAGGAAAGACCATGCTCGGTACTTATCCTTGGAATTTATTAGTTTGTTATATATATATATATATATATATATATATATAATATATATATATATATATATATATATATATATATATATATATATATATATATATACAGAATTATGGACTGTGGTGTGTCTCTATTTGACACCAAGAGCACAGACACAATCAACCGTGTCTCCCTGATGAGTCCGATCCAGCGGACGAAAGGCCTAGGAGCAGGCAATACAAATAAATGTGCCTTCGAGAGAGATTATGATGGTTCCCTCAGGCAGCTAGTGAAGGGCTTCTCACAGTTATAATATATTCCCCCATTTTCTTCATCTTCATTTTTTTTTTTTTTTTTTTTTTTTAAGTTCAA
>CM031598.1:101778189-101803189 GCA_018398815.1 Conus ventricosus | reverse complement strand
CCTTCTTTCTCCCCTATTGTTCTGGTTGTTCTTGTTGTTCTTGTTGTCGTCATCGTCGTTGTTGCTGTTGTTGTTCTTGTTGTTGTTGTCATCGTCGTTGTTGCTGTTTTTGTTATTGTTTTTGGTGGTGGTGTGTGATGGTGGTTGTGTGGTGGTGGTGGTGGTGGTGGGTCGTGTGTGTGTGTGTGTGTGTGTGTGTTGTGTGTGTGTGTGTGTGTGTTTGTGTGTGTGTGTTTGTGTGTATTCTCATTTTCTGGCTGTCCCTGAGTCTTCTCACAACTTCCATCACCATCACAATCCTGCTTTCTACTTCTCCTCCTCCTCAACCTCCTCTACCTTCTTGTTGCTATCATCATCATCATCATCACCATCGTCACCGTCATCAATCATCGTCGACCCATTAGCGTCTGCCACTTGTTACCCATACATTTCCAAACCCATGAGTTTTTTTTAAGGGTAGGGCTTCTAACCGTGCTGAAGACGTTGAAGTTCCCGCCACCAGTAAGCTTAAAAAAAGAGAGAGAGAGAGAAAGAGAGGTGAAAAAGAGAGGGGGTAAGAAGGAGCATAAGGAAGACTTGCGACTCTTTCTGGGAGGAAATGGGGTGGACCAAAGGTCAGGTTCGCGGGGCGGACTGGGAGGCGCTACGGTCTGATTGGAGATAGAAAGCAATTAGCTCTCACAGGCTTCCCGCCGGGAAATGATGGATGAAGGAAGAAGAGGAGGGAGAGAAGGAAGCGTGGAACGGGAGAGGGGATGGTGGTGGTGGTGGTGGCAGAAAGGAAGTAGAAGGAAAGACAGATACAGAAAGGGTAATAAATGAGGGGGTGGGGGAGGGAGATTGGAGCTGAGTGAGAGGGAGAAGACTGAGGGTGAAGGGGGGAAAGGACGTCAGAAAAGGGGGAGGGGTCATTCTTATTCACCTCGCTTGCTTTTATGAAACCTTTCAAAGCCCTTCTCATGTTTATTGCTATTCCAGATTCTTTCCTCTCAGATTCGTCACTCAGGTTGTCAATGCAGAGGAAAACGGACACTGAGAAAGTGAGAAAGACAATGAGGCTGTAATGAGAACGCGATCATAAAGGCTGGCAGGCAGACTGATACATAGGCATAACAAAAACGTGAGCATGAGCATGACCGCGCGCACGCACGCGCGCGCGCGCGCACGCACGCACGCACGCACGCACGCACACACACACACACACACACACACACACACACACACACACACATGCCCACGCACGCACACGCACACACACACACACACAAACACACACACACACACACACACACACACACACACACACACACACACACACACACACACACACACACACACACACACGCACGCACGCACACGCACACACACACACAGACACATTTTATACAAACGTCCGGTATTTTCAAGGCATAGAATATGTATGTTTCGCGTAATCTCGCAGTTGACGTACTGCAAAAAAAATCTGAATAATACCTAACACATCGTAGCACTGTTGCTTACTGCATAAAAAAGCCCGTACTTTTCCCTTTATAATACACATTGTCGTTGAGACAAAAATGATGAATCTTTCATTGATTCGGAGATAGAAGCCAGAATGAAATATCTTCTTTTTTCTCCATTACGCCAAATCTAGAAATCCGAGTTCTCTGGTCTGTTGTCCCCTTTCACGGAAAGTTCCCACTGTTGCTGGTGCTAAAGTTCCCACTGTTGCTGGTGCTAAAGTTCCCACTGTTGCTGGTGCTAAAGTTCCCACTGTTGCTGGTGCTAAAGTTCCCACTGTTGCTGGTGCTTCACCTTTTGTGTTTGTTTGTTTGTTCTTTGTTAATTGATTCCAACTGAACATCATCACTTATCTATTTGCACAGAAGATGGTCTTGATTATAAATGGACAGAAGCTGAATCAGTGATTGATGTTTTGTTTATACACGCATTAGGCAACGGCGCTGCCAAATGTACGTATTACGTCAAATTTTGCATAGTACGTGAACTGTGGAAGAGCACGAATTACATGTAGCATATACGAGCCTATTTCTTTTTAAAGAAATCGAAGTTTTATATATGGCCGAGAAGTTCAAACATGTGGTTGGCTGTCGCGTATCCACATTTAAATGCATTTTAATTTTTCTCTAAATATTTCTGGAGCTTTGTTAATAATGGTACTGAATATTTAACTAATAATATGATATAAGATATCTGGATGAATATCTGCATTGTTCACACAACTTTTCATACGGTGGAAGAGTCATAGTTACACACAAAGAGACAGAAAACACGTGCTTATGACGCATTTATCTGAAGAAAAAAAAGAAGAAGAAAGAAACAGACACAGAAAAGAAAGAACAAAGAAAAAGATCTGTTCACAGGGATGAAAAAAAATACCAATAATTTCTTCAGGATACGCAACTGTAATACTTTTACTTCTTTACATATGACCAGGACTTTGTCGCTCTAAATCAGGCCACCTAAAAAAATCTCATTTTTCATTTTTGAAAAGCGT
Organism: Conus ventricosus; assembly: GCA_018398815.1. Taxonomy (NCBI): domain Eukaryota; kingdom Metazoa; phylum Mollusca; class Gastropoda; order Neogastropoda; family Conidae; genus Conus; species Conus ventricosus. The sequence goes on along the minus strand of CM031598.1, from coordinate 101,800,692 downwards.
ATCAACAACAAGAATTTGGCGAATCCTTGTTCATCAAGGATTTGAAATGTTGAAAACACACATCCATTGAAATATTGCTTTTGAAGAGAGAGAGAGAGAGAGAGAGAGAGAGAGAGAGAGAGAGAGAGAGAGAGAGAGAGAGAGAGAGCGAGAGAGAGAGAGAGAGAGAGAGAGAGAGAGAGAGAGAAAAGAGAAAAAGAGAGAGAGAGGGGCAATCTGTTTTCAATCGTTTTTGCATTTATTTATCACCTTGATCTTGTCTGTAAACAGGATAAATGTAGAGCGAAGAAGAGGAGAGCAAAAGAAATCCTGTGTCTGTTCTCCCTTCTTTTAATTTACGGGCCTTTATTTTTCATGTAAACAAGAAAGATGTGTTGAGGAAGTAAAGACAGAGAAAGACGCCAGCCTCTGTTTCAACCTAATTTCCGATTATTTATTACCTTAATCTGTAATGCAAACAAGACAGCTGCTGTCTGCATGGGATAAAAGTCAGACAGGATTTTTTTCCTAATATGAAATCATTCTTGATTTTGTTCGTTTTGTTGTTGTTGTAGTTGTTGTTGTTGTTTTGTTTTTTATTTGTGTTTGTTTTTGAGAAGTGGCGGCAGTGAAGGAGGGGGGGGGGGGGGGGGAGGTGTCAGTCAGCTATGAATAAACGAGAGAGAACAGGATCTCCAACGCCATCCATTATGAAACGTCCTCTGATCTGAAGCACGATCCAAATGCACACTCGCGCGTATCTCAGGATGGTTGTGTGTACTCGCTGGTGAAGGTGTATGTACCAACTGTTTTGGTGAAGTGAAGGATGGATGAGTTCGAGAGGGCAGGGGAGGGTGTAACCATTTTTCCGTTTGGTGTTCTACAAGTGAATGTCTTTTTTTATGTTTTAATCTATTTGTTCATGTTTCCATATTTCTTTTGCTTTTTGTATTTGCATTTCATATTTGTGTTTTATAAGTTTTTGTTATATTAATCAAAAAACGTATTACCATTATCTGAACTGCCGTTCCACAAAGACATGCCTATACACACAATGCCTCTACGCACAATTGGTCCGATACATGCATACGCGGACGCATGCATGAAGATATGGGCACACATGCGCCTCCCGCCCTCCTCCCCACTCTCCCCACCCTAATCCCACGCTCGACCCCTCACACACAAGACTATAGCAAAGACGCAGATCGTGGCAGCTTAGCACACAAGATCTGACCAGGTCAGACATCTGCTATCTGGTTCGTGGCACCTTCTTCCTAGCTCTTTTCTTTTTGGATTACACACGTACATTTCAGGACCAGATCAGACAGTTTGTAAGAGCAGCGTGCCCTTTGGGTTCTAAGGTAATAAATCGAAGCTTGAAGCCACCCCACCACCACCACAACCCCCCCCCCCCCCCCCCCCCCCCCCCCCCCCCCGACTATGCTCGGGAAGTCTGAGGTATGATCCTCTTCTCCAGCACCCTATCTCCTGCCCCGGGAATATTTTCAATGGTGCAGGTCCAAACAATCTGACCATTGTCGACTGCTATGATAAACAGTATAGAAGTATATCAATAAGACCTTTTCTTATCCTGGAGGGGGTGAATGTGTACCCTGAACTACTACCACCCCCTGACCGTCCATCTCTGCTTATTTTTTCCGTAGCTGTGTGCTGCAGTCTTATGGCCAGGTTGATGTAGCGTATAAAGACTGGCCCGGACGCTGTGACGCCCACTTCCTGAAACCAACTATTTGACATGCGCACTCATGAATCAGAACGGGCACTCTGGCCGTCGTTTTCTGTTGCTATGCATGGCGTAACATTGCCAAACGAGTGAGGGCGGAGACTAGGAATATAACTGTGTTGAAACATTCGCTTCGAGCAGACGATTTGTCATGATGATGCTTGCACTGCTGGCTCGTTCACTGCATGTCATCACATGTGAGTATTCGTTTTATTCAAGGCTCCACATGGGAAAAAAAGGAACAAGATAGTCCACGAATTTGAATTTTTAGTATCTCCATCGCCTCTAGGTGGAGTCCTGCAGGCAGACGGCGAACGTCGTCATGGACTGAAGACAAAATTTATGAAATATGTATGCCAAGAGGCCAAGGAATGCAGAGGGGTGTAGAGAAATGTATGTTGTGGAAAGTTAATGAGTGCCAAAATGTAGTACAGTGGTTCTGCCATCCTTCTTTTGCTAATATGTAATTTCCTGTTTTAGTTTGCTCAGTTTTGTTAACTCTTCAAACGGCACTTTTTTGTAATGGTTTTAGAGAGATGTGATCTGCTCTGCTATGCGCTAGGTCATTTAAACAAAAATTAAATCGTTCTTGACCTTATTTATCGACTTGGGTCAAACATGGGACGACTGCAGTGGGAGGAATGGGACGGGGGGGGGAGGGCGGGAGGGGCGGGGGAAGGTGGTGATGGTAAGTGAATCAAAGGAGTATGTTACTTGACTTTGTGTGTGCGTGTGCGTGTGCATGTGCGTGTGTGTGTGTGTGTGTGTGTGTGTGTGTGTGTGTGTGTGTGTATGTGTGTGTGTGTGTGTGTGTGTGTGTGTGTGTGTGTGTGTGTGTGTGTGTGTTGCTTATCCATTGGTTCACTCTCAATTTTCAGCCAGCGAACGTGTCGTCGCCATTTTGGACGTTCACAGCAGGTTTCTCCCGTAATTTTGACATTTGACAAACAGAAGCTATGTCCCTCATTTCACCATGTTTTAAAAGTGCACGAAGTCAATACAGATCCCGGAATTTGCGTGTCTTAAAATAAGAACGTAGACATTCAGCAGTTGTATCAATCTTCTAGCAAGCAGTCCATTTCCTTCTTTCCCACATGTTCGTAATTTACCGAAATGAAAATTACTGGACTAATTGTGATACTGCTGGTATTACTGGTTTGTTTAAAAGACGATACTAACTGTATTTGTTTTAAATTTGACACACACACACACAACACACACACACACACACACACACACACACACACACACACACACACACACAAATAACATATTTTACAAAATAATGTGCCCACATGCTGCAAAATCAGAGTTCATGATAACCATTTTACCGTCATAAACGAAAATCGATTTTGAAATGTAACTTAGTCTGATTGGTACGTATTGTATATTTATTACCTTGGGAAAAAAACACCTCGAGTGAATAGAAAGGCCTGTCATTAACTTACTTCAGGTCGGTGGTTTTTTTACTTAGTCGTGTATGACAGACACATTCATGAAGCAAAAAAAAAACATTGTTTAAGCAGATCCAGCATAAATAAAGCAAACAAACAAACAAACGAACAAACATGTCACGACAGCCTTGTTGTAACTGTAAACCAACCACCATGTACTAGAGCAAGTGGGCGGATGCAGGGGTGAAGATGGGGGGAGATGGGTGTTGGAGGATGTGGGAAAAGACTGTGCAGAAAGCGACGTGGGAGGACGGTGGGGTTGGAGGATGTGGGAAAAGACTGTGCAGAAAGCGACGTGGGAGGACGGTGGGGTTGGAGGAGAGCAGTGTTGTAACTAAACCAAGAAAAGCCGAGTCATGTTCTGTGCTCCCAGAGGACATCGTTATTCTCTCCCTTGAAGTTCAGACACGCCTTGGAGGCGGTGTTTCTCTTCTGTCCTGTTATTTGCCCTGTTTCGCCCCTCCGCTCTTTTCTGGCCTGCAACCCTCCAGCTATGTGTTTTGCACATTAACCGACTCGGGGGCGAAGACAGAAGAACGAAGGAAGGAAAGACGAGAGAGAATCGTCTTCAGCGTGGAGGCGGTTTGGGAATACCGTGGCCTACTCGCAAACAACAGCTTTTGTTTCTGACGACGATGTACCGACAACGTTGTCCGCAGCCAATGTCCCTTGGTCAATTCTCTTTGAGGCCTGCACTGTACATAGACACAAGAACCGGTTTCATTAGAACAGTATGATGCACGGCACTGTTACTGTGTTCACATAAGATTAGAGAGTAGGCCTAGTTGTTAACTTCTACTGAGATGCCGGGTTAAGTCTCTTTGCATACCAGTATTTTCTTCTGAAGATGACTGCTTCTCCCGCCTCTCCCGCCCCTCCCCGAGGATCCCCGGGGCTCTTTCAGTATTACTTGTACCGAATATTCGGTAACAGTAGTTTCCTCTTTCCTGTTACTCTGACTCTGCATTTATGTTCTTTTTCAATCTGCCTTTCCTGCCAGTCTCTGTTTCTGTCTTTGTAGCCTGTTCACCTACAAACAACGGACATAAAAAATGTACAAAACACTACTCCGACATTGCAGTCAGCATGAAAAAAAAACTTATAGAAAGAGAAAATATGAAGAAAAAAACACCTTACATATGACTTCTTTTACCATCAACATTTATTTCTCCAACGAACTTTAGTCTGTTTTACGGGGTCAGAGGCGTAGTCTGTTATTAGCTCCTTCAGTATCGACGTGGTGGTAACACTACAGCAAGAGTTGTCTTTGATGCCGTCTCACTCTGCACTAACTGCAGCCATGCTGCTGTAAGTTTCAATAGCTCTTCATAGCCTCCAATCGGTTTGCTTTATTTTGCGTAAAGGACAGGGAATAGCACCGGAAGTGACGAGGTGGCAAGTATTGAAAACAATAGTTACTGTCACATCGTCTGACGCTAAAAAATAACTGGAATTCCGTGTCGGCTGGCATCAATATAGGGACTTTGTGATATACCCCCGATCTGACTTTCTCTAAACATATTTGTGTGAGTGTGTGTGCATCTCTCTCTCTCTCTCTCTCTCTCTCTCTCTCTCTCTCTCTCTCTCTCTCTCTCTCTCTCTCTCTCTCTCTCTCATTTCGACTTGATATTAGTGATTTGAATGTCCATCAAAGATATTCACTAAACTCCAGAAAACTGTCCGTTCTGTCACCAAATCGAGGACGAAATACATTTTTTTGATTGTTAGTCGATCCTATAAAGATTTAAGTGATAAATGCATTTTACCTCATACTAGAAATGTTCATCAAGCATCATTGCTTCTTTCACTGCAAAATGAAAAGAGAATTGCAACTCGCTCTGTAGCTATGTTCATTTTCAAAGCACTCAAACGAAGAGAAGAACTGCTATCAGTTAACACACAAATGCCAGAGTAATTTCAGGAAGAACATCATTTTTCATAATGCAAATATTTCCTTTCATAAATTTCAGTATATGCGCCGAGCGCGTGTGTGTTCTACTTTTCTTTTTGACCTCATCGCAGATAGGTCGGTGGCCTTTGCAATTAAACTATTTGAGTTGAGTTGAGTTGAGTTGCGTTGAGTTGAGTCTCTCTCTCTCTCTCTCTCTCTCTCTCTCTCTCTCTCTCTCTCTCTCTCTCTCTCTCTCTCAAAACACTCCACCCACCAATCCATACGGCCTCCTTGTCCCCTCCCCCCCTCCCCCCACCGAACCATATGCCCCTTGTTCCCCACTCTTCTCGATCCACTCTTCTCTCTTTTTTCCTCATATATAATGTACACAAAATGAACATGCTGCAATATTCAGCATCAAGGCTGCCAGTGTATAAACAGGAGTGCGTCGTGCTGGATTTCATTTTTGAGTAGTGTATGAATACGAACATTCAACACTGATTATCTGATTAGAATTATTCTCAGATAGCATGGATCTGGACAGCAGGGTGATCAAATGTCTCACCGTTATCCACGTTTGCGTATGTCAACAGCCAAAGTGCATTAAACCCGCAGAATCTGTCTCTCTCTCTCTCTCTCTCTCTCTCTCTCTCTCTCTCTCTCTCTCTCTCTCTCTCCTTCCCCTCGCCCTCACCTCTCTCTCTCTCTCTCTCTCTATCTCTCTCTCTCTCTCTCTCTCTCTCTCTCTCTCTCTCTCTCTCTCTCTCTCTCTCTCTCCTTCCCCATCGCCCTCTCCTCTCTCTCTCTCTCTCTCTCCTCTCTCTCTCTCTCTCTCTCTCTCTCTCTCTCTCTCTCTCTCTCTCTCTCTCTCTTTCCGTCTTCCGTCACTCCCTCCCCACGTCTCTTTAAGTCAGAGAGCTGGGGGCGTGTGGAAGAGAGACAGGCTGTTTCCCCTCCTTTGATTCCTGACCTCCTGGCCGTTGCCAAGCCATGGTGATGAGGATGGGATGAAAGGTCACCCCGATCTTCACCTCGCGGGCACAGCGCGTGTAACCTTTCACACAAGTAGGCTGCTCACTGCTCTGGCCGCCTGCAAACTCTGTGTGTGTGTGTGTGTGTGTGTGTGTGTGTGTGTGTGTGTGTGTGTGTGTGTGTGTGTGTGTGTGCGTGCGTGCGTGCGTGCGTGCGTGCGTGCGTGCGTGCGTGCGTGCGTGCGTGTGTGTGTGTAGGATTGAGGCGTGTGTGTGTGTGTGTGTGTGTGTGTGTGTGTGTGTGTGTGTGTGTGTGTGTGTGTGTGTGTGCGTGCGTGCTTGTGTGTGTGTGTGTGTGTAGGATTGAGGCGTGTGTGTGTGTGTGTGTGTGTGTGTGTGTGTGTGTGTGTGTGTGTGTGTATGTGTGTGTGTGTGTGTGTGTGTGTGTGTGTGTGTGTGTGTGTGTGTGTGTGTGTGTAGGTGGCCATTTGGACGTAGATGTTCGCGTGTGCATCTGTGCCAAGCATGATTTATGGAGTTTAATATGTTCATGCTTTACATCCACTTTTTTTCTCTTTCTTTATCAATTTCTTGTGTAACCGCAACATCGTTTGTAACAACATGGATGTCCAGATACTGATATTTACTTTGAGATTTTTTTACCCTTCTGTTTTATCCTATGTATCCGCAAGTGGCACTGCTCCCAAACCGTTCATTTCGGCTCTCCAGTATACAACCACACCCAGCTTATACTGTCAGGCTCATCACTGACAGTCCACAAAGAGCAATCGATTCTGAATTGCCTTGAGGCAACCCACCAGAGAAGACACTGCACTGCTGCCGAGTCTTTTCAGTGGTGTTCAATGGTGCCTGTTCTGATCCAGCATACGCAGGAGACCACCCAAAGACGATAATAGTTGCTAAGTCGCGGAACAAGAGTATACAAGTATACCCTTTTGAGGGAGTTCGGGGAGGGGGGGGGGAGGAAGGAGGACGCCACCACGTTCATCAAGACAGATCACCTGATCTTGCCAGTACCGACGATTCTGGCGAATTCAGCACAGACATGTTTATGGAGGGGAGCGAACGAAACTGAGGCGTCTCAAGAGTGAGCATCCTGCGCGCACGTGTAGCCTGGAGTTCAGGGTATTGCGTTGGACCCTTGTCAGTGTCATTAACATAACTGGAAGCTCATAGTTCAGACCTACCTACCATCTCTACAGGGCTTCATGCTTGGGATGAAAATCTTTGAGAGAAGGAGACTACAGTAGAAGATAAGTTCATATTCCTCGGTAGCACGTCATCACGAACTGCCAACTTCGAAGAGGAAATTGCATATAGGAATGCTGGGGCTAGTGCATCCTTCGGCAGACTCCAAGACAAGGTGTGAGAAAGACAAGGAGTCAGTCAAAGTGTATCGTGCAGTTGTAGTGCCATCTCGGCTGTAAGCCTGTGAAACTTGCACGGTGTACAGTCGACATGCCAGGAAGCTGGACTCTTTCCACATGAGATGCCTCAGAATCTATCTGCACATCAAATGGCGGGACAAAGTACCAGACACAGAGGTGCTTGAGAAGGCCCATATGGGAAGCATTTATACAATGCTATTACGCTCTCAACTCACGTGTTCCGGACGTACACAGTATGGGTGAAAATCATCTTCCAAAGAGACTGTTCTATGGCAAGCTGCTGGAAAGCAAGCGTTCCCATTGGGGACAGAAGATGCGCTACACAGACACACTGAAGGCCTCACTGAAGTGCTGTAGCATCGCCCTTGACCCCTGGACAAAAAGCTGCACAAGATTGCTCAACCTGGCGCACCATGATCAAATCCAAAGTGAAAGACAATGAAACAATGCGAATGGAGATACAGGAGCAAAGACGTCAGTTTCGGAAAAACAGAGCAACTTTTCAGATTGGCTCACCTCCAAGTCTGCCCTGTCCACACTGCAACAGACTTTTCAATGCGAGGATCAGCCTCATCAGCCGTCTTTTTTGTTTTTGAATTTGTCTGTCCCATTTTCTGTGCCACCTCAGTGGCACTACACCCACGCCGCTCATTCCGAGCCCCTGTCCACAGCCACAGCCCGGCCCGGCCCGCCGCAGCGCCGGTACCGGCAATCCATACGGAGCAGTCAGTCAAGTCATCAAGAGGCCACCCACTGGAGGAGACACTGCACAGCTGCCGAGTCACTTCGGTGGTATTCAGTGGTGCCTGTTCTGATCTAACATACGCAGGACACCCCTTCCCCCCCCCCCCCCCCCCCCCCCCCTCCTACTGACGACAATAATTGCTTAGTCGCGGAGCCAGCGTGAGTGAGCCCTCCCTCCGGAGGGCCCCGCCAAGTCCGTCCACCGATAGCCCCCATGAACACGTCGTTACCGGTGACCTCGACGGAGTCAAACCAAGGCCATAGACGCGGAGAGGACATCGAAACTGAGGTCACGATGAGAGAAGAGCATGAAAGGTCATAGAATTTGAGACTTTTTTTTATGCTGATCGATGAGAATGAGGATGATAAAGATGATGCTACGGATTCCCATTCCGGTCTGAGACTGCATGACAGGGCTGTACGCTTACTGTGACAATATAACCCGGCGTCAACCAGGCCTGAGAAATACAGACATCTGCAGTGCTTGTCTGGAAATTTGAGCAACACTTTCAGAGTGGATAAAACTCGACTGTGTGGTCCCAGTCTTCCCAATCGAGACCATAGCAAACACAACTCTGGGTAGGAGACTTGACACTCTCTCTCTCTCACTCTCTCTCTCTCTACTCTCTCCTCTCTCTCTCTCTCTCTCTCTCTCCACTCTCTCTCTCTCTCTCCTCTCTCTCTCTCTCTCTCTCTCTCTCTCTCTCTCTCTGATAAGATGTACAATGAACTGTCCTATCATAATTTTGTAGGAAAGTCCGCTTTAGCCGATAAAATTAAGTTACGCGGACAGTAAAACGTAAAAAGATTGTGTGTGTGTGTGTGTGTGTGTGTGTGTGTGTGTGTGTGTGTGTGTGTGTGTGTGTGTGTGTGCGCGCGCGCGCGCGCGCGCGCGTTCGAATGTCTACAAAACAGCTGAAACAATTCCAACCGATGCACGAATGACTATGGAAAATAAATGGCATACATTCCGATTTAGCTTTCGGCTATGAAAGATGCGGAAACAGTTTTACAGTAAGAAAACATAGTGGCTTGTTGTATTCATTTTCTGACATTTTGAAAGGATTTTGTTTTTGTTTTCAGAAATTTGAGCAACACGCGTGTGACGTCACTACTCCCAGGGGCCTTTGCCAACTACGCGTCATTACAGGAATTGTAAGTCAGCATCTTCCAAAACACGAGAGAGAGAGGGTGGGGGGGAGGGAGGGAGGGAAGGAAGGAGGTAGGGAATAAGAGAGAGAGATTATGTGTGTCAAGTGCTCTATCTCTGTCTCTCTGTCTCTCTCTTCCTGTCTCTCTCTCTCGTCTCTCTCTCTCTCTCTCTCTCTCTCTCTCTCTCTCTCTCTCTCTCTCTCTCTCTCTCTCTCTCTCCGTTTGTCTTTTTCCTTCTGCCTTCCACTCTCTTTTTCGCCACACTCAGAGTGAATGTGTCACAACACCAAACATTAGAACATAGATATACCATGACGCTGTGTATCAAACGCCAAAACACTGAAAAGTCCACCAGAGAATATCCATAAATAATAGAACCTACAGAAGTGAACAGAACTGGATGAATCAAAGACAAGGACATGTACAATATTATTTAAACATGAAAAAAAAAATGAAGCACGAAATTAAGCAAATTAGAGTCTGACTCAGATTCTGTCTATATAAGAGTCCTTTTATCTTCGATAAGAACAAATCAAATGTTATCAAACACGAATTTAGACCATCTAAAGTTTGATTTACATTCTGTGTGTATAAAATTCACTTTATCTTCGACAAGAACTAATCAAACGTTGACCTCATTAGCTACAGGTCAAAGACAAATCTTCTAAATTATGTTCAGATGTAATGTGTGTCACCATGCACCAAAAATAGCAATGTTCTCTAATTGGTGGAAGGGATCGTCGGCATTCTGCCATACACGTGTCAGGCTTGTCCCACTACAGGGTTGCTAAGAGTTAGAATGCCGCGGGTTCTGCGTGCCAGTCACGTGACGTTCTTTTTGTGGTGCATGAGACAAATATAATATTGGTTGAACATTTTTTGAAAAGGTTTTCTTTTTTACCTTTCGCCCATAAGACAACATTTGAATTAATTCTAAATATTAATGTTAGCGCACCGCCAAAAAAAAAAAGCGTGGACAAACGAATCACAAGACGGGTTTTGACCTCTTAGGTCTTCTTCAGGCAAGATCTCTCTCTCTCTCTCTCTCTCTCTCTCTCTCTCTCTCACACACACACACACACACACACACACACGCGCGCGCGTGGGCGCGCGCGCGCACACACACACACACACACACACATACACGCGCGCACACACACACACACATTCACACACAACAGAACACGGGTTTACCACATTTCACCTCTAAGCTGATATTTTTTTCCTTCAGTCCATGGGCCTCAGCTGTCTATGTGCAATTCATTGGTCTCATTTGTTCTGTCTGTGTGCACTAGTAGCTATTCTGTATGATCGATTTCATAACTGAACGATTTCGGGCCAAACACCACGGTTAGGATTTTGCACCGAAACAAACGTTTTGCCATAGTTTTTGACCCCAATTTTTCAATGTTTAAATTGAAAATTTTGTTTAAAAAAGATCAACAAACCAATTATTTCCCTTTTTCCCAAGGAGATTTTCCCCCGATAAAAAACACAAAAAAACTTCAAATACATGACCTTCCCCCTTAACCGACGTAAACATTACCCCTTTCCCACTCCCCCCCTTACCCGCCCTTTTGCACTCCTGCAAGCCCCCAAATAGCCCAAACCCTTTTTAAAACTGTCTGTTTGGGGAACCCACCTACTTGCACCCGATGACCATAAAAAAAAATGAAAAAACAACTTTAAACCCACAAAAAAAATTTTGAAAAATTTCTCTGGCACTACCTATAAAAACTCGTTTGGGCCAGGCAAAATTAAAATTTTTGGTGAACAGCACAGTGAAAAAAAATTGCCTTTTTGGGGAAAGGGAAAAAGGGCCACATTGGATAAACAATTTCCGATCCGGGAAAAATGTTTTCTGACTGGACACTTTCAAACGTTAGGCCTATAGAAAAGGGAAAAACCCGATCACATTGGGAAACTAGTTTTTTCAACTCCCTCTCTCGAAAAGGGGGAAACAGGCTTTACCAATGGGGTGAGCCATGCAGCTCAAGCCCAAAGCCCAAAGTGCTGTTACTACGGTTTTGAATGCCCAAATTTTAAAAAAAATAAAAAAAAATTTTGAAAAATTTAAAAATTAAAATTAAAAAAAAGGGGGGGGGCAATTCACAGAACCTTTAAAACAACCTTCTAAAAACACCCCAAAAAATTTTTTTAAAAAATTTTTCGTTCCGTAGAATCTTGGGTCAGATAAAAAGGTAGTTTCCCTTCCCCTTTTTTAAAAAGATAAGAAGGGGTGTAAAACGAGGGCCTGTATGCAAACGGCACAACACTGTCTCTTTTTACGGCCGCCTCGGAAGATGGTAAAACCCCTTTTTGGGTTTGGGGAGGGATTTTAAATATTTTTGGCTACTATCTGCAACTCCCTTATCTATCTGCACCCCCCTTTCCTCTTGCCAGAGGTTTTTGGGACAAAAACCGGGGTTTTTAGGTTTCAGATCAGTTTTGAGGGAAAGACAGCCCCTGCTCAGCTCTTTCTTCGGGGCGCTTTTTGGGAAAGTTTGATAAACCTTTCTTTGCCTAAAAATGCCCACATGGCTGGGAACCCAAGAAAAAATTATTTTATAATTTAGAAAAGGTGTACATTTTCGCATAATTTTCACCCAGTTAAAGGGTTGCTTGGGGTTAAACGGCGGCAACGGCCCCAATGCAAAAAAGGGAGCCCCGACAAAATGGGGAAATCTTTATGTTTGGATTTAAAACCTTTTTTCAAGAGCCAGGACCAAGGCGTCAACCCCGCGGGTGTCATGGGAATGTTTTTAGGGAAAAACCCTTTGAGGGGGATCTTTTAAAACAATAAACAGAAAAGGGCAACTCCCTCCCCAGATTGGGAAACCCGTCGGCGAAAATTCTTGTGAAGGATAAAATTTTGGAAAAAATTTTTGGAAAAAAAGGACTTGAACCCCAAAGGGAGCTTAGGAATCTTACGGTAACGCGGCTAAATCAAATGGGATCGGGTGTGAATCGAATGATTTTTCCACTTCCGATCGTTTGATAAAAACAAGAGAGAGAAAAACCCAAGTTTAGAAAAAAAAACGGGATTTGACCAAAAAAAAGGGGTGACGAACATGTGTTTTAAATTTAAATTTTCAGAATTTTTTTCTGTACATATAAGGGTTAAAACCGTGTTTTTTTTAAAGTAACAGTAAAAAAATAAAATAATAATAATGATATTAAGGGCCGAAAAGAAGGAAAGGGGGGGTCAAAAAACCAAAGAGATGAAACAAAATCAAAAACGTATATTTAAAGAAATGCAAACCTCTAGAGCGCCTTGAGCAACTTTTTTTTTTTTTTTTTTTTTTTTTAAAAAGCTTTTTTTTTAATCACTTTAAATTAAAAATTAAAATCAAAATTTTTAAAAGCATACATTTAAACGTACACGAATACAATATAATACGCCCCAGGGGAATTATATCAAAACATCAAGGGAATTTTAAAAACACATCACTTTCCAAAAATGAAAATATCCATACGCTTTTAACACATACACAAAAATTTTACCCACCCATATACATAAACCCCCCTAACGGCACAGACATTAGGAAAGATAAAAACCTTAAAGGGGGAGAGATGGGAAAAGAGAGAGAGAGAAAAGAGAGAGAGGGTGGAAAACGTTTTTTTTTTGAAGCTATTTTTAAACTTTTGGGGATTCACGGTTTTCCCTTTTTTTTTTTTGTTTTTTTTTTTCCCCTTTCCCTTTCCCCTTTTTTTTTTCCCCCCATTTTTTTTTTTTTTTTTTTTTCCCCTTTTTTTAAATTTTTTTAAAGACCAACTGTTTACTGTTTAAATGCTTTTTTCGAAAGCAAATTCAAAGGCATCCAATTTTTTTAAAAATCTTTCCTTTTTCCATGATAATCTGGCATTGTGGGGTTCAAAATTCAAAGTCTTGAAGAAAATTACTTTCAAAGGTTATTTAATTTTTAGGAGGACTTTTAAAATTTTACATTTATAAATATACATTTTCCCCATAAAAAAAAAAAATAAAAAACATGTCCGAAACCAAAATTTTAAAATTTTCTATCCCAAAATAAAACAATGTTTTCGAGTTATACGATTTTTTGTACATTTGTACATTTTGTTTTTAAAAAAGTTCAAGGTTTTTCCGAAAAAATTTGGGGATTTTTGCATGCCAAAATTTCTATTTTCAATACTGTTTTGGGAATTCTCTAAAAACACAATTATAACTTTTTGTAAAAAATTTCAATTCATTCCGTACAACATTTGCCCCGGGGAAAATTTCCAAATTACAATGCGCCCGGGAAAAGCCAATTCAATTTGACATCTTTTTTTTTTTAAAGGCCTTTTTAAAAAATACCTCTTTCCCTGAATATCTACCCCCAACCCTTCCCCAGCCCTTTTTTGGGACGGGAAATTTTGGGAGGTTGTTAAAATTGTTAAGATGCCCAAAAAACAACCTCGTACCTTTGGGGTTTAGGGAATTTTTAGTTTAAATCCCCCTTTGGGAAATCATGTGGGGGAAAAAAATTTGCCAAATTTCATTTACTTTGAAAAATTTTTTTTATTTCTTAAGGGACATTTTACAGCCTTTAAAAAACCCCAGAAAATGAAAAATTCATTCCAAATTTTCTATTAAATTCGTATTTTTAAAGGGAAAAATTCCGTTGTTGCCAAAAAAATTTGCAACACAGCTGAAAACCCCCCCTTTTGGGAAAACCAAATTTTTATGCTTAATCATTTTACCTCCAATTTTAAAATTTTCTCATTAAAAAAAATTCCCTGGTTTTTGAAATAATTCTTTTTTGTGTTTTGGGTTTTACTAGTTTGCAAAAATGACTGTATCCCAAAACATAAATATTTTTTCCAAAAGATTTTGTTAGTTTTTTAATGTAAGCCGTAGTTTGGGGCCCAAAATTTTTGGGATTTAAATTAAGAAAGGATAAATTTCCCAAAGCAACCCTTTTTTCCATTTATAAATTCTTAGTTTAAACCCTTCTGCCCAAACTAAGTTTCATTCAGCAATTTTTCTCTGAAAACCTTTTACTTTTTAACCCACCAAATTTACACCTTTCTTTAAAACCGTTTTCTGCAAATTTTATCTGGGTTTACCGTTCCAAAAAAACAAAAAACACTTTTTTCTGGAGATTATTCAAAAAATCTCGGGGGGTTTTGGGAAGCGGGATCCAAGGTTTAAAAATTAAAATTTTTTTTTATTAAAATTTTTTGGATTTTAATACAGCAACTTTTCCAAGGGGATTTAAATTTTTTTTTTATCCAAAATTGAAAAGACTTTTATTTCTGACTTTTTTTTGGGCCCAAAATTTAAACCTACCCCAACAATTTTTCCTGAAATTTTAAACCCCAAAATACCGAGTATTCAAAAATTTTTTCGGGAAATTCCCCAAATTATTTTTAAAGGTTGAAATGTTTTTTGGTTTTTGAATTTCCCTTTTAAACTTCCAACCCCAATTGCTTTTTGTTTTGTTTTCATTCATAACAGCCCTGAAAAATTTTCCCAAAAATTTTAAAATCAACTGAATTAGATTTTTAAAAAGGGAAACTATCACCAATTTTTACATTAGCTGTGCATCAACACCCAAATTTTAATATTTTGTGTTCTTCATGGTTTATGTCCAAAGCCTTTTTTATCTTTTTTCTTCTCTGATCATTAAAAACTTTAAAAACTCTACGGGAGATATAAAAAGATTTAAGGGGGAAAAAGGGTCCCCTTCCCCACTTCCCCCTTTTTAAATTTGGGAAACCCCAACACACTTGGCCATTGAAATATAACGCGATTTGATATCTGTGTAAAATGTTCGGAAAACCAAATTTTCAGATACCCCCCTCCAAAACCCCCAAAAGGGTTCCAGAACTTTTAAAAAAAAAATTTCCCTCCCAAAAAATCAAAGCTTTTTTTTAAAAAATCTAAACAACAAAAAGACCAGGCCTAAGGTTTTGTCAAGATAAAAGTTAAATCCTAAATCAATCGATAAAATTTTCCCCCAAGATAACGGGTTTGGGAAAAAAATCCATCCCGATCCTTTATTGATTAATTTTCAAGAGTTTTTTTAAAAACCTTTTGCAAAAACCCAACTCCGAACCATAAAAAGACATTTTTAAAAATGAAATTGGCTCCAATTTTTTTGTTTCTTTAGATTTTTTTTGGTTGGGAAAGCAAGTAAAAACCCCTGTTTTTTTTTTGGGTTTCTGAAAGTTCTCCTCTTTTAAAGACTGGTTTTTAGCACTCACAACGAATGGTCCCATTTTTTTCCCAAAAAAATTTTTAAAATTCAGCTCCAAAACCAACCCTACCCCGGGCTTTTTTCCATTTTTCATATGATTGGGAATGCATAACCTGCTTTTTCTAAAGTTATGTCCCCTTCTATAAGTCCCTCTTTTTCCTGTTGATAATGTAAAGGGGCATTTTTAACTAAAACACAATTTTTACATACATTTTTAAAAACTTTGTCCCTTTTTGGGATAGCTTAAAAGTAAAACCCCCATTTACTTCGGTTTTTATTCGCCTTGGGTTCCCCAAGCCCAAAACCCATTTTTGATTTACAACTTTTTTTTAAACTTTTGTTTACGAAGTGCCTTTTTTTCCCAATTACAAAAAATAATTTTTTTACCCTTTTTTCCCCCTTTTGCTATCCATATTTGCCCAAAACCTTAAAAATCACCCTTGAAATTTTTTTTTCCTGAGTAAACTAGCTCCCTTTGGTTTTGTTTCCTTTATCAATTTCAAGGGCTTCTTTTGTTTTTTTTTTCTTTTTTTTTAAATTTTTCAATATTTTTAAAAAGGTTTATCTTCTTTTTCAGTAGCTTTCTTTTTCCCCCAAGTAGCATAATCCAAAAGTTTTTTTATCGAATTTCATTAAAAAAAAAATCTAAAATAATTTATCAGGGACGGTTAAATTTTAATTTTTTTGTCCAAAAAATTTTCGTTAAATTTTATTTTATCATACGTTCGGAAAGAATTTGTCACATAAAAACCCCCCGTCTAACATTTTGTTTAAATTTTATCCATATTGGGTTTTCTCCAACAGTCCCTAGTTAAACTTCCAAAAAAATATTTCGTTTTACATTTTCCCACTCTTTAAAAGTTTAAATAAAATCATAGAATTTTAATTTGGGTCCCAAAACCTGGAATGATATCCTAGTCTTCATAGTTCCATAAAAAAACCCTGAAATTAAAATAAAACTAAAAAAGACTTTTTTTTTAACGGAGAAGTTCCCTTTGCCAAGTAAAAACGTTTTACTTTCCGGTTACTCCCCCCCCCCCCCCCACACAACTGCGAAAACCTTTAAAAATAATAACAAAAATTTTCCCCAGCCTCTTTAGCCCTAGGGTTTTTTTTTATATTGTTTAAATTTTTTTAATCCAATAGGGGGTCAAAACTAAATTCCAGTCACCCAAAATTATAAATTTGTGACCGTGATAATTTATTATTTTTTTTTTTAAATTAATATAAAAATCGGAAAAAAACTACGTTCGGGCCATATAAGTTTTTTAACATTTTGTCCTTTTTTCCATAGTTTTTTAAAAATAATATAATGTATTACCATAAACATCCCCTAACAAAATTGCGATTTTAAATTTTAAAATTTTTTAAATTTAAAAACACTGCTACACCTCTTTCGTTGGGTCTAAAGAGGCAAAGAGACAGTATAAAAACCCCCTTCGATTAACATAAATTTTTTAATTTGTGGGTAAATTTGGGGGTCTTGCAAACATTTAAAAGTTTTCAGGACTTTTTCCTAAATAGTGGAAAACAACCCTTTTATTTTTTGAGAGTCTCCTAGTCCCCCCGAAAATTTAAAGAAAATAACGTAATATTCCCCTGTTTTCATACAAAGAAGGTTATTAAATTTTTGTATCGCACGCCAAATTTAAATGGAAAGGAAATAACCACTTCTTTACACAAAATGTCCCCCTTTGCCTTTTGGGGAAAAAAACACAACAATACAAAATTTCAAAACAGCATGTTCCCAAAAAAATAATAAGACAACTACCCAACAAAAAACATAAACATAAAAATGCCCCAAAGAACCTTTTTTCCCGGGCAAACCCGATTTAAAAAACGCAGCAAAAAGAAATTGGGTCTATATAACACATCAAAAAACTTACAAAAAATAAAGTCCATCGACAACACGGCCGAAACACATAAAAAATTAAATAACTCATTTAAAGATCGCTCACGAGCGAAATGCACAGCTTCCTGGGGTTTCTGATTACTGAAATCACCGCAACGATTGTGGGCCCAGGGGTTAAAAAGGTAGGGTTAAAAACCAACACCATTGGGCACCTAAAGTTTAAATGGGAAAAGGAAAAAAAAACAACAACCAAAAAAAAAAACAAAAAAACAAAAACCAAAAAAAAAAACAAACCTAAAAATGTTTTTTGCCATTTTTTTCACCACCCAAAAATTCCAAAAAATTTTTTCGTTTTTTTGCAGAAGTTAGAAAAAGGCTATAGGAGAAAAAATACATGTCATACACGGTGTGTAAAAGCCCTCATGTTCTCACGTAAGTGATTGGGAAAACCCAAAAGCAAACAAACGTTTCCCCCCCCCCCCCCACACCACCCCCAAACCCAAAACCCTAAACATGGGTTAATTTTAAAGTCTGCATATGTTGTGTGGAAAAGGGGGGGGGGAGAAGGCAAAGACGCTGGGGAGGGGAGGGATGGGCAGGGGGGAAAAGGAATGGGACGGGGGGGGGGGTGGGGGGCGAGGGCCGGGCCGGGCAGGAACATGGGGGGTAAATCACCCCATCTTTTAAAAAGATCTACAAAAAACATCGATCAAAAATAAGCAAAAAATTCATTTAGTCATAAAAAGACACCCCCAAACAATAAAAAAAGCCAAAATAATACACTGGGGAAAAGATCAACAGATGTATAAAAACTTCCCCCTAAACCAAATGAAAAAGTGCAAGTCCTTTCCAACAAGCATCGAAAGGCTTAAAAAAAAACTGCGCCCTTTACATTTTTAACTAATGGAGAGGTAAAATACAAGGGGGGGGCGTTGGGGGGGGGGGGGGGGGCGTGGCGGGGGAAGAAACAGGCAATGATTTGGGTTGCATTGGGGGGGGAATGGGAAAAAGGGGGAGTCATCGGGGGAAAAAAAAGCAACGTTTTCCTCTTATTTTTCTGTTTGTCACCCCCCCCCCCCCCCCCCCAATGAATATTGATGATTGTATGTGGACGGGGGGAGGGGAAAGGGGGAGACGTTGGGGGGAAAAGAGGTTGGGGGGGGGAAGCCCGGGGAGGGGGGGGGGGGGCCCGGCAGACAAACAGAGACGGGCCGGGTATTCCAACAGGGGGGTTTAAGCACCCCTCTTAAAACCAAATTTTTTAAAACCCTACCATCACAATACATTTTAAAATTTTAAATTTATGAACAGGAAAATTTCAAAATCAATCCATAATCAAGTAAACAGCCAAAATAAAAAACCAATTTCCCCCCAAGAACAACCCAAAAAATTTTAAATTCCCCCGAACAAAACCCAAAAACGATTGACTGGCCACAAAAAGACAATTTTTTTTATTGACAACATGATGGGGCGAGTACAAAATGGAGGCGGAAAGGGGGAGGGGGGGGGGAGGAAACGGGCAGACTCCGGGAAACAAAAAAAAGGGAGAAAGGGGGGGGGAACCCAAAAAGGGGGAAGGGTGGGGAAAAAGGGGCGGAGGGGGGGGAAACAAAAAAAGGGCCCGGCGGGGAAGCAAAGGGGAAGGGGGGAAAAAAAGGGGCGGAGGGGGGGGAATTTAAAAAGGGGGGAGGGGGAGAAGCAAAGTGGGCAAAGGGTGGGGGGAAAAAAATGGGGAGAGGGGGGGGAAACAAATGGGCGGGGTGGGGGAAATAAAAAAAGGGAGAGGGGGGGGAAGCAAAGTGGCGGGGGGTTTGGGGGGAAAAAATGGCCGGAGGGGGGAAACCCAAATTTGGGGGAAAGGGGGGGAAGTAAAAAGGGCAGAGGGTTGGGGGGAAACAAATTTGGGGGGAGGGTTTGGGGGAAAAAAAAAAGGGGGGAGGGTGGGGGAAACAAAGGGGGCGGGCGGTGGGGGGATAAAATGGGGGGGGATGGGGGGGAAGCAATTGGGCGAAGGGTGGGGAATAAAGAGGGGAGGGGGGGGGAAACAAAGTGGTCGGGGGGGGAAATAAAGTGGGCGGGGGGTGGGGAAGCCCAAATTTGGGGGAAGGGTGGGGAATATAGTGGGGGGGGGGGGTGGGGAACAAAAGTGGGGAAAAGGGGGGGGAAAAAAAATTTTTGGGGTGGGGAACAAAGTGGGCGGAGGGCGTAGAACCAAAGGTTGGGGGGGGGCCCGGGGGAAAATGGCCCAGGGGAGGCCGAAAAAAAAGCAACGCTTTTTCCCCCGATCCCCCCCCAACCGCCTCTCCCCCCGTGGGGGGCCCCCCCCCCCCCCCCCCCCCCCTTTAACCCCGCCTTGAACAACTTAGTTTTTCCCTTTTAAAAAAAACTAATAGGACAGCGCCTTCAGTTTAACCCAACCAAATTTTCCTGCATTAAAATAAAAAAGACAAGAGAAAAAAAGTAAACTTTTTCGCATCCTCCAATCCGAAATACTTTGCAAATTTTAATCTCTGTCTCTTTCTGTCTATTTACTCTCCTGTGTTTCCCGTCCCTCTCTTTCCCTCTCTTTCCTCTCTCTCCTCTCTCTCTCTCCTCCCTCCTTTTTCTCTCCTGTCTGCTGTCCCCGTGTCTTTTTTCTCTCCTCTCCTCTCCTCTCTCTCTCTCTCTCCTCCTCTCCTCTCTCTTCCCTCTCTCTGTCTCTTTTCCCCTCTCTTCCTCCTCCCCCTGTCCCCTGTCTCTGTCTTTTTCTCTTCTCTCTGTCCCTCTCTGTCTCTGTCTCTCCCCTTCCCCTCTCTCTCCTCCTCCTCTGGCCCCCTCCTTTTCTCTGTCCCTCTTCTCCCCGTCCTTTCTCTGTCTCTTTTCTCTCTCTCCCCTCCTCCACTCTCTCTCTCCTCCTCTCTCTCTGAAAAAAGAGGGGTTCGCTGGAAGACAAACGAAACAAAAAAAAAAAATTTAAAAAAAATAAAGACACAAAGACAAACTCCCGCATGGGCAAAAAAACTCATAACCCAAAGGCGACGAACATGGGCGCCCAGATTTAACCCGGGGGGACGGGAAACAGAAGTGTTTTCCCCAGCTGTGCTGATCAGAATGAGGTGGATACGTCACTGATGACGCGAGTGATCAGATACGTCTTTTCGAGATCATTTTCTCTGGTATTTGAAGCTGGCTGTGTGCTTTTTCAGATTGCTTTCATCCGGTTTTTACGCAGTCGTTTGCTTATCGGCGTGTGCGTGTGTGTGTGTGAACGTGTTTGTGTGAGAGGAGGAGGCGAGTTTTGTTTGTTTGTTTTGTTTTGTTTGTTTGTTTAGAAAGGAACAATTAATGTTTGTCACCTGTGAATGTGCACGAGAGCATAGGGTCTAGTTATCGTGTGTGTGTGTGTGTGTGTGTGTGTGTGTGTGTTCTTGATAAATGTATCACTTTTTCATTTCTCCTTCGGGACCAGATTTTAACAATGTCGAAGTATCTCTCTGTTTTCATTTGTAAACAACCTGATGAATATGATTTTTAAAAAATTCAGATATTTTGTTTTTGTTTTGTTTGTTTGTCTTTGATTTTTTTTTAACAAAAAAATTATTCCTGTCAACTAGCCTAACACCTTTCATTGGATGGGGACTGAAATCGTGGCAGCTTCATCGCTCAGTGTGCTCGTGGCACACGTTTCAGTGCTCTTGACGTGCTTAACGCGCTCATGGGT
This sequence comes from Conus ventricosus, assembly GCA_018398815.1. NCBI lineage: Eukaryota > Metazoa > Mollusca > Gastropoda > Neogastropoda > Conidae > Conus > Conus ventricosus. The sequence goes on along the minus strand of CM031598.1, from coordinate 101,779,593 downwards.
CTTTTCACCCGTTCAAACCCTTCGAGACGTACAAAAAAATCACTCTGGTAACAGTTCCAAAAGAAAGAAAATCAATCTGAGGAATTCGTTTCAACTGAGAGGCGCAAGCCTAGGTGCAAAAGGGGTACAATGTCGGACCTGTGGTTGTGAAGTTTTACAAGCGTGACTGATATCATTCCATGTCGTCCTAAAATGTCAGGCTACCTGATGTGGCAATGGAAACAACTGAAAATGATCTGTCATACCAAAAAAACCGTCCAGGGCTTTTATATTGAACAACACTCAATTAATGGGCTAGTGTTACATTGCTGAGAGACGATACAACGGCCACTATTATAAAAGAAAGAAAGAAAAATGTTATATATTATGTGTAAGTTGCCCATTACGCTGATACAACACAGAAATGTTCTTCATTTGCTGAAAGAATGCAGTAATACCCCTTGCAAGTGTATGTCAATACAAAATACAGACAGATAATGCCCGTGCGCGCGCTGCATGCTGATGCACCTGTTGCTGATCTGATTCTTGGACGACTTACCTGGTCAATACCACACACGGTTGTCAAGTTGGTTCCTTGGTTCGTTCTGGTCACTACTCGTCGTACCCTAGTAGCAAAGAGGAGGGGGACTGGGGAGTTGATTTTAACGTGGTGACAGCCCTGATGTGGGCCCTTTGCGGTCGGCTGGGCTATAAGCAACATTATCTTATCTAAAGAGGAGGGGATCCACCAATATATTCAGAATGCCAACCATTGCTTCTTTGGTTATCACATCAGATTAACTGAAGTATTTTGAAAAGGATTAGTTCATTTGTCTTGTTGTTTTCAACATGGGGAAGGATCATCGAGTGGTGAACAAAAGTATTGTATTACCAGGGAATGATGCTTGTATAAAAATTTTCAGAACAAATCGGGGGGGGGGGGGGGGGGAGGTAGGGGGCAACAAATCGTTGTCCAAAACCAACGCGGGTAACCGTACGCACGATGCTGTTCTGTCTAGTCATTCTGGAGTTGACGAATGTTGGACAGAGTTCTGTGGTCTTTGTACGGCCTGCTGTGGGTGTTGTCATTCATTCAAAAGGGTTCTTAGAACTACGCCCGCAAGTCATTTACCTGCACCCACTCCCAAATTGCTGGTAATGTCAGAGTTGTTTAAACCACGACAACTTTTCTTTTCACTACCCCCATCTTGTCGTTTCATGACTTGAAACACAGAATGAAAACTTTGGATTGTTTCGTTGTTTTTGTTGTTGTTGTTGTCGTCGTTGTTGTTGTTGTTGACCTCATTTCGCGTTGTGTCGCTTCATGCAAGGGTATGCTGCATGGTGTTAGTCGTGGAATTCCACGGTTGTGTTTTGTTTACATTGCATTTCTTCTTCAAAATGCAGAAAATGACGTTAGTCGTC
>CM031598.1:101760689-101765689 GCA_018398815.1 Conus ventricosus | reverse complement strand
CATAGTTAGAATTGGCCTTGCACAACAATCAAAACCATGCAAAAGACAATAACTATTCGAGTGAACATACTGATATGAAATAATTAACATGTTTCACACAAAATTGAATTATTTTACATACTGATGATTGTCTGTAAAAGACACAATGTTAATCACGACATTCATGGGTTTTAGTCAGAGGAAATAATGCAGTCAGTGAAAATAAAGTCTCTTCCAACAGGAGAATTCCAACCGCTCTTTCTACCAATCGTAACAAAGTCTACAAAATTCGACCTGTCACGAAGATTTAGATTGGTGTCTGTACAGAGACAGAGATGAAAAACAACGACGAGATTGAAACAATGTGGAGAGAGAGAGAGAGAGAGAGAGAGAGAGAGAGAGAGAGAGGGGAGCGTACACTCTCTCTCTCTCTCTCTCTCTCTCTCTCTCTCTCTGTTTACAAATCCACTCCATCTCTGCAACCAACAAGCTAAATATTGACTTTGAGGAATAGAAGTCAAAAAGAAATCCTGTCTAATTATGTTCAGCAATTCTTTCCACTTCCACAAAAAAAACAATAAAAAAACAGTTATTTCCTATGCCTGGTGGAAAGAGCCGACAAAAATCAAACTCTCACGATTCTGTCAAAACATGGGAAGTAAATCTACCCGTTCTTATCATGGGAAATAACTCTGAACCAACACTTGCTTTCATGCGCAGTGTTGAAAAAAGTCTCCTTGGTCAGAATGGAGGGGAAAGGGTCGCAGAAAGAAAATCGTTCCACGTCACGCTAGCTGTGAGAGCTTTGCCTCCTGTTTTCCTTTCTTGTTCAGCACAAGGCAAGACTGCCTCAGATAGTTTGTGTTTTACGTCTTGTTTGAATTGTTTTCACGGACTGGTAGACTGATTGAAGTTTGTGTGTGTTTGCTCGTTGTTGTTATTCGTGTTGTTCGTTTGTTATCATCATTATTCTTTAGAGACTTTTGGCTGAGGCTAAGTGAAGTTTTTGATTTTATATGTCTTTCGTTTGAGTGTCATTTGTAGATTGTAAGTTTAGGTTAAAACTGAAGTTTGTAATTCATGTTGTTCGTTTCTGTATTCTTTATAGATTGTTAGTTTAGGTTGATTGAACTCTGATTTATCATTCGTTCGAACATCATTAAAAAAAATTGTGTCGGTTTAGTCTGTTGGAAATTTGTGTTGCATATTTCGTTCCCTGGGTTGTCCAGATTGAAGCCGTTTTTGTTTGTTTATTTTGTTTGGTAGGTTTTTTTCCCGTTGATAAATCGTTTGTTTGAATGTCCGTTATAAACTGTTTGTTTAGACTCTTTGGACCTATGTAATCGTTGATTTGAAAATCCTTTATAAATCAAATTAATTAGGATTAATTGAAATTTGCTTTTATATGTCGTTAATTTGAATTGATTAAATTTGTTAGTCTTTAGGATGTCCTTTTCATATTGTCAGTTCAGTATAATTGAAGTCTATGACATATTTGTTTCATTTTCTGTTTGTTCTGTGTATCATTCATTTGAATTACCCTTATAGACGGTGCTAATGATTGAAATCCGTTTTATAATTTAGTTTGTTTGAAGATCTTTTACACATTATGTTGTGTGTTGGGCAAATTTATTGAAATTTATGTGCAGACCCTAGCTCGTTTCAATATCCCTGGTGGTCCGTTTATATTGTTGGAGCTTTGTTTTTTGTTTGTTTATTGTTTGTTTTGTTTGCTTGTTTGTTTTGGAGGCTTGTTTTGGTTTTGGTTATGATTTGCTCGTTTGTTTAAATGTTGTTTGATAGACATTGACTGGTTGTTTGCTTGACGGCATATAACTCACTTGGTTCTTTTTTTTTTAATCTATCAGCTGTGTGGAAACGACAAAGCTGCATATGTTCTGCATCAATTCGCCTTTGAAACACAAAGAGAGAGAAGGGAAATGGGGAGATGTGTAGAAGATAAGGCTGTCACTCCAGAGAAAAGAATAGTATTAACAGACATTTCATTTTTTGTATCTCATTGTCACGAAAAGCTGGCGGCTTCCATCATAATCTGTTGCGTCCCCACATCCCCTCTCTCCCCTCTCTCTCTCTCTCTCTCTCTCTCTCTCTCTCTCTCTCTCTCTCTCTCTCTCTCTCTCTCTCTCTCTCTCTCAGAGATTTCCAGAACAATCCAGATCTCCATACTCTTGGAGAACACGCTTTCAGTGGCATCACCGGTTTGCAGAGTTTGTGAGTATTCATTCTGCGATATGATGTCTGATCAAAAATGTGTGCGTGCGTGCGTGCGTGCGTGCGTGCGTGCGTGCGTGCGTATGTGTGTGTGAGTGTGTGTGTGTGTGATTGTGTGTGTGTGTGTGTGTGTGTGTGTGTGTGTGTGTGTGTGTGTGTGTGTGTGTGTGAGATTGCGTGCGTGCGCGCGCGCGTGTGTACATGTGTGTGTGTGTGTGTGTGTGTGTGTGTGTGTGTGTGTGTGTGTGTGTGTGTGAAGTCAAGTCAAGTCAAGTCAAGTCAAGTCGTGTGTACATGTGTGTGTGTGTGTGTGTGTGTGTGTGTGTGTGTGTGTGTGTGTGTGTGTGCGTGCGTGCGTGCGTGCGCGCGCGCGCGCGCGCTCATTCCCTTCAGCCTGAACCATCTATCTGTGTTGGCACCGGTGTGTTCAGGCTATGACTTCTTTATCGAAGACACTTTTCCAAACACTAGGTGACATCCAGCAAAATATTTCCCACGCAGACACACCGTTAGACTTAGACGTGTCTATTGCGAAGAATTAGTATTGTCATCATCCTCATAATCACTGTTGGTTGTATCGCTACTGACAGCTGTTATAAAAAGATTATTAGGGTCATCATCCTGAATGCTGTCATCATTAGTTATAGTGGTTGTAACAGTTTGCTACAAGGGATTATTGTAACCGTCTTCGTCACCACCATCATTAGCTGGTGGTGGTTGTAGTGGTGAAGACAGAACAACCAGGGTTGTTAGTGTTATCATCTTCATCCATCATTTGCCGGTTATCGTTCTGAAGACTTTCGCGCTAGAACGCTGTAAATACCTCCCAGTAATTGTTCATGTCATGATGAAGAGGAGAAGGAGGAGGAAAATGATGATGATGATGATGATGATGATGATGATGATGATGATGATGATGATGATGATGATGATGATGACGGCGACGACGACGACGATGATAATGATGATGATGATGATGATGATGATGACGATGGTGATGGTGATGGTGATGATAACGATGATGGTGATGATGATGATAATGATTGTGACTGTACTATCATTATCGATATCATTCTTATTTTATCATAATCATCATTACTACTATAATCAATATTGATATTGTTGTTACTATATTATCATAGTTATGTTATTACTATTGTCATCATTACTGTTATTAGAGGCGCCCGTAGTCAACTTGTTAAAGTGTATGATTGCTAAAATTATTGTTATTGTTATGATTGTTGTTGTTGCTGTTTTCGCCCTTGTTGTTGTTGTTGCTGTTTTCGTTGTTATTGTTGTTGTTGCTATTTTAGTCATCAATGTTGTTGTTGCTGTTTTCGTCATTATCGTTATTGTTGCTGTTTTTGTCATTATTGTTGTTGGTGCTATTTTCGTCATCATTGTTGCTGTTGCTGTTTTCGTCATTATTGTTGTTGTTGTTGCTGTTTTCGTCACTATTGTTTTGCTGCTGTTTTCATTATCATTATTGTTCTTGCTGTTTTCGTCATTGTTGTTGTTGTTGCTGTTTTCGTCACTATTGTTGTTGTTGCTATTTTCGTCATCATTGTTGCTGTTGCTGTTTTCGTCATTATTGTTGTTGTTGTTGCTGTTTTCGTCACTATTGTTGTTGCTGCTGTTTTCGTCATCATTATTGTTCTTGCTGTTTTCGTCATTGTTCTTGTTGTTGCTGTTTTCGTCATCATTATTGTTCTTGCTGTTTTCGTCATCACTATTGTTCTTGCTGTTTTCGTCATTGTTGTTGTTGCTGCTGTTTTCGTCATCGTTATTGTTCTTGCTGTTTTCGTCATTGATGTTGTTGTTGCTGTTTTCGTCATTGTTATTGTTGTTGCTGTTTTCGTCATCATTGTTGCTGTTGCTGTTTTCGTCATTGTCATTGTTGTTGCTGTTTTCGTCACTGTTATTGTTGTTGCTGTTTTCGTCATTGTTGTTGTTGTTGCTGTTTTCGTCATTGTTGTTGTTGTTGCTGTTTTCGTCATTGTTGTTCTCCTTCTACAGGAACCTGTCCAGAACCAGCATCCGGATCCTGCCCACGGACGGGCTGATCACCATCGAGGAGCTGAACGTGGAGGAGGTGCCCACGCTGAAGCAGTTCCCCTCCGTCCTCAAGTTCTCCCACATCGAGGTGGCCCGCCTCACCTACCCCCACCACTGCTGCGCCTTTCAGCACCCAGAGAAACAGGTAGGTAGGCAGACACGTGCGTCTGGCGGCGGGGTGGAACTTTGTGTCCCGTGAGAGTGAACGTCGAAGTAAAAGGTGTTTGCTATACTGAATGGAATGTTATTACTGTGGATTTTTTGTTTGTTTGTTTGTTTGTGTTACTGGTTGTCTGTGGTGTCGGAAAATTACCTCCCGTTTCGCGCTAACGTCTGGTCTTGGCTGTTGAGTTCTAGTGTTGATCGGCATGGACGTTCTTAGGAAAGACAGGGAAATTGTGCCAGCTTCTTAGATTCTGCTGCTGCTGCTGCTGCTGCTGTTGATGGATTTTTCCTTGCAAGACGTATGAACCTTTTTTATTGTATGGAACATGATATTTACTAACTCAAAAACAATATGAACGGGGATGAGACATTGCGAGGGACAGATAATCAGACTGACAGAGAATGCGAGAGTCAGAGAGAGTAATACAGACAAGCGTGCTAAGGCGACGGATGCAAAGAGCATACGTGATTCAGAACATAAGCTGGCAGGAAAAAAAAAGAAAGAGGGAATTTTGTGTTAACTCTTGTATCGATTTAAACTTAAGTGGGTAATACTCATCCCCTTTCGT
>CM031598.1:101745689-101755689 GCA_018398815.1 Conus ventricosus | reverse complement strand
CTTCTTCTTCATTCTCTCGTTCTCTTTTCTTCTTGTTGTTGTTGTTGTTCTTCTTCTTCTTCTTCTTCTTCTTCTTCTTCTTCTTCTTCTTCTTCTTCTTCTTCTCCTCCTCCTCCTCATCCTCTCCTCCCCCTCCTCCTCCTCTTCATTCTCTCATTCTTCTTTCTTCTTCTCCTTCTTCTTCTTCTTCTTCTTCTCCTTCTTCTTCTTCTTCTTCTTCTTCACATGTGTATGTACCCGGAATTACCCCCCTACCCTCCTTTCTCTTCCCGGCACTGTGCAGGTGGCGGGGTTCCTCACCGTGTTCTCCAGCGAGCTGTCGGTCTTCGTGCTGATGGTCATCACCCTGGAGCGCTGGTACGCCATCAGCTACGGCCATCCACATCACCAAGCGGCTGAGGATCCGCCAGGCCTGGGCGCTGATGCTGACCGGGTGGCTGTACGCCGGCTCCATGGCCGTGCTGCCGCTGGTGGGGGTGTCCGGGTACGGGGCGGTCAGCATCTGCCTGCCCATGGAGGCCCGGGAAGTCTGGGACAAGGTGTACATCGTGGCCCTGCTGGTCCTCAATGGCATGGCCTTCCTCGTCATCTGCTGCTGCTACATCAGCATGTTCTCCAAGGTGATTGGGGCGGTGGGGGAAGGAGGAGGGAAGGAGGACCACCCGAGTCAAGCCAACGCCAAAGGGAAGTGGGAGGGTGGGGGGGACGTGGTGGGTGGGGCGGGGTGGGGGGGGGTGAGTGGGTGGGTGGAGGTTATTGACTCCAGAGATGTTGTAGGTAGGGGATGAGCAAGTTTTGTCTTGGAGGTGAGGAAAGTATGGATGATTTTTAAGGAGTTTGCCGACCCATCCACACCCTTCCCCCCCCCTTCCCTAACACACACACACACACACACACACACACACACATACACACACACACACACACACACACACACACACACACACACACACACACACACCACCGCCTCCCGCCAAAAATAGATGAATAGATGGATACATAGAGAGAGAGGGATAGATAGACAAACAAATAGATAGATAGATAGATAGATAGATAGATAGATAGATAGATAGATAGATAGATAGATAGATAGATAGATAGATAGATAGATAGGTAAATGGATAAAGAGATAAATAGATTGGTATACGTATACGATAAGATATATGGAGATATTTATTTTGCTAGATAGTTGTATATGCAGTATGTATATCGCACATAATGTTCGTTCACAGCCACAGGCTGTCACACACACACACACACACACACACACACACACACACACACACACACACACACACACACACACACACATTCTCTCTCTCTCTCTCTCTCTCTCTCTCTGTCTCTCTCTCTCTCTCTCTCTCTCTCTCTCATCTCTCTCTCTCTCTCTCCTCCTCTCTCTCTCCCCTCTCCTCTCTCTCTCTCTCTTTGACACACGCACGCACGCGAATTCAAGGAAACCTGTGTCCAGGTACGATCCAGCGACGCCATGGCACGTAGCAATGACGCCACAGTGGCCAAGCGGATGTCCATCCTGGTGCTGACCAACTTCGTCTGCTGGGCGCCCATCGCCTTCTTCGGCCTGACCGCCTCCTTCGGCTTCCCGCTCATCGACATCAGCAACTCCAAGATCCTCCTCGTCTTCTTCTACCCGCTCAACTCCTGCGCCAACCCCTTCCTCTACGTCATCCTGACCAAGCAGTTCCGCAAGGACGTCTTCATCCTGCTGGGCCGCTACGGATCTGCACGAAGCGGGCCAACGAGTACAAGCGGACCTACACCTACAAATCCCACAGCCACTCCAGGCTGAACGGCATGATCCTGCACAACAACCACAGGATGTCCGACATGAGCACGCTGTCCCGCCTCAGCACCAAGAGCTCCCGCGGGTCCTTCAACGGCGTGACGCCTAGGATGACGCCCCAGAGCACCCCGCAGGGCACCCCCCACGGCTCCCCCAAGTCGTCTCCCCTGCGCCGGTTGATCGGCGTGGCGGCCTCGGCCCTCATTTCTCACACCAACGGAGGAGGAGGAGGGGCAGGAGGAGGAGGAGGGGGAGGAGGTGGAACGGTGCCAGCGCCATGTTGGAGAACGGGAGCAAGCGTCGGGCAAAGAGCGGAAGCTGAGCGTGGTCCCGAAACCAGCCTCAACTCCGAAGACGGCAACGGGACGCACGAGGAGCGCGTGCTGGAAGCCCGGGACTCGCTCCGGGACCTGTTCGAGGGCAAGCCTCACGGGCGGGTGCGCAGCGCCAGCGAGTACGTGGTGCTGTACCAGAACAAGGACAAGGCGGAGCTGCAGCGAGAAGCCGGCAGTCGGGAAGGACGTCGCCGATCCTCCAGGTTCCTGTTCGAGCGCCAGCCGTCCCTGGACACCAGCATCAGCAGCGCCACCGAGACCTCCTACGTCAGCGACTCCTCCTGGGCCCGCCTGACAGCTTCAGCTCCGGCCAGAGCCAGGGTCAGGACAGCGACTGTCCAGCCGCCTCCAGGATGACCGCCGTGGCCGCCGCCAAGAAGGCCCGTACTTCCCAAGATGGCGTCGGCACCCCTCCCCTCAGTCCCACTGTCGCGCTGATGCGCATGCGGTTTTTGCCTACCAGAGCGTACATGCCGCCAGAGGGCGAGAGTCCCACCCGGCCCCTGCCTCACGCTCAGCTCACCCGGCTCCTGTACAACCGCAGCGTGTCCCAGGAGTCGTCGGGTACTGATGACGACCTACTGGATGAGGAAACCAAGGTCAGACAGTCTCTGCTGTAGGTCTGATGGGTGGAGGTGTTTGTGTGATGGGTGGAGGTGTTGTGGACAGTGCTACGTGTCGAATCACTCTCTGCTGTAGGTCTGGTAGTTGTCTTTAAAACGCTAAGTGCCACACGTTATTCTGAAGGTTGCCACTGTGTCAAGTGTCTGCTTTGTTCTACCGATATTCTTTGCGGGCAAAGGTCATGGCAAGGACAGTCCAATAGAAGGAACCTTTGTGACCGTTTTACTTTTGTGATGTCCGATTACGAGAGTGACGACCTGTGAGCATATGTGAGCATATATACTGTGAAAAGAAAACTTAAAATGAAAATAAAATATGTTTGTGCATATAACGAACGTGGTGATTTTTTTTTCTGTCGTTTTGTTTCATCAGAATCGCTATTGACACCGCTTTACCATGTCTCTACAGAGTCGCTGTCGGAGGTTAGGCTTGCTGCTCCTCGGCTGCTCACAAGAAAAGCTCACTGTGAGGATCTGACATAACAAACAGTACGTTTTCAACAACACATTCTGCACGCCGTGCGATTTGAGCAATAAACACGGTGAACACACAGCTAACAGCCAGAGTCTATGAACACGTTGTAGTGAACAGCATAGTGAGTGGCACACTCAATGAAAACAGTACACCGTAAACAATACACAGGCTCATACTGTAAACAACATAGGTCTACTTGGTATGTATTCCACTGTTAATATCAGCCACACTTCATTGTAAACAGCGCACTCAAGGAATGGTGAGTACTAAGTTGCACATGCAGTAAACAACATACTCAATATAAAAGGGTTCATCGCAAACAACACACTCTTCAAGGAGTGTCATAGAAAACAACTCACTCATACATATTGCTAGTAGTTGACACACTCATGCTGTACAATAAAAACAACATACTCAGTAAATCTTGCACTGTAACTGGTTGACTCAGTACCCGTTTCAATGTGAACCAACGCAGTGTTCTTGACAAACGTTGGTTGGTAATAAGAAGGAACTGTTGGGAAATATTGACAGCGAAATGTCTTCGAGAAGAAGCCTCCTGAAGTAATGAAGTTCATTTTTGTTCATCATCGAGCTGGAATTCTTTTCAGCTGCCTCTGTCACTGCCTTCGTGGGTCTGGTCCTCTTATCACCAGAGATGTTTACAATGTGCTCCGTTGAACAGGTGCCTGTGTTCGCTACTTACGTGTTGTTCTGCAAACGTGCAGTTTACGCAACTGGCTCATTGAAGAGTGCACTGTAAACAGCATGCATGTCTTTTGACAGTTGGAGACTCTTTGGAATAGCACGACAAAGTGACGAGTGTGGTCGATACTTTTCCTTGATTTGAGGTGAAGACAAGAGATTGAAGCAGAGATCCTGACAAAGAAAGTGAACTGATCAGATACGCTTCTCCATTTTGTTACGCTGTTGAAGACGACAGATCCTTTGTCACTGTATATCCGGTTAGAAAGCAAAGGGTTAATGGCATGGACAAATGAAGTCATCTCTTTGATGTCGGACAAGTTCCGACGATAGATATTCCACGTCGGTTTCTGCTATCATTGACCAGTGAACATTGTCCGTTATTGTTTCTCGCGTCAAACATAATACTCGGGATACATTCCAGTCTACAGTCAGTCAGAGACCTGAAGTTCCGTACAAGGTGTGTCCTCTGAAGTGAACATGCTACCTGCGCACTTTACCCAGCGCTTATGAGTTCTGCCTCATCGTGAAAACATTCAACGTGATGTCATCATTGCTGCTGACCCACCCCCTGTTGTAAGGCTTGGCTATATCTCATTCACTTTGTTGTGAATTAAAATCCACGTTTTCCCTGGTGCGTGTTTCTGTTTTTGTTTTTTTTTTGTTCAGCATGATTTAGTGTCACGACTAAACATGAACTACTACAGGACCCAAGTGAACTGGTATCATGTCGTTGAAGGGGGAAAAAAGCCTGAAAACGACATGTTGCCAGTCTGTTTTTCATCAGATCTACCATCTGCCCTTTCCCCATTGCACTGCCACTGTCTGTCAAGAAAGATCTGTTGCCTGTGATTGTCTCCAATAAAACTTCCCTTTAAACTCGTCTTCTCGTTTCTGTCTTTATTCATGTATTCAGCCAGTTCTGTTCCTCCACATCGTGTGTTTATTTCTGATCTCTTTTAAGTGTGTGTCGGTGGATTAGATGGTGTGAAATCGCCATGTAACAAACCCTGTTTAAGACTGCTAATTATATCATGGTGATTACGTAATGTAAAATCCACATGTGGATAGATCTTATTTCTCCTAATTCTATGAAGGAGACAAAGGTGCTCTAAAAGCTTCAATAATTTTGATTTCTGCCTGATTATCAAGAAAGAGGTGTTGTTAAATGGCTTCATACATCTTCATCTGACGATGCAGGGGGGGGGGGGGGGGCATTCCAGGCGCACCGTAGAGATGTCAAGGACACACTTGTCACATGCCATTCAACTGACCGCGCAGAACAGCTCTGCGCCGGACAGCCCAGGGGAAAAGAAACCTGGGAGCGATCCAGAGAAATCTGGCGCAGAATAATCCAGAGGAAGCTGAAGGGGACTGACTCAGCCGACTGCCCCCCAGAGCGGCATCAGACAGAGGCAGGCTGAGATCCCTCGCCATCGCCTTAAGCACTGTGCGGATCGGAGAGGACTGAAGCAGAACCGGTGTCGTCATCAAAGGGAAGGACCATGCGTAAATGTCGCCATAACATCAGACAGATCGTGATTGGTCAAGTGTTCTAAACGTCCTATTTTGATCTTGACAGTTATGGTTAAAGTCAGCTACTGGATAGGACTAGAAAGTCTCAACATACAGTCGGGAGCACTTGCGGGAACCCCTTTTTCTTAAATGATTGTTTTAATGGTTTATAATACATAAATGAAATGAAATGAGGCAGGGAACAGTAAACAATAAACAGTAAACAAGTGGGGTAACGTTTGCTCCCATAAGAAAACCTAACACAGAATAACTTTTATTCAAGACTGGCACAGTCCAATTTTGTTTTTATTAAATTGAGGTCATTTGTATTTGTTTCTGTCTGTCTGTGTGTTTGTATTTGAATTTGTTTCTGTCCGTCTGTGTGTTTGTCTTTTGATCTCCATTACATCTTTGGGTGGATCTTCAGGTGTAGGCTCAAAGATTGTCCCCTACATTTTATACTATTTGCATAATGTCTTTAGTTTTTCAGCAACTTTTTTCCACCCCACACCTTCGTTTGGTTTCATTTACTACTCTTCGCTGGCTGCTTTGGGGGTGCTATTGGATTCTTTTTTGTACCCTTGGTGGTGAGAACACCACAGTATTATGGACAGTGCTGTGTCTCTTTTTGACGCCAGGAGGGCAGACACAACCAGCCGTGTCTCCCTGATGAGTCCGACCCAGCGGACGAAAGGCCTCGGAGCAGGCAATACAAATAGATCTGCCTTCAAAAGGGATTGCGATGGTTCCCTTATGCAGCTAGTGAAGAGTTTTCATATCTGTAACATATTTCCTTAGTTACATGTTCCCAGTTTCTCCATCTTCAAACTCCCCCCCCCCCCCCCCCCCCCCCCCCCTCCTTAAGTCCAAATCTTTGCCAAGTCATTACTATGAAGACAGTTCAGTTGTTGGCCTGCGCTTGTTTTTCCCCCACTGTTAGATTGTTCGTCTATGTATTTGTCTGACTTTATTCAAGTTTAAAAGGCTGTGCCAGTCTTGAATAAAAGTTATTCTGTGTTAGGTTTCCTTATGGGAGCAAACGTTACCCCACTTGTTTACTGTTTTTTGTTCCTCAAAACTTGTTCTCAATGATCACCTTACATGAATTTCTCCATTGAATCTACTTAGTATGTCCCTTAGACACTTTCTGTCTGTTTTTAGTTGGTGACAGACAACCCATCTGCTCTGTCATCAGTCTAGGCCTAGCTGATTGTGTGTGTGTGTGTGTGTGGTGTGTGTGTGTGTGTGTGTGTGTGTGTGTGCAGTACTTCAGTTTTACGTCTGTTCACATCTGTGATATTAGACGGAGAGAGAGAGAGATTCATAAATGTCTGTGACTATGTAAGTGTAAGCACAATGTGGTTATCTAAGTGCACATAAATGTCCCTCTGAACATCCCTACAACATCATATCTTAAAGTAAATGCTCAGCTGGACTAAAAATTAAAGAAAAAATAAGATTTAAGGCAAACTTCAAATCTGAAAAGACATCACACAAAGACATGCCTGATAATGGTGGTAAATGAACTTGAAGAGATAAACAGTCAAACAGCAGATGCTTGCTGGTTATTCTTTGTTCTCCACAAATGCCTTTTAATTTACAGAATATTGAAATGAAATTTCTGTATTGGTACATATTTTCCATTTGTAAATGAGGAATGCTATTTACATGTTCATAATCAACTGAATGAGTATTTTTATCAGCCTCACCAAGCAACGTATTTTTGTAATATTTTCTGAATCGGCACAAGAGGCTTTAGTTACATCTTAAAGTTTACACAGATGGTACAGTATTGTCTAATAATCAGTCAGGTTCTGCTTTTGTTATACAGGGTCGAACTTTAATTAAGGACCACTTATACACAGTCTCACAAAACATAGAAAGAAAAACCGACAAACGACAGAAACTTTATAAATGTTTAATTTCATTATCAGTGAACAACATTTTGTCACTTCATCGAAAAAATCATTCTTTCTGATTAGACAGGGGAGCCTGAATGAGACTACCCCACAAAATGACATTCACAAAAAGAGTATTTCTTTACAGTCTGATCAAAACCGAGTGTGCCCCCCTCGTGCTGCCACACAATCTACACAGCGCTGCCTCATGGTGTTGACTGTTCTTGTAATGATGCCTGGGGGAGGTTTGCCCACTCCTGCTGCAGGTAGTGCAGCAGCTCCTGTCGATTTGCCGGAACAGGGTGATTTTCTTGAACTCTCCTCCCAAGCTCGCCCCAGATGTTCTCAATAGGGTTCATGTCCGGCTGTTTGCCGGCCATGGCATCCTGGTGATGCCAGCTTGCACCACAAAAGTGTTCACGGCTCGACAACGATGTGGGTGGCATTATCGTCCATGAACACAGCCTGAGCCCCAATCTGCTGGAGTGCTGGGACAACCAAAGGCCGTAAAATATCCTGCAGGTAATGTTGGCCGTTCAGGTACAGGTTCATGGTACAGGGGAGTCTTGTGGTGACTGCTGATGCCCCCCCCCCCCCCCCCCCCCCCCCCCAATACCATGACGGAGCCACCACCAAAAGCGACGACCTCCTGGATGACGTCATCTGCCAGCTGCTCCCTGGGACGCCGCCACACCCGAATGCGTCCATCTCGTGGCTTCAACTGGAACTTGGACTCATCGGTGAAAAGCACCATCCGCCACTGAGCCCGAGTCCATGTTCGATGAGCTGGTGCACCAGGCCAGGCGACGTGCCCGGGGCCGCAGTCAGTTTTGGTTTCCGGACTGGGCGCCTTGCTCGAAGGTTGGCAGCATTGAGGCGCCGCCGTATGGTCATCTCACACATTGCTGTGTTAGTGGCAGCTTGGAGCCGACGCCTGATGGTGTTGGAGGTGGTGGTCTTGGTCCGAAGAGCATGTCTGCGGATGAACCTGTCATCTCTTGCAGTGGTCTTCTTTGGCTGGCCTGGACGAGGTCTCTCTTTGACAGTTTCAGTGGCTTGAAAACGTTCTCTCAGCCGAATGATGACGGAGTGGGACACTTGTAGTCTTCTGGCCACTTCTCGAACGCCAACTCGATCCTGCAGCCATGCAATCGCCCGGGTCCGGTCAAAATCAGACAGCTTGCGTCTTTGAGGCATTTTTGTGTTATGAAGAATTATGCACGTTGGGCTGCTTTTAGGGGCATTCCAGTCAGTAAAATGCTCTGCAATGCATTGGTTTTTGCACGTGCATTTGGAATTCAGTGCGAAACCGTTTGAAGCAGTGTTCACTCTTGCTTAAAAAACAAGCAATTTTGACAACAATCTGCAACTTTTAACCCCCCCTCTGCATGCCGCACGTGACAATAAGACAGCTTTCGCAAGCTTTGCGGAATACTCTGTTAACCCCTTAAACCTTTCCCAGTCGAATTCTTCGAAAAAATGCACTGCTTGTATTTTTGGCCAATTTAAAAAGAAAGGGCCTTTTTTCGGGGTGGTCCTTAATTAAAGTTCGACCCTGTACAATATAAAGGCTGAAAAAATAAATTCCATCAGAAAACGCAGGTCAATATTTGTCACTGAAATGATAGCTAATATTGGGGCGTTATCATAATTAATTGACTTGTCACAGTCAATATTTAAAGTCGTTATTTGTGTGGATTCAATGTCTTCTGCAATCCATAAAATTTCCAAATACCGTTTCGAACAACTTTCTTGTAAATGAAATATGCCATTTTATTCATGTTTTGATATGTAAAGGAACTGGTGTCACCTTCTGTTGGATACCATCGCATTGTGGTATTTGGGGTAATGAGCTAGCTGATATATGCGCAAAGAGAGAGCCAGAAATGAAAAGTGCGCCACTGTATGGAATATACCCTTTTCTTTACCTGAAGTCAATCAATTATTAAAGCAAACCGTCGTGTGTGTGTGTGTGTGTGTGTGTGTGTGTGTGTGTGTGTGTGTGTGTGTGTGTGTGTGTGTGTTCGTCTTCACTGAATCCAGTCTCTCAATAACGTATCATTTAAACACGCACTTCTATCTCCAAGTTTTGATTTTGATTTGATTGATTTAATTTAACGTCTGTTCACAACAATGGTGATATTAGACTAAAAATTAACCAATCAACAACAACAACAAAAAAACAAATTAAAACGGGCTGCGTAAGAGTTTGTGGTTTTGATATGTAAAGGAACTGGTGTCACTTAATACCAAAAGGCTAACAACAGTTGCCTCTTAATCTGTGCAACAGAACACAGTCTATCTATCTCCAAGTCAAAACGTTTTAGTTGTTATATTACTTTTTGTTTTTTTTCTTCTCTACCGCATGGAAGCAAACGACGTTTCTAACTCCTAAAACTTAATACCAAAAGGCTAACAACAGTTGCCTCTTAATCTGTGCAACAGAACACAGTCTATCTATCTCCAAGTCAAAACGTTTTAGTTGTTATATTACTTTTTGTTTTTTCTTCTCTACCGCATGGAAGCAAACGACGTTTCTAACTCCTAAAACTTAATACCAAAAGGCTAACAACAGTTGCCTCTAATCTGTGCAACAGAACACAGTCTATCTATCTCCAAGTCAAAACGTTTTAGTTGTTATATTACTT
>CM031598.1:101693189-101725689 GCA_018398815.1 Conus ventricosus | reverse complement strand
TTGAAAAAGGACCCAAGGGAACATTGCGATCGACAGAGAATCCGCTGGGCAATATCTTTACGACGAAGACGTCAGAAGATATTTCTAGATCGGGACCAAAGAGACACGCTACACCGGTGTAACGATCCATTTTAACTCCCCTCCACTTTTTAACTCCCCGGGAGTTAGAATTAGCACGTGCCAATTTTAACTCCCCGGGAGTTAAAACAAGCCACGCCAGAATGAACCCCCCCCCCCCCCTTCCCTGTTTTAGATTAACTCCCCCACCCCAAAACATTCAGTTTTATGTGTCAGTCATGATATGAGAAATAAACATTTAATATACACCCCCCTCCCTCCCTCCCTCCCGCTCTCTCTGTCTGTTTGCCTGTCTGTCTGTCTCCCTCTCTCTCTCTCTCTCCTCCCCCCCCCCCCCCAACTTTCTTTCAGTCTCTCGCTCACTCTCTCACTCTCCTTGCTTGTCTGTCTGCCTTTTTGCTTGTCTGTCTGTTTGTCTCCCTTAATCTCTCTCCCTCTCTCTTTGCTTGTCTGTCTGTTTGTCTCCCTTAATCTCTCTCCCTCTCTCTTTGCTTGTCTGTCTGTTTGTCTCCCTTAATCTCTCTCCCTCTCTCTTTGCTTGTCTCTCTGTTTGCCTGTCTATTTGTTTCTCTGTCTCTAGTTCCGCCCCCCCCCCCCCCCCCCAATCCCCTCTCTCTGTCTGTTTTTCTTTTGTTTCTTTTACCCCCCCCCCCCCCCTTCTCTCGCTCTCCCCCCCTCTCTCTCTCTCTCTCTCTCTCTCTCTCTCTCTCTCTTTCTCCTCTCTCCCTCTCTCTCTCTCTCCTTCTCTCTCTCCCCCCTCTCTCTCTTCTCTCTCTCTCTCTGCATGCTTCTAGTCAGCTTTGTTTACTATTATTAGTGTTTATCAAAGACAGATTGGATTGATAGGCTTTTATGTTAGCCTAAGACATTTACCCTTGTCAAGTAAAGTTTTCAAGTGTCATGTGTCCAGTGTCTCTCTGCAGTGTGTGGGTGGGGGGGGGGGTAGAGTTAAAATGGGTGGGGGAGTTAATCTAAAACAGGGGGAGTCATTCTGGCGTGGTTTGTTTTAACTCCCGGGAGTTAAAATTGGCACGTGCTAATTCTAACTCCCGGGGAGTTAAAAAGTGGGGGGAGGGGGGTTTAAAATGGATCGTTACACCGGCAAATACTGGGCCAACGGAAGACGTATACAATCCACCCTTCTGCGGCGACTGAAGCACTATGAGGGGTACTGGAGACACGTGATAGTCTTTCTGTGAGCATTCATTATCACCCTCATCATACAGAGCGGCATTGTTACTGGATGCGCCGAGCCGCTGCCCTGGTGTCTGACAGACGAAGACCGTGAAACGTGAGCCAGAATCCTGATAGTAACAGAGGTAGTGTGGCCGTTGACGTAGGGTGATGAGCGGTAAAGACATCGACCCTGAGGTTTGTGAATTGAATCTGGGCTGCGGGGAGTCGGTTAAGGGAGAAAGAGAAGCTGAAATACAAACTATCACGCAAGACAAGGTGCAAGGGAACTAATATATATAATATAATTATAATTTTATAATTATTAATTTTATATAACAATATATAAGTATACTAATCTAATATACCGTACGAAAGAGAAAAATGAATTCTTAACAATCGTGTTTTCATCAGACATCACGATAATGGATGCGTCTGTGAGAATGTTGCTCAGATTTCTTGACCAGCACTGCAGGTGTCTGCATCTCTCGGGTCTGGTTGACGCCGGGATATATTATGAAAGTAAGCGTAGAATTCAGTCCTGTTATTCAGTCTCTCATCTGAACGGAAATCCGTAGCATTATCTTCATCATTCTCATTCTCATCGATCAGGAATTTTCATCAAAACGCACAAAAAGATTCTCGCCTGATGGCTGCCAACAGCAGAATGAAGAGTGCGGAGTGCCTGGTCTCCAAAGTCTACATCTGAATGGAATGGACAGTGCAGATGTTTGACAATGACCGCTTTATACAATGTTTACACATCTCACACGAGGGACACATCAAATAAGTCACCTCTTTAGGCAGCAGATCAAAGCGTTGTGCTGATAGGCAAGAACCTCTCATGGCAGTCATTACTCTGATATGGGCGGCGATCCAGGCGCCTGGCAAAGCGGTTAGCGTCGCGGACTCCAGGCTGGAAAGTTGGGGTTCGATTCCCATCAGAGCCATCCATATGTGTGATTTTTGTGCCCCGACCAGCTCCTGCCTAGAGCTGAGTTTGCAGTAGGATCAACTGGGAAGACTGGGAACACACAGTCGAGTGTCGTCCACTAAGCTTATTGGATGCGTCTGTGAGAGCGTTGCTCAAATTTCCTGACCAAAACGGCAGGTCTCCCGGATCTGGTTGACGCCGGGACCTGTTACGAAAGTAAGCGTAGAATATGGTCCTGTCATGCAGTCTGATCAGAATGGAAATCCGTAGCCTCAATGTCATCATTCTCAACCTCATCGATCAGCATGGAAAAAAATGGAACGGGGTTGTGTGTCAGCGGTAGGCCAGCTATCTCTGGACAAGCGGAGAATGGAGCTGCTGGAGACAAGACGGCTCATGTTCCTGATGGACAACACAGAGCGCTGAACTACATTCCTCAAAGTTTGCAAAGAATGCAATGAAAAATGGAAGTGTACACAGTGACTCTTCTCTCTGTCTTTAAGACATTTAAGACATTTATATTATACGAGTATATTAACTCTTTTCTTTTTGAAAAGCTTCAAAAGAAAACGCCCATAGTGAATTTTGAGAATAGTTACAACCCTCATTGTGTGCAGCTTCTTCTTCTTCTGCGTTCCCTGGTCATGCTGGTCAGATAGAAAGTCCGGTAGCTTGGGCAAAGTCAGCGGTCCGTCGGAGTGAGTCCGCCGTTCCCCACTGCTTTTCTTGGAGTTCCACTGCACCGGGCCAGAACTCACGCCGCAGGCTGTCGAACGTGGGACAGGACTGAAGTACGTGGGCTGGGTTTTGTGGGCCAGTGCCACATGGGCACTCATCTGTGTGCAATATGTTCAGGCGATAGAGGTGGGAGAGCAACTGACAATGTCCAGTTCTTAGTCTGAAGATGGCGACTTGTTGGGCACGCTCAAGATGGTGAATGTCATCCTTCTCTACCTCCACCTGTAGTCTTTCTCTCCATGCTGTCCTGAAATGGCTGCAGATGATGGTCTTCTCAGTAGGATATACAGCATGGGCTATTTGGTTTCGTTGGCTGCCCGCCTTGGAGAGTCTGTCCGCCTCTTCATGTCCTATTGTGTGCAGCGATGGAAAGATTATGGCGATGAAGGTCAACGAGATATTTAGGAGAGCTTAATTGCTTTCATGTATGTGTGCTCTGCGCGACAGCTAAAGACACACTTTAAACAATCTCGTTGTCTATATTAAAGTTCAGACAAAACACGAATACACACACAAAGCAGAATGTAAAGAGTTGTTTGTCCTTCGGAGACGAAGATAACCATGACCTCTGCTATCATTGGGTGGTGGTGTGTATGTGTGCAAAGAAAAATAATGAAAGAGGAGAAGCAAGAAAGAAATAACAAGAAAACAAGAGAAGACGCTCTCTACAATAAATTGGAAGGGATTTTATAACGGCTAGGAGAATTAAGAGAGAGATGGGGGAAGGAGGCGGAAAGAGAGGTGAGGGAGGGAGAGAGAGAGAGGGGCGGACAGAAATACAGACAGACAGACAGACAGAGCGAAGGAGGGAAAGAATACAAATGCGAACACAAGGTTTATTGTCTCAGCCCATTTCGAATAGGCCGATGGCCGGAGACTCCATGGTTTATCTCCCTTTCTTATAATCTAACTCTCCAACCATGCAAATCAAATTGTTATCGATAAAGTAAGACAGAAGAAGGATAGAATAAAGAAAATGAGTAAGAAAAAACACACGAAAGAACAGAACAAAAGGAGATGGGAAGGCGGAGGTAAAGACAGAAGGAAAACGAAGAAAGAATAGAAAAGAGAGAAAAAAAGGAAGAAAGAAAGAAAAAGAAAAGAGAAAAAAACGAGAGAAAGCAAAGAAGGGGAAAAAAAGGCAAGAAACCAGGAGGAGCTCTTTAGAACTGATTGTAGGTTTATCAACGGCTAGAAAAAAAGAGAGAGTGAGAGACAGACAGACAGACAAACAGAATAAAGAATAAGAAAACAATTGGAAAGGGAGGTTCAAGACAGAAACTTACGAAATGCTTGAGCGCCAAAAAAAAGAAAAGAAAAACAGGCGCTATTGTGAGGCCTTGAAAGCTTTGTATACATGGTAAACGCTTCTACTGTCTTTGAGAGAGAGAGAGAGAGAGAGAGAGAGAGAGAGAGAGAGAGAGAGAGAGAGAAGAGAGAGAGAGATGACTCTACTGTAGTTGTATAATGAGAGAGAGAGAGATGCCTCTACTGTACTTGGAGTATTATTTATGCTGGCCATTGACCCATGAGAGAGAGAGAGAGAGAGAGAGAGAGAGAGAGAGAGAGAGAGAGAGAGAGAGAGAGAGAGAGAGAGATTCAAGTCTGTCAACACAGCTGAAGTGTGTAATCATTTCTGTTTATAACTGGAAGGCCCAGTATGAGTGTGTCCCATTTTCTGGAAGTCTTTGCCGTATTGCTCTTGAGATTATTCCAACATTTGTTCGATTGATGATGTTTCTAGCTCTTCCTTTTTATCCTTTGAATCTCTCAGGATCCCTCATTAATTCTAAATGCACGTGTACTGATGCGAGTGCACAAATGAAGTAATGCAAGTGTGTAATTTGGAGTGTCCCATGCGAGTGTGTGCATGCCGTTTTATAGCATTTCATCTTAGTTATCAATATCTTTGGTTCAATTCGCCAAGCTGTAAAAACCTGTGCACTTTGCAGATGTGGCATAGTGTAGGTCTAAACGGACTAGTCCGCACACAGTGACAGCTCCTTGACTGCACTGAAGCTGAAACTGTGCGCGCGCGTGCGTGCGTGCGTGTGTGTTGTGAATGTGTGTGTGTTGAATTTTAAAAGATCTCGGTCCAACAATCAGGACCAGAAAAAAAACTTCATAATGACCTTGACAATTTCATAGCATGCGAGGACGGTTAGAATATGGAATCCTATCCTGAAAAAAAAATTGTACACCCTCTTAAAGGAGAAAAACGAAACTATAGAACCAATATGCCATCCACAGAGTGTCCTGCACCCTGTCAATACAGCCAGGTACCTTGAAGTGCTATCAGCATCCAATGCCTTCCGCGATGCTCATATTGCCTCGATCACCACCAAGACTCACAGGACTCTTGGACAACCCCAAAACAAACAAAAAATCTGAAAATCAGTTCCACCGCCGTCATGGAGGCTGCTGTTCAAGGTTTATAGGAGACTTCTACTTCAGCAAGCATCTCCAGTGTGAGACGCTCACACGGTCAGGAACATTGTACAAAATTCAGGCAGTCCAACAATGACTTTCTTGCTGGGTTCTTAAAAACTATCATCAAACCGCCAGCATTGAGGGTGGAGTGGCACAGAGGATGGGACAGCAAAAAAAAAAAGTGGAATTTTTCATTTTTGCCCCACTTCATTGTATACTGGAATATTCTTGCCTCGAGACCGTGTCGGTAGACGACCTTGACACAATCCAGTCTTTCCCACTGATCAGCATCATACTTCATCCCACCCTCCCCCAGCGCCAACTCCACCCCCACCCTCTCCACAAACTTCCTAGACAGTGCCGTCGTCTTCAGTAGAGGAGGCAGACGCTCAAAGGAAGAATATCTCAATTGTTTCTTTAATCAAACATTCGTCAAAATTGTAGTGTACGTCAATGATTCAAGACAGATTCGTTTTCCTGTTTGTTTGTGGTGGATGAACGAATTGATTGTTGTTTTTAATTTCTAAAAAAACGGATTTAGCCCTGATCAAAACTTACAATTCTGTAAACACTGCATAATACAAAAAAGGCAGATGAAGAATTTAAATGATGGAAGGAAATTTGGAACAACTTTTAATCTGTTCACCATTGTTACATGCACTAGATGATTAATATATGTTCAACATCACATTATAGATGCCCTCAAGCATACATCACAGTTCTCACTCAAACACACACACACACACACACACACACACACACACACACACACACACACACACACACACACCAAAATAACTTGCTTCAATTATTTAGGCATATTTTATTTTCTCAAAATAAATAGTCAAAACACATTTCCAAAGTTAAAAATGGATGTGTAATAATGAAAGTCAGTGCTTTATTTCCGCAAAATTTTACTTCATTATAGAATTTGCAACAGGAACACACAAAAACATTATCCATACTCCAATGAGCAATATCATATCACACCCAAATTCAACAAGCCACCAAGCATGACAGTTTTTTGACAGACAGAAAATTTACCAGATTAATAGGTGCAAGAAAATAAATAAATAGATGGGCAGACAGACTGATACAGCCTCATAAATACACATATGTGTGCGTCTGTGAAAACTCCAACTCCTTAAAGGTACATTTCACAAATGAAAACCATTTTAATGTCTCCTTTTTCAATGCATGTATAGGCACTTTCATTACTAGACGTAGACAATTGATTTGTTTGATTTAAACTTCCATGAAAACCAATATCCAACAGACAATGGGGATGAGAGAGGGACTTAACATAATAACATTAAAGGTAGTCATCACTGAAAACACAGCAATTGATCAATACCAATATACACAAGGCATGTTCAGCTTCATGAACATATAAACATGCATATCTATAAACACTCACCCCCTTTCTCTCTCTCCTCACTCTCTCTCTCTCTCTCTCTCTCTCTCTCTCTCTCTCTCTCTCTCTCTCTCTCTCTCAACATTTAAAACACTTGTCCAATAGAATACTAAAACCATGGAAATCTTATTTTCAAAGTCTTCCTCAAAACCTGCTTGATGTAGACAGATGGGACTTCAAAAATGTTGTAATTCACCATGTTCTGCAAACATAAGCTCATTACACTGCAAGAAAAAAGGATTCGGAATATTTAAGGATTAAATGAGTAATGGAGAAAAAAAAAAAAAAACAAGACCCAGTACAAGAAAATTAATATGCATATCAAAACCCAGTGTCAACAATATTCAAAACGACACATATGTCAGAACAGTATGTAAAAGGACAAAGAAAAGAATACATGCTTAAAACAAATCATTTCAACCTCACTGCTCTCTGCCACTAGTTTTTGTGACATGTCTAAGTGCTGTCTGTAATTGTTATCCTTCAGGAGTGGGGGACAGCAAAGTCCTGATCAGAACAGGCACCGCCGACTCGGCAGCACCGCAGGGCCTCCTCTTGTAGGGAGCCTCACTGCAATCTGATATAGAACCGGTCTCTGAGGACTGCTGGCGCTGCAGCTGCAGCCAAAGAAGCTGGGGTACTGCTGTGTACAGGGTAACCAGCACACCTGTGTAGCAGTAATGGCACAGAGAAGACATGGAAAGAGCTAATACAAAAACAACAAATCGTTTACAACATGTAAGATTATCTTTTGCTTGCCATCAGCCTTTGGTTTCCACACAGACAAATTTCTCCAATTTTCACCTGTTTCACATCTGACCTGGCTTGAACAAAGGCTGATACATAACCTGTAAATTCCAGTTGTAATCAGTATGACTGTGGCTCACTGTTGTTGCAGTGAAGCGAATGTAAATTTGCAACAACTGGATCAGAATATGCACATTTTTATGTCATTTTCTTATCTTAACATGCTCCCTGACTGATTCAGATGATCCATATTCTTTGTCTTCAGAACACAGAGCAGTGTTGGAATATTAGTACAAAGGACAGATTACAAGCTCCCTTCCTTGTTCTTTGTACCTCTCATTTTATGGCATTTGCAAATGCTGGTTTGCTAAGATGTACATGCAGTCTATTTTTAGAAATGGAAAATTTCCTATTTTGCCACCTGTTCATTCAAACATGTGTCAGTTTCAATCCACCTTCCACCTATTTGTTATTCAACATTGGGAATGTAGATCAAGAAGTCTATAGTCAACAACAGAAGCTCAGTTTTCAGTCAACTCTGCTGTAGTTAAAAACCAAAAAAAAGCACACACTTTTGCAACAGTACATTACATTCAACGCATGGTGTATTGAAAATGTTAACACACATCCAGTTAAAGGCAGAGACACCAAATACAGCACTGCTGAAATATTTATCAGTGATGTCAAAACCTATCGATGGTTAATCCATGTAGTTCCTCACATCAAGGACATAGCATTTATCATGTGTACAAAAACCAAACGTAGATCAAACACACTGGTTGTTACAATCCGGTGGACACATTCATCACAGCAAGCACAGATATTTTTTTCATGGCATTTTGCACGCTCCCTCAGTGGGGTCACTCCAGAGCCACTCATTCTGGTCTCCCCATACAGTCACACCTAGGTCATCCTGCCATAGCCTACGCACTGACTGACCACAAGGAGCAATTAGCATAACGTCATCAGGAGGCAACCCACCACTAGAGGCACTGCACAGCTGCTGAGTCGCTTTGGTGGTGTTCAGTGGTGCCTGTTTGGATCCTATTATATAAGCTGAGATTATTTTCAAAGGCCTCTAATTACAACTGCGCTTAGTAGCGGAACCTGCATGACTGAGCGTCCCCATCCTGAGGGCACCATCCTGTCCATCCAACAACAATCTCCATGAACCTGATGAGACCAAGATTTTGAGACACCCAAGTCCCTCCAACCCCCACTCCCCTCCCCTTTCCCCTGCAACAGTCACTGATATGGACAGGAAACTCAAAAGGTCAACATGAGAGCAGGGCATGAAGGGTTACAAAACTTGAGACTTCTTACAATGATGATCTTCTTCCATGACTTCAGTGATCTTTGGGTGCCCCCTCCAATCTGATCCAAAATAATATGACAATGCCAGAGTCTTAACTTCATTCTATACCATAACCTAGCAGTAGCATCTACGAGGCCCAGGAGATGAACACACCTGCAGAAAATTTGAGTAACACTCAGAGAGGAATCTATGAAGAGGGTGAAACTGGACCATGTTGTTCCAGTCTTCACATTTAACCTTGTAATGTACTCAACAACTCAAAGAAGAAGCTGGCTAGAGCTGAAAATATGCCACAAATATTGGCCTCTTTAGGTCTCAAAACCTAGAACCTCCCAGTCCAAAACCCATGATAATAATCACCATACCATGCCAGCTGGTGCAAGATACAATATTCATCAAACCTGATTTCACCAGGCATGTCAATGATTCATTTTTCGATATCATTTCTTTGTTGTTATTGTTAATGTTTTATGAACGTCTGCCTTAAAGAAAAGGCAAAAACTAACCAAAATATGGACATTTCATATGTGAGTCCATGCTCTGTTCTCACAGAGACGTGTTTGTCAAAATCATATATCTTCACACCAACAGCAAGTCAGTGTCGACAGCAAAGTTTGCCATGCTGTTCGATTTTAGAAGGAAGGAAATACGCAGGGAGTATGGAGAGCTACGATGAGGGAAAAGGGGAAACGAGATGATTGGAGTGATGTAAAGATGGCAATCCCTGAAACTGTTCATGTATGCCCAACCCAGAAGACTATTGCCAGAGAGACAATACAAGGCCCATAATATTTGTATCGTGCACTGCTTTAATCAGGGAATGACGTGGACTAGGACAGCTGATACATGGTCGAGGCCACATGGGACTGGGATAATTTGAACTGAGACAGATTACACATGTTTAGGACCATGTGTGCAGGATCTATGGTGACTTGGACTAAAACAGATTATGACTGTCTGGGACCATGTGTGAGGGAACTATGTTAACTTGGACAGAAGACAGATTTCGCCTGTTGAGGAACCGTTGTAAGTGAGCTATGGTGACTTGGACTAAAACAGATCATACCTGTTTAGGACTATTGTAAGGGAGCTATGGTGACTTGGACTAAAACAGATCATACCTGTTTAGGACTATTGTAAGGGAGCTATGGTGACTTGGACTAAAACAGATCATACCTGTTTAGGACTATTGTAAGGGAGCTATGGTGACTTGGACTAAAACAGATCATACCTGTTTAGGACTATTGTAAGGAAGCTATGGTGACTTGGACTAAAACAGATCATACCTGTTTAGGACTATTGTAAGGGAGCTATGGTGACTTGGACTAAAACAGATCATACCTGTTTAGGACTATTGTAAGGGAGCTATGGTGACTTGGACTAAAACAAATCATACCTGTTTAGGACTATTGTAAGGGAGCTATGGTGACTTGGACTAAAACAGATCATACCTGTTTAGGACTATTGTAAGGGACGGGGGGGGCTGGGAGCTATGGTGACTTGGACTAAAACAGATCATACCTGTTTAGGACTATTGTAAGGGAGCTATGGTGACTTGGACTAAAACAGATCATACCTGTTTAGGACTATTGTAAGGGAGCTATGGTGACTTGGACTAAAACAGAACATGCCTGTCAGGGACCATGTGTGAGGGAGCTATAGGGAGCTATGGTGACTTTGCCCAAAACAGATCATACCTGTTTAGGACTATTGTAAGGGAGCTATGGTGACATGGGCCAAAACAGATCATGCCTGTCAGTGACCATGTGTGAGGGAGCTATGATGACTTGGCCAAAACAGGTCATGCCTGTCAGGGACC
Source organism: Conus ventricosus (assembly GCA_018398815.1). Classification (NCBI taxonomy): domain Eukaryota; kingdom Metazoa; phylum Mollusca; class Gastropoda; order Neogastropoda; family Conidae; genus Conus; species Conus ventricosus. Next base: position 101,715,041 of record CM031598.1, on the reverse strand, counting down.
AAGTGTGAGGGAGCTATGATGACTTGGGCCAAAACAGATCATGCCTGTCAGGAACCATGTGTGAGGCAGCTATAGGGAACTATGGTGACTTGGCCTAAAACAGGTCATGCCTGAAAGGGACCATGTGTGATGGAGCTATAGGCAGCTATGGTGACTTGGACTAAAACAGATCATGCCTGTTTAGGACTGTTGTAAGGGAGCCATGGCGTCTTGGGCCAAAACAGATCATGCCTGTCACGGACTAAGTATGAGGGAGCCATGGTGACTTGGGCTAAAACAGATCATGCCTGTGAGGGACCATGTGTGAGGGAGCCATGGTGACTTGGGCTAAAACAGATCATGCCTGTGAGGGACCATGTGTGAGGGAGCCATGGTGACTTGGGCTAAAACAGATCATGCCTGTGAGGGACCATGTGTGAGGGAGCCATGGTGACTTGGGCTAAAACAGATCATGCCTGTGAGGGACCATGTGTGAGGGAGCCATGGTGACTTGGGCTAAATCGGATTATGCTTCTTTGGGACCATGTATGAGGAAGCTATGGTGACTTGGACCAAAGCAGATTATGCCTCTTTGGGACCACTGTGAGGGAGCTGGCATGAATAGGACCGGGACACTTTATGCTTGACTGGGGCCTTGCATATGGAGATGATCCGCACTGCAACAAAACCACTGGCAGACACAGGAAATCAGACAAACCCATGTTTCACTGGGTTTTTTTCCAGTCGCTGATGTGACATTCATCTTGCTGTAAACAAAACGAACGCGTCACACATCCCTGAAACATAACATGCCAAAGAAAATCTGTCAGAGAAGTTATATTATCCATAATCTATTAATTAAACAATACCCTCTTGTACATCCAAAATCACCACAGACTTGAATATCACAAGACACAGAGAGTATCGCTTGGTGGCACTACAACCAGGTATGTTCAGAGCTGGGAACAATCCACTAAAAGATGAAGGACATTTCTGAACAGTCATGTTTACGTCAAAGCAAATATATAGACACACAACCTGAGACAATCATAAGTGTTCCTTCAAGATGTGTGTCATTTCATTTAGGTATATCTCACAACAGACATAATTTTGCATCTTCATTTCTCCCAACCAGTACCACTGGTAGCAGGAGAGCCCATGATGGTATTATTTTATCCATGAGAAAATGGATCTGAAGCTAGAGAGCTGGACATGTTGGAATGTCAGATCTGGCACTGTGAACGAAATGTATGAAACAGTGTTAAGTATGCTTCAGACACAAAAGAAGGGGGGGGAGGGAGGGGGATGTGTATGAAAATAAGCACCCCGATTCCTTGGAAGAATTATCAAGTGAATAACGACTAAACCATAACAGTTACACAAAATAATTCAAATTTAGCATTACAAAGTGAGCATTTTAAAAATGCTCTTTTTTTTTTTAATTTGTGAAACTCTCCACCATAATGTAGAAGATCATATTCTCCATTCCCAAAAAAATATTAACAATATTGTTTACAATATTTCATCTAGTACATAAACTTTGTTTCAACAATATTGTTTACAATATTACGTCTAGTACATACAGTTTGTTTTCAACTCAATAAACAATGCACACAATCTTCAGAATTACTCTATTAGTTAAAAAAAAAAGAATAAATAAAAAAAACAATAATAATAATTTCACATGCATAAAGAACATTTGAACCATGACACGTTTCTTATGATTTTAACATTTCTGGAAAGTCTGTGCAAATAATGTCGTCTTCCTGTGCAAATACTTTTACGTATTAAAAAAAGCCCACTCTGCACAGCTGCCCAGTAAATCTCATTGCTGTTCATTGTCTGACATTTGCAGGAGTGTGTACACAGTGTGAAAAGTGTCCATCTCCCTCTCTCCCTCTGTTGTCTATCCATTTCATTCTGAGGTATATTCAATCACATCTCGATTTCTTGATCCAAAATAATGGTTGTGTTTGTTCACAAAACACACACACAAAGCTGCGTTTGCTTGAACACACACACACACACACACACACACACACACACACACACACACGTGCGCACACACACACACACACACACATATATATATATATATACAATTTTGTGTGTGTGTGTGTGTGTGTGTGGTGTGTGTGTGTGTGTGTGTGTGTGTGTGTGTGTGTGTGTGTGCCGTCTCATCTTGCTTGCCACTTCAGTATCGCAACTCAACCACCGTAATTCCTGCTCCACACAGCCACACTAGTATATTTTGTACCATCAGTCACGGCAGTCACTGACACTGGCAGTCACAGGCAGCAGTCAATATCAAGTAATCAAGTGGCGTCCCATCTGAAGAGATGCTGTGCTGCTATTGAGTCACTTCGGTGACGTCCAGTGGTGCCTTTCCGATCCAATCCATGCAGGACAACACCAACTAAGCCCCCTACTGACGACAATAATTGCTTAGCTGTGGAGCCAGTGCGAGTGTCTCCCTCTAGAGGGCGCCACCATGTCTATCCAACAACAGTCACCATGCATTTGCTGATATTCAGTGACCCCCGACACAAACCCACAAACACCATAGGCATGGAGTGTTCAGTGAAACTGAGGTCAACATGACAGCAGGGCATGAAGAACCACAGAATCTATCACTTTTTTTTAATGCGGATCAATAAGAATGAGAGTGATGAATGGCGCTATGAAGTTCCTTTCCGATCATACACTACCTGACAGGACTATACTCTGTGCTTACTTTCATTATCTATGCCAGAGTCAACAAGACCCAAAATACAACAGACACCTGCAGTGTTGGCAAGAAAATTTCAGAAACACACTCATCGAAAATGATTCGTTCAGTGGAGGAAATTTGTCTGCCCGTCTGGTCCCACAGCAAACTCCTGTCTGGGTAGGAGCCGGTTTGGCACACACACACACAAAAAAAAAAAATCACACACAAAAATCGCTCTGCCGGGAATTGAACCCACTATCACCCGGCCCAGAATCTGCAATGCTCACCGCTGTGCCATGGCAGCTGGTCATACACACATTTTTTCCTCTGCCATGTCACACACACACACACTTCACAATTTCAAAACAACACGAACAACAAGAAAGGCACTTAGAAGAGTGCAGACTTCTGCAGAGGACCAGCAGACTCTGGATCCATTTTTTTTAATCCAGATCCGCGCCTCGGATCTGCACCAAAATTAGACAGGGCAATCTATGGGTCACTTTCTATTACTCAATCAAATCTGGTTAAAAATTCATCCTGTAGCTTATGTGTGATCATGCTGATAGACTGACATACCAACACATGTAGATGAAAACATCACCTTCGTGAAGGTAAAAACACCACATTCGCCTCTTCATTTCACCAAGAAGAATGTTCCACACACACACACACACACACACACACACAAAGGTGATCTCATTTTAAAACAACATAATGCTTCAAAACCCCAGATGCCCTCACAAAAAAATTTAAACAACATAATGTAACCTCTTCAAAACCCCAGAGGCCCTCACAAAAAATAAGAGTTCCAAATACAGGGATTTAAAAATAAAAAAGGTAAGATATTCGTGCAATGACAAGGATGCTCAAATACCAAAGACCAGTTAAAAACAGACTTAAAGTAGGTCAAAATAGTATGGAACTATAACAGACCAGAAATGGATCTTCTTTAGAGCATGCATATGCAGCATACATTCATGAACAGTTTTCAGATTTGCTCAGAAAATAAAAAGCTTAAACATCTGTCTATTATAAGTTCTGGATTTAGTTTACTGACTCTGACTGAAAATATCATGATATACAGCATTACAGTCTGGCTTGTCAACAGTCACCATAAACGCAAAATCAGGTAGAATTTTGAAAGCAGCCAGTTCATTCATCAGTCCATCACAGTAGCCAATGTTCACTCACTATGAATCCATCCACACAAACAAATCATTTCAATCACATATTTGATGATTCCATCCTCCCTTTTGAATCTATGTTTTTAAAATGACAACATGGCAGGTCCCACCAACAAGAACGAACCTGTCAAAATACAAATACAAACACCAAAAATAGTGTATAAAGTAACGCTATGTAGCGCACCATACGAAACAGACATGGGATTTCTTTTCGACAGACGTGTCTGCCACCAATGCTCTGAACAACAGACATCAAAAACGCATGAAATAATTCTCCACAAATGGCTGTCAGAAGCTGAAGAGCTATGAAAGTTCACTTGCTTGTTTGTTTTGTTTTGTGTATCAAATGAGAATGTGTGTGAATGTGTGTGTATGTATGTGTGTGTGTGTGTGTGTGTGTGTGTGTGTGTGTGCGCGCGCGCAAGTGTGTGCGTTTGTGTGGAGGGTGAAAGCAGAGCATGAAAATACACATATTCTGTACATACATTTTGTATACATATGAGTACGTATAGTGTGTGTGCATATGTGTGTTTGTGTTTTTGATAAGGCATTGATGAGCTCCCCCACACCCATCCCCCCACTAAATTTCCGTTTTAAATCATGTCTAAAAAGTGAAATTTTTCTTTCTTTTTTTTTTTGTCAATTTGAATTGAACTTGAGGGACTTTAACTTGATTAGTAAATCTAGTGTCAACAAAAGCAGAAAAAAAATCCAGGAAAAAAATGTTCAGAAGAGAGGTTTGGGACAATCTTTAGGTTTCCTTGCTTATATAATTTGTCTCCCCTGTCAACAGGCAGGTACACAAGGAACAAGCAAACCATGCAATCCACAGGATTTGAACAGCATATAAACAAAGAACAAAATTTGCATTTTTTTAAAAACTCATCAATCATTGCATTTTCAAGCCAATGAATCCTTTCATCATTTGATAACGACAGAAATCTTCATAAGGAAGATTTGCTGCAGTATCAATTTCATGGTAAATTATCACACATACAATATAGATCATCTCCATGCCACAAAACAAGCAACAGTCATCCACATCCAATTCCTTGTTTTCACAGAGAGATAACTGAGGAAAGAAACATTCTGGTTTGAAACAACAAACAGAAAGTAGCTAAAGCAATGTTTTAAAGTAAAGATATTATCGCACTGCCAAACTCTCTCTCTCTCTCTCTCTCTCTCTCTCTCTCTCTCTTAATCAATCAGTCAACACACACACACACACACACACACACACACACACACACACACACACACATATGCCACAAAAAATGGAAATTATGGTATATCCACAAAGTCTATGCATATTTTCTACTATATGTAAATGAACTGGGCCCCTCAGAACAAAGTATTATAGAGGATAAATAGCTGACTAAAAGATCATTATATACGTCAGTCAGATATCAACTGAACTGACACAAAACACTTAACGAAAAAACTAAGCATGCGCTTGTTTTACCCAACTACTAAACTGTTCAACATTATATATATACATACTGGAGGGGGGAGGGGGAGGTGGAGGGACACTGGCAAAGGAGGACGGGGATTGGTGGTGGGGGGGTGGATTGGTGAGGGGAGGGAAAGGGGGGGTGTAACGGAACGGAATCTTCATTATTTGGAAGAATAGCTAAGACAAAGAGGATAACATTCCAGTAAAAAAAAAAAACTTTAAAGGGACACAATCCTGACATTAGGGAGTACATTTAGTGCGGAAAAAGAAAATAATGTTCCGGAAAAATACTACTCTTTCAAGGAAGATAATCTTCATTTGTGGTGAGCAAACCTAGAGCAGACTAAAGAGAACAATATTCTATAACAATTGTCTTTAAAGGGAGAGAATTTCATTATTGTAGCCTTAAACTAATATGGACAAAGAGAAAAACGTTCCAGTTTAAAAAAGAAAAAAAATCTTCAAAGAGAGTTAATCACTGTTGGGGAGTAAAGCGATTATGGACAAAGAGAACAATGTTTTATGTGAAATGTCTTTAGAGGGAGAGAATCTTCATCATAGGGGAGCAAACTTACCGTGGAGAAAGGAAACCGGACGAACAGAGCAATGTGCCAGAAAGAAAGATATTTCAACTTCTACCTCTTCATACATTCTGCCGCTTGTTTAAAAAAAAAAATTTCTAAAATGGGGTTCTGAAGTGAACCGATCATAAAGTTAGCATTGTTCAAGAAAAGAATGTCATGTTACATGTCAAACACAGATAAATGACTTTAGCTTAAGAATTTGTAAAGGAATCAACAGAATCTGACCACGGGAAAATGTTTGTGGTTGTTGACACATTAACAATGGAAAAATACTGAGGGCATGCCATTAAATTTGATAACCAAGAGAGTAAACTGATAGAGTTAAAAGAAGAGAGTATTTACGCGAGGAAGGGAAGGGTACATATTTACGCAAGGAAGGGAAGGGTACACTGCAGAATCTTTTACAGGTCTGTATCCTGAAAAATGATTCATACTTGCTACTTGTTCCTTTGGCCCACTTACCTTTATACTATGGTTTCGAACCAAAAAAAAAGAGCCAAATGTAGTATGTGTATTGTGTGACAATAAAACAGTCTTGTCAGTTGTGTGAATTATAATCACAATGAAAAACAACTGTCAGATGTATCATACAGTTGATATAAAAAAGACGGAAAATAATATGTATAATAGTGACAAAATAAACTATTCGTGTAAGATTTAGAGTATACACTGTCAACCATCAGACGAAATTGAAAAAAAAAAAAAAGTGTTCCAAAGGGGAGTCACTGCCAGGGCAGATGAAAAGGAGATAAGCCAGAGCACATTCAAGTCAATCTCTCCTCCATCCTCCCAACTCCCCTATTCCAACTCCTGCCATTTGTGTCTGAAGTTAAGGAAAAGCCAATTATGCATCATTAAACATGTTCAAACTTTGAACCTAAAGAAAAAAGAAAACTCTCTCTCTCTCTCTCTCTCTCTCTCTCTCTCTCTCTCTCTCTCTCCTCTCTCTCCTCTCTCCCTCCCTCCAAGTTCACACATACACATAACCATATGCACACCACACACACACACACACCACAAATACATGCACATGCGCGTGCGCACACACACACACACACACACACACACACACACACACACACACACACACACACATAAAACATCCATACATATCACCAGAAGTATACAATACATCCCTCCCACTACATCCAGCCTGATATCCAGGCCCTACTTTAGGATCACAACATATTACAGCGCAAACTGCCGGACACTCCATTTGGACTTTCACTTGTGCAGAATGAATTTTCTTTACAAAGGCTTACCTTCTTCCAAGTGAAAGATTTTCCCTTCCCTTTTGTACAATCAACTTACTTGTAAATGTGAACAAAGCATTAAAAAAAAAAAATTTAAGTTTTTAAGACGAGGGCAATTCCAACACCATTAAACATTTTCAGCGGTAAACAATCATCCTGTTCTCATTCTGCAAACTAAAAACATGAAAATGACATCAATTCATCAGGAATCAAAATCGAACACTATATCACAGATCATGAGCTGAACCCATGCTAAAAATATGGCACGCTTATATCAGAAAGCCCTGGCCTTCCCATCATTCAGTGAAGTCCCAATAGGCTGAGGTGAACACACTTTAAAAATATGCCTGGCTTGTCTGTTCCACATGGCTGTCTAGCTGATTCATAAACAGCTAAAACAGCCCTGCTTGACAGCCCGGTTGGAAAGGCCCTGAAAAACAGCCTGATGACCCCACACTGCTTGCAATGTAATGGCTGATTGTGAGTTCATTATGCTAACCTGCATCAGTCTTAATATTACCCCCTGGCAGTTAAACATTAAAAAGTTACTCTGCCATAAACCAAGACAGTTTCCCCCATCAGGTTTTCCTGGGATTAATCACAATAAGATCCCCTTTCAGTTTATCTTAACATTCTCCTGAAATTAACATTAAACTTATCTTTCACATTCTCATGCAGGTAATCGTAACAAGATTCTCCTGCATTTAATCACAACAAAACTGTTACGTAGTTGGCCATTTCATTATTTCCTGGCACTTAACACTAAAGACATTCTCTGGTCGTCAACCTTACAAAAGTTCCCTTTAATTAACCATTACAAGATTTCCCTGTTTTCAACCATGACAGAGTTCCCTTGCAATTCTAATCACATCAAGATTCCCTTATGGCTGACCATACCATGGTTCTCCTCTGGTCAATGTCACAGGGTGCCTCCCCAATCAGGCTAATCATAACCAGATTTCTCTGCGTTTTACCCCCATTTCTGCCTCATTCTCTCCATGTAGTCAGTCCGGCTGGGTGTGACAGTCGAAGTCATCCAGTCAGACTTGCCCAGCTTCATTTGTTCCCACACAAAGTCTTCACAGCTCGTGTCTAAACAAACAGACAGCAGAACAACTCTCCAGCAGCAGTTGCTGGAGCTGTCCAGCGGTCAAGGGGGGAAGAACAGCCAGTAGAATCCCCTGGCATCAACACACTCTGCTGGGGTCACTACCACTCTGCGTCTCCAACAGCGCGCTGGAACACAAAGTCTTTGCCGTTCAGGGTCATGATGCCATCCTTCAGCGTGAACTTCCATTTGTTCTTGTTCCTGTTGATCTGGTGAGTGGACAAACGGGGGGGGGGGGGGGGGGGGGGGGAACACATGAGGATTGATGAAACAAAGTGTGTGATCAGATTCAAACAAACTGGATTTGAAAGATGACATCAAAGCAATATCTCAAAAGAACTCACAAAATGTTTAAACATGTACATGTGTTCTCCACACATATGTGCAAATTCAAGCCACAATATGCCTAAATGCATACTTACACACATACACACAGGGGCACACACTGTACTGGAATACATGAATATCGTCATATTAAATAGTTATACTTGGACACTAGCAGAACAAGTCTGAGTACGGGTCTGTGTGTGGAGAGGGATAGTGGGGGATGGGAGGGGGAGAGTCAGAATTAACCAGCTCTCAATGAGCAAAGGCCGATGGTGCAACGAAAAGAAAAAAGAATAAATAATCAACAATAGTTTCCAAAGCTTAAGATATTAGCGCTTTGGCAAAGTCATATCTGCTGTAGACATAGGACTAACAGAATAAACAGCTTTTTCTTATCAACACAAAGAGAAGAATATAAAGTACCTGCATCACAAGTACCTAGCAAAGGTTAAAAAGAACATAACAATCAAGTAACTAAGAACATGAAATGATGATTTTAAACCTGGAAAAGAAGAAAAGGAAAGCAAAGTAATTTCTTACTTTGTCATACTGGCAGACCACAACGTTTTCGGAATCAAAGAGTTCTGTGGGATCTTCTTCACTGATGTCATCATCTGAATTTAAAGGTTCCTAAAGCACAGATTGATAACATGGAAATAAATAAATATTCAACAGACATTTTAAGACTAAATCAATGGAGCAACATATATCTATGTGATGGATGCCCATACATATCAAACCAGTTTTAAGTCTTCTTTCTTTTTTTTTTTTTTTAAATGAAAAATAAAACGGACATCACTGAAATATCAAAGAGACATTGACAGAACTGGACATATACTATATTAGCTCTACCTGTTTAAACCTGATTACTAAAATAGCATTTAGTCACAATGAAGTCTAGAAAGGTATATCACGAAACTAAAACATGCCCTGACTTTTAAAAGACAACCACAATGAGACAAATGCCAAAGCATGCTATTTCATGTCAACGAAACATAATCTGTTACACAAGAATCCATTTGTATTTCTACATCAACTCAACACAGTATTTCATAAGAAGGTGAGAGAGCCTTTTGATCTGTTATGAAGTCTACCAATCATTTAACTGTTACCTCTTCTTCTCCCTGATCACCATCATCGTCATTCTGCTCCTCTTCATTGTCATCATTGTCATTGTCAAAGTCTTCATCCTCTGATGAGCTGCTGCCATCTCCTGTGCCGTCCAGCTGATGAACGCCTGAAGAGTTCTGCAATGAAAAAAGCGCAATGAACGGACTGACGGCAACTTTCAAATATCAAATCAATGTCATACAAATAACACTATGTTACCCTGCCGTTTGTTCTGTGCACATCCTTTCCACAGCATGCTGACATCATTTTGGTGTGATCGAGAAATTTCAACTTTCTTTATTCATTGTCCAGTGACGCAGACGGTAGGTGGTATTAGTGCTGTGACGAACACCAGGGCAGCGAGGAATCTCCTCAGCACTCTGATTCCAATCACACACAACAAAGTAGAAGCTCTATTACCAGACCATCCAATACCTCCTCAGCCTGCCTCTGGGATGTACCCTCTTCTACTATCTGTTAAATCGTCTTGGACAGCGAATCATAATAATAATAATAATAATAATAATAATAATAATGTATCGATTTTATATAGCGCAATTCTTGGGATCAACTCATTGCGCTCAACACACACTCAAACACTCGCACTAACATGTGTTCATACATACACACACACACACACACACACACACACACACACACACACACACACACACACACACCTACCAACACAGGCGCACTTATCAAGTTCATCGTTCAAGCGTAAACAATACAGTATTGCATGCAGTACATAAAAAGTCAGGTCAGAATAATACACACAGCATTTAGATATTATGGTTGAAGAAGGCTTTCCTAAAGAAGTAAACTCTGACTTGAATTTAGATAATGTAGGCAGGTCACGTAAGCTGTCAGGAAGAGAATTCCAAAGAGTGGGCGCACTAAAGCTAAATGCTCTCTCACCGACTGTCTTCAAAGAGCGCCTAGGAATTTTCAGAAGTTTTTGAGAAGATGATCGAAGAGACCGAGAAGTTTGATAGGTGGACAGAGAAGCAGAAAGATACTGTGGGAGTGTCCCATCAAAGTAACGATAGACAAAGACTGCAAGTTTGAACTGCCATCGATATTTGATGGGAAGCCAGTGGAGTTCACGCAACAAAGGTGTAATATGCTCATTTTTACGCTTTTTGAGCACAAGCCGAGCTGCACTGTTTGCACCCTTTGTAATCGTGCAAGCTGTTCTGAAGGAAGTCCTGCTAACACAGAGTTACAGTAGTCTAGTCGGGACATTACCATGGCGGTGATGAGTCTGATTGTTGCCTGTGTGGAGAGGTAAGACCGGATAGAAGCAATACGTCACAGTTCCAAGAAGCATGCACGACAAACATTAGATATTTGGTTCTGCATAGAGAGCGTTTGATCAATGCTGACACCTAAATATTTCACTGACTCTTTGAATGGTAAAAACAACACCATCAATTTCTGCCGACTCAGCTTTAACCATCTTGACACGAGAGGAGGTACCAACAGCCATGATCTTGGTTTTGTCACTATTCAGCTTGAGTTTGTTGCTGGTCATCCAGACTTTTACGTCCCTAAAACATGCGGTGATCATGATGCATAAGCCCCCATGAGTTAAGCTCACAGCGCTTGATATCTATGAATACAGGTTCTGGTCTGCCAGCCTATGAGTTGACTTGCTGCCAGAAACCAGTCCTCTGTCATGGGTTCCCTGTACGGGATATCCAGAATTTGCCTGCAGCATTGATTCTCAAATGCCTGGACTTTTCCCTCGAGATCTGCTATCCAAGTTTAGGTCTCACGGCCAAAGAGATGAAAAGAGCCAGTTTTCTTCTCCGTCATTCGTTCAGACAGTGACTATAGAAGCCCTAATCAATGGTGCAGTACATCGGAGACTCTCAAGAGGGCTTAAAAGCCTGTCTCTCATCAACAGTCAGCAGGCTCTGGTGCGCTGGACAATCCTAAAGAAGTGCTGCCCAATATCGCCACTATCTGGATTTTCCTTCACAGCTGATGCACCTGTTCTACCACATGACGCAAGTCTAGTCATGACAGACGCAGCTAGGTTACGCCTCTTCTTTATCTGCATTGTTGAACTGTCCTTGCTCAGAATGAACCCAGATTACATCAATTTTTCCACTTCTTCCAGTGCCTGTTCATTCATCATGATGTCTGCTGATGACAATGATTTTGCCTTTTTTCCTTTTTATTTTTTTAGCTGACTTCCATTCCCTACGTAGTGGACACTTTCTCCAGTCTGGAAATGAGTTTGGAGTTCTTTGCTGCCTCCTTCTACATCCATGTACTACACAAATTGCACGCTGCATTGAGGCTAACCCTAAATCGATGTGGAGGTCTAAAAGTGTTTCCAGCATTGTATTCTCTAAGCAGACGTTGAACAGAACAGAGGAGATAGGCTTGGCGCACCCTCACAGTTGTTCAGAAGAAGACTCCAAGCTGTTGTTCAGGGGAACAACACTGCTGGCAACTTTGTTCAGTTCTGCTACGACATGGATGAGGTAGTAGTCAAACTGATGGTTCCTCATGATCTGTTATCTTCATGCCAGACATGGTCGAAAGCTTTCTTGAGGTCCATGGAGTTGTGGTAAATATCACGTTGACACCAAAGGCATGTTTCTGTCAGCAATCTGATGTTAAAGATCTGTTCCGATGGGTTTTTCTCTCCACCTGAATCCTTACTCTTATTCCAGAGGGTCTTCTTCCATCTTTCCTTTGAGTATGTTCAACAAGTACTGATTAAACTCAACAGACTTGCACTTTTGAAAAAATCACAACTTTCCCTTTGTGAGCGCAGGTATTATGAAAGATTGTATCCATTCTTTTGGCCACAGCTGTTTCCCATATTCTCTGACAGATAGTTGTGGAAGACTGAGGATCTTTAGCTCTCCAGTACTCAGTAGTTCTGCTAGTACCTGACCCAGCCCCAATAACTGTGACTTGTCTCTCCTAATTGTCTCAACACCTTTTCGCATATCTTCCTGTAGAACAGGAGCATCCCCTGATTTGCAGCTGTTGTCAACAACGACAGAACTACTGATATGTATTTAGCTTGCTCAACCCAGACTGTGGCAGCGCGTGTTTGCTGGGACAAACATGCACTGGCTATACTACTTAAGCCAAGGACACATGGACAGTGGGCTTGAGAGAAAACAACTACGAACATTGAGAAAAACTGTTCACACTGGACAGGTATGACATGAGCTGCCTGCTGACCTCGGCCACCTGCTGTGTGGGCACGGGTCGCTGACTGATCAAGGCCTGCTGGGGAATGGCGATGGCTGTGGGCTGACCGCCGATGTTCTGCACAGCAATCACCTGCCCACTGGCTGCACAACACACACAAATCCAACTTCACAGAAGGGGTGGCACAGTGTAACGACCGCATGAGGAAGTCAAAACATGAAAATTAATGTTGAAATACAGAGCCCCCGCTAAGCGCAACAAACATTGACGTAATAAACTTCGTTTTATTGGTCTTTTCAAGAGGGACAAGAAAAATTCAAAAATGACAAAGATACGAAGAAAAAAAACCTATGGGGAGAAAACCAAGTGCAAATAAACAGGTCCTCAGCCTCGTTTTCATTCAGTGCCCATCTTGCGCTGAGTAAGATGAGATAAGTGATCACTCATTCTTCATTTTCATTGTCATGAGTGTTGTTTATCTTGCCTGAAGAAGACTAAAGAGATCGAAATGCGTCATGTTCTGTCTTGTGATTCGTTTGTTCATGTTTGGCAGATATGGTGCTTTAAACTTTTTAAGATGACAACTTTCAGGTTAATCTCACCATTAAAATAGCTACATTCCTCATTTTATGGATGGTGTCTAAGCACAACACCAGAGTGCGTGTCTTTCGTGTCATCCTTCCCACTGGCACACAATGGGGCCTACACTTCTCTGAAAGGTGGGAAGTGATTCAACATGCCTGCAACATGTTCTATGCATGTGTCCATGCACAGGACCACAGTTTGAAGTCTTCTTCAAAGGACTAGGGGGGACAGCACAGATGTTAACTCTGAACAAAAATGTCTTTAAACATGGTTGTCACAGGTGGGATCTGAACTGACAACCCTTGAAAAAGACATTCTGTCCAATAAGCAAACCAGGCCCCTTCTCTGACATAGAGAGAGAGAGAGAGAGAGAGAGAGAGAGAGAGAGAGAGAGAGAGAGAGAGAGAGAGAGAGTGTGTGTGTGTGTGTGTGTGTGTGTGTGTGTGTGTGTGTGCGTGCGCGTGCACGTGTGTGTGTGTGTGTTGCTCGCACGCACACATGCACGCATGCACACGCACACACACACACACACACACACACACAAACACAAACACGCGCACGCACGCAGACATGCACGCATCTTTTAATAATTTACACCAGTTCTTTTTGCTATTCAGAATTTTGCTAGGCCTCCTCATTAAACATCAAAATGACAACTGGATGGCGCAAAAATTCTGCATGGGCAGATCCAGTTATGGTGAAACAGTATTTATTTATTTCTTGCTGGATGCTAATTATCAATGTGTTTGTTTCTCTGAGTGCACACCTCATAACACTATTATGTAAGAAGCTAAGACATCTTTTTCCTACGGTACAAACATTGAAACTCAAGAATTATCCCACTGATGTAAAAAAAAAAAAAAATTAATGGATACAATTTATGTATCCAAAGGCCTTCAGTGCAATGTTTGTTCTGCAATGCGGTGTTCAATCAGAATTGCCTTTGGCTAAAGCAAGCTTCTAGGATAACCACCTCGTTTCTCCTGAAATAAGATAAACTGCTCTAGATTAAAAAAAAAACCACCTATACATGCAGCCCTCTCACTTTGATTTCATGGCGTTATGCCAAAGTTGAAACTTTAGTACCTTACTCACACGTACTGATATGAAAAAGTTATAACTTCTACAGAGCACTGGATTTTTTATTTTTAACTACATACACATTAGTTTCTATCTTAGTGAAACTGCAGGGGGTATTATACGAAACAGTTATAACTGCTACAGAACACTGAATTCTTCATATCATAAACACGATAGTTTCTACCTTTGTGAAACTGCAGAGAGCATTATATGGCTCGAGCATTTAAAGCTATGCAGCTCTTTCCATTATACTAAAAACTATGTAGCTTTTTTTCTGTGATGGTGGTGTTTTGAGACAGGTTAGAGGTCATTATTTCCCTAAACAAAATGGCAGGCAAAAGACATTCAAGCTAGTCTTCTGTCTTTATGTCACAAAATGACACATCTTCATTATTCACTTCATAATGAGGTCATTTCAAGAGGTAATCAAACTTGTGACAGGCGAAGCATCCCGCACTGAACTTGTGAACAAGACTAAGAGAAAATTACTCTGTCAGAAAAAACCGTCTGCTCTGCCCAGTCATTGGCTGATGGACAGTACAAACATTCCAAGGGAAGTGCACACACCTTTCACACTTTTTCCATTTTCAAGTCCAGTGACATCATTTTTATATATTATATAAATGTCTAATTATCACTCATGAAAAATCTCTTCGGACATTATAATAAAATGAACATAATAAACTTTTGAATGACAAATAGCACGAAGACTTGAGTCATTCTATGTAAACTGACTTTTTGAAATGGGGCCAAAATATAACATTATCAGATCGGCCCGCTTCTCATTTTTGCGATTTCAAGTCGATTAAGAAAAAACATCTTTTTAAATCACCAATGATCTGGCTGTGTGCATATAAGAACGTATGATATACAAGCACACCCTGAGCATTTATGTGGGGAATGCAACAAGCTAAAAGTCTAGAGCTCACGTGTAGCTTGCAGCGTGATGTTTCCTTGAGCACTGACACCAAGAGCAGCCAACTGCTGTGGGAAAATGCCAACAGGTAGTGTGATCGTGGCCTGAGTTGCTGCCCCTGCCTGTAACAGCAAACGATCAGCTGGGCCGACACCACAGTTAAATCACTCAACTGACTGACTCCTGTATGACTTCCCCCTAATGCTGATATGCTAAATGCTCTGTTTGTGTTTGTGTGTGTGTGTGTGTGTGTGTGTGTGTGTGTGTGTGTGTGTGTGTGTGTGTGCGCGTGCGCTTGTGCACTTGTGTGTGTTTTTTCAGCACTTGTGTGTGTTGGTGTGTGTGGTCTGGGGATTTTGTTGTTGTTGTCAACTTAATACAGAGTGACAGGGAGAACGAGGAGAAAGGCAGAGGGAGAGAGAGAGAGAGAGAGTAACAGACCCACAGACTGAAAGAGATGGAGAAAGAGAGAGACAGTGACAAGGTTAGAGACAGAAAAGTGATACCGAGAGCAAGAGTATCCTTACCAGCAGAGATGGGGAAAGAGAGACAGAAACAGGGTTAGGGGCAGACAGTGACACTAAGAGCAGGATATCCTCACCAGTTCAGACTGATTTCCAGGCAGAGAGACTGAGGCTGGCTGCTGTGGGGCTGCTGCCAACACCGCTACAGAACAAGCAACCTGAACTATGATATAATGCAGTGTAAAAAAACAACAACAACAGCAACAACAACAAAGTGTTTCATGAGAACATACTAATTTAAGAGACTATGAATACCAAGTGCTCTTGTAGGAGAAAAGCAATTCTCACCCTTGAGGTGATAACAGTCTGGAAGAGTTATCTTTCATTGGCACAAACCCAACCCCACCCCATCCCACCCCCACCCCCCTCCTCCAACATATATCCAACGCCATGCATTTCAAGGAAGCACACCTGTGTGAGCAACATATTTCAAACTCGATGCATTTCAAATATGGAACATTTAACTTGATGCATTTCAACTTCAAGGCAATACACCAGTTTGAGCGACACGTATCTGACTCCATGCACATCAAGGAAGAATACCAGTTCAAGCAATGTATTATATCAAAATCACGCCATTTCAATGGAGAAAACCAGTTTGCACTCATTGCATTTCAATGGAGAACACGACTTTAAGCAACAAGTACCAAACCCCATGCATTTCAAACAAGCTTACCAGTTTGAGCAAGATATATCTAGGGCAATGCATTTCTAGGGAACATACCAGTTCAAGCAGCGTATATACAACTAGACACATTTCAATGGAAGATATCAGTTTCAGCAACATGCATCTAACTCAACAAATTTTAAGGAAGCACACTAGTTTGATCAACAAGATACTTAACATATCAGTTATCACTAGGAAGCACACCAGTTTGAGCTACAAATATATAATTCAACACATTTCCCAGAAGCATACCAGTCTGAGCAACACGTGTATCAAACTCAACTTATTTCAAGCATGCATTGCTTCAGTGACTGACGTATATCTGGCACAACACACTTCAAGGGAGCAAGCCATTTTTGTTTAAATATATCTGGTGCAGTACACTTAATTAAGGGAGCACACCATCTGGAGAGACACGTCTCTTCACGTGATGTATTTCAAGGGACTGTACCTCTCTGAGTAACGAGTCCCTGCTTGACTTGCTGGGTATTGCAGCCCTGATCACGAAGCAGGTGTCCAGCAGCTTGTTCGGTCTGGCGTTTGTCAGGTTCAGCCGTGTGCTCTACGGCCTTGGTGGCTGCTAGCTTGTTCTCCCACAACTAATGAATTGGACAAGCCCTTGGTGAGATTCTACAGGACATTACTTTTCCTTAATACATTCTATCACCTATCAAAATACGCTGCGTGTGTAGTTCCTCTTTCAATCAATACTACATTGTCATACAATTCCTCTTCCCATCAATTAACACTGACAAACGAAAACAACTAGCAAAGACTGAGAATGATCAGGCCAACATTCAACCTTCACTTCCTCCACACATACCCCACCCATACCCACTCCCTGACCCATGAATACAGCCCTGATGTGGCCCTTTGCGGTCGGCTGGGCTATAAGCAACATTATCTTATCTTACCCATGAATACTCCAGTGAATAAAGGATACAGTAAATGGTAAAGTTCATAAGTAAATAAAGGAAAATAATGGAAAAGATGTGTAAAAAAAAAACAAAAAAAAAAAACCACCAGTGGGTTCTGAGTATCCAAGCCAACACTCTGCAGATGCCTGCCATGTACATTAAACCAACATGGTGAAGCCTTGAATAAGGACAGAAGTTTTTTATGGGATCCTTCAATACATTCACACCCGAAAATCATGGAAAGCTACAATCACAGGTTAAACCTTGATTTCGAAAAACATCACATGGAGCAAGGTTACTATTCGGGCTACAAGACAACATGAGTTATGAGCAGAGACTAAAAATCTCAAAAAGTTGTATTTTCAGGCGAAAACCAACAGCCATGAGAGAAGAAAAAAAAGGGCCATGCACCTGTTTTAATTCCAGCAGGACCTGTTCATCCACGCCATCATCCAGGAACGCCTCCTTGACACCGTTGATGACACTGTCCACCACCACTCTATACAATGGGCCCTGAAACACGCCCACAGCACAGTTCTCATTGATGCCCACTTTCCATGTCATTGCACACAAAACGCTCCATTAACATGTCCTTCAGGCGTCAGTCAGCCCTTTGTTAGTAAACAATTGCAGTCACCTGAGTTGACAATGTAAAATTCTGCAAGGCACGTAACGACAGCAAATCAAAGTTCGCTGCAGAAGCCAAGCCACAAAGTTTTCCCGGTCAGCGTAAAATCCAAAGAGATACTCTTCGTTTCTGGACTCAGCCACACACTGACAGCCTCGCATACAATGCATCTCATGCAATGCAGCAAAGCAAATAAAACACAGACTGGGCATGACAAGTGTCATGCTTGACTTGCAACTTAAGCAAAATTAATATGTTGGGTACATGGTTGACATGCATATAAAACAATTCAGATGCTCAATGATCACCCATTAGAACTCTGTGCTGGGGTGTCAGGTGAGTGGTTAAAAACAACAGCCAGTGGGAGCCTGAAAAGCCATCAAGATCAACAGCTGTCATACCTAGGGGAAACAACTCTGTTGTAATTATATGTTTGCTGGGGATTTTCTGTTTATTTATTTGTTTCAGAAGGGAGACGGGGAAGGGTTTCCTCTATCATCACCCATGCCTTCCCAGTGACATTACTCCAAATCACTCACTTCCCCAGAATTTCATGACAGAAAAATGATGGTTTTCAACAATCTGGATTTCATTTTGTAACTTTCATGTCAGCAAACAGATAGATAAAGGACAGGTAATATTTCTCGCCGAGAGAGAGACAGAAAGAGCAACATAGAGAGAGAGAGAGAGAGAGAGAGAGAGAGAGAGAGAGAGAGAGAGAGAGAAGATAAGATAAGATAATGTTGCTTATAGCCCAGCCGACCGCAAAGGGCCACATCAGAGCTGTGAGAGAGAGAGAGAGAGAGAGAGAGAGAGAGAGAGAGAGAGAGAGAGAGAGAGACAGATAGACAGACAGAGGGAGAGAGAGAGTGTGTGTGTGTGTGTTTATGAGAGAGTGCATACATGTGTGCATGTATGCATGCTAGCATGTTTGTGTGCATGTGTGTGTGGGCCAGTGCACATGGTCATGCATTTGTGTGTGTGAGTTTGCTTAAGTGAGTGTGAGTGTGTGTGTGTGTGTGTGTGTGTGTGTGTGTGTGTGTGTGTGTGTGTGTGTGTGTCTGTGTCTGTGTGAGTGTGTGTCTGTGTGTGTCTGTGTGTCTGTGTGTTTCAGTGTAATGTCTTTTCACTACAAGTAAACCTAAACGACCAAAACCAAAAAAGTCTCTAACAACACTCAGGTAAAATTAACATGTGCTCCTGCATGTATGTGTGTGCAGGTGTCAATCTCTGTGCTCCTGCATGTATGTGTGTACAGGTGTCAGTCTCTATAAATCAAATAAATGGCTGATAGATCAGCGAAAGAAGGAGCTATTAGAAAACATCCTGACAGTACACTAAAATTAGAAAAACATGAAATAAATTCGATGTTAGAAAGTCGTATAATGACAGAAAAGCTTCCTTCAAAGTCAAAAATATTACCATGTTCGAGATCCTTGTCAAGTCTCATTTACAAAATTCGATTAAATTCATGGAAGACTAAATTTACAAAAAATGTAGAATGTGCTTGTGGTCATTCAAAATCAATTGAACATATTCTTTTTGATTGCCCATTGCTATCCCTGTTATACAACATATCTGGGATAGATGTAGCAAAAATGAGATCTTTAAATGATATAATCTACAGCGAAGAAATGATACAAATTGCATCAGTTTTATCCAGCACTACACTTGCAAATTTATTGTAAACATTAAATCATTTATAGTTATTGTATGAATGTTTATACGTAGCCTTTCACACATGAGTGCATATTCACACTAACACACACACACACACACCACTCTACACACACACGCACACACATGCATACGCACAGTACACAAAAACACGCACACACACACACACACACACACACACACACACACACTCACACAACACACACACACACACACACACACACACACACACACACACACACACGCGCGCGCGCGCGCGCGCGCGCAAACACAGACACAAACTCTTACGCAGGCCTTTTTGTGTGTGTGTGTGTGTGTGTGTGTGTGTGTGTGTGTGTGTGTGTGTGTGTGTGTGTGTGTTTGTTTTTTTGGGGGGTTGGTTTATTTCTAGTCTAATATCACCATTGTTGTGAACAGACGTTAAATTAAATAAATCAAATAAATCTGTGCTTTTGCACATGCATGATGCAATGAACAATTCTAGTACTATTTATTATGTGAATGATATTTGAGCGTGCACATATCATGAATGATTTATTTTCAATTATTACACTCTGTACACATACATGATGCAACGAATAATCCAAATACAAACAATTATGTGAATTATATGTGTGTGTGTGCACATATCAAGAATGATTGAAATTGAATTATTATACATAGAGATAAATAAAATAGATAGATAGATTCATTGATTTGCGAGACACAATGATCAATATAAATGTGTGTGTGTGTGTGTGTGTGTGTGTGTGTGTGTGTGTGTGTGTGATGAGTAACTATGATAAGAGTTATGACATAAAATATGTGTGTAAACACATGCAAAGAATTATCATAAATGCACACTGTGTGTGTGTGTGTGTGTGTGTGTGTGTGTGTGTGTGTGTGTGTGTGTGTGTGTGTGTGTGTGGGTGTGTGTGTGTGCGAGTGTGAGTCCCTGTGTGTGTTTGTGTGTATGTGTGTGTGTGTGTGTGATGGCTTCCAGCTAAAACAGTTCTTGGTGACGAGAGAGGAAGAGAAAGGGGAAAATAATGGGTGATGGTGATTATCATGATAATCATGTGTACTTAAACAGCAAATTGAATTTTACGTATAGTGAGCTACACCTTAGTTTAGCAGCCCTCTTTTATGTCGACCTCATCATAGTCGATTGTGATTTTCTGATTCTGTGATGATTGTGATTCGACCTGGCTTCTGCCTACACATGATCGATTATCCAGGTTCATTTGAACAAAAATGTGTAAAACTATCATTATGTTTCCTTTAATACATACCACTTGCTTAGCAGTAGCCATATTCGGTAAACTAGCAGATTTTGCCATAAAATACTTTCAATATTTCATCCTAGAAAGTAGGCTTCTCTGAAGCCGCCCTGTTTTGGCCGAGTCGTCTTTTATACAAGTGAACAGAATTTATTTATTGCTAGAGGGGGATACAACAATTTGTTGAAGCTCGGGATTTTTTTTTTAAACAGCAACTGCTTCTTTTCTACTTTTTTTCCTCACAGGTTTGTGTCCACAGTTGCAAAGTAGTCTAACTTACGTCATCGGACCTCTCATCGGACCACGGCGCTTACGTCTTCTTCTTCTTCTTCTTCTTCCGTAGAGTCTCCACACTCAACTGGCTGATTATTTTGAGACTGTGAAAGGGGGGTCTGCTTTTTTTTTTTTTAACTATTTTAATTCCTATTTCATTAACATGAAATTTCTCCCAGAAACTTCAGAAACCAAGGCATCGTCTCAACGTACGGGGCAACTACTTTGCAAACAGAGTTGTGAACCTCTGGAATAGCCTCCCGGATGATGTGGTAACAGCGCCATCGGTAGACGCCTTCAAGAGAAGACTGGACAAGCACTGGGCAGCACTACCTTCAGTGTACGACCCAGAATGCCTACTTTAATTGTTCAGTAGGTGATCTGATTGGCACCATCCTCAAACCACCCAGGCCAATCAGTTTAGTTGAGAACCTG
>CM031598.1:101635689-101688189 GCA_018398815.1 Conus ventricosus | reverse complement strand
ATTTTCCCCAATTCATTTACAAGTCATTTACAAGTTCCTTTAAGTCAATTTACAAGTTTTTTTAAAGGGAAGTTCTTAGGCAAGTTTTTTTTAAACAAGTTTTTCTCAAATTAACCTAAAACTTTGGTTTTTTCTTAAAATAGTAGATGTCTAATATAGTACCACAAAAAGCCTCAAAAAAAAAAAGGGCAATTTTTGAATGGGTTTTTCTCACGTTCTCTGCATAAACTTTAAAGGAAAGGGTTTTTCAAACCGAAGCCCAAAAAACCCTTGATTACAAAAATGGTATTTTTGGAAAAGGGCTTTTTTAGACTCCCGTCTTTTTTTATTAAATTCATCATTTTTTAAAACGCCATGTTTTATTTTTATTTTTTTAAAAAATTTTAAAAAAAAAGTTCTTTAAAAAAAATTTTTAAAAATTTCCCAAAAGGAACCAAAAAAATTTTCTTTGTTAATTTGGGGGTTTTTTTGGGGGTGGTGTCTTTTTTTTGCCCTTTTTGTGGGCCCGTTTTTTTTTAAATTTCTTTTGTTTCTTTTTGCCATGGATTATAATTTTAAAAGCCGAAATTTAAATGCCCCCAACGCAGCAAAGGCGCCAAAAAATGGCAACAGTTTTAAAATTCAATTTTTCCTTAAACTTGGAGCTGTAGGTCTTGTATTTGGGATGGGGGTTTTTTTAAACCAGCCGGCAAATTTAACCAAATTGTTCTGGCGGAGGGCCCGGGGTTAAAAAATTTTTATGTTTAGTTCCTATTCGTAACAAAAAATTTTTTTTTGGGGCTGTTTTCCCCTCTGCCAAAATTTTTTTCCCCGCTTTAAAAAAACGCCCAGGGTGAGGATTCTTTTCCAAATGGTCCCCCCCCCCTGGTTCAGTGTTTTCTTTCTGATTTTCCCCGGGGTTGGTTACTTTTTTCCCACCCGATTCGAAACTGAAAAATTTTCCCAAACCCGTTCATTTTGAAAAGGGAAAAAAAATTTTATATGTTAAAAAATAATTTTAAAACCCCGTTTTTTGGCGATAAAAAAAGTTCCAAAACTGAAAAAAAAAACCCCCCCCCAGAAACTCAAATGTTTTTTAAACTGGAATTGCGTTAAATCAAAACCAAAATTTTGTTCAGAATCAATGGGAGCAAATCAAATGACTAGTTTAATTTTTAAACTAAGGGCCCTTTTGCCCCAAAACTTTTTACCAAAAACCCCCGACCCCAGCTTGGGGCTTCATAAACCCGTTATGATACTTTTTAATGTCTTGCGGCGGGCATCTGTTGAATCGTTTTAAGCGAATTAAATTTCCCCAGGAAATTTTTTGTTTTTCCCCCATGCTGCCAAAAAAATACAAACCTTCCTTTTTGGGGATTAAAAAGCTTGAAAATTTAAATTGGTCAATTTATAAGTTTCCCGGAAGGGTTTAAAAAGGCCCCCCCGTTTGCCCGTTGGGGAATCATCACCGTTTATGTTTTTTTTTTTAAAAATTAAATTATTTTTTTTTTTTTCCCAAAAATGACACTGAAAAAAATGTTTCCCTTTTAAACCCCCGGTATACCATTCTGCTGTTATTGGGGGCCTAAGTGTGGATACCAAAAGCTTGGGAAAAGCTTTTTTAAAAGAATTTAAAAAACCCGCAGATCTTGGGGAAATTGCTTTTAGGGTTCAGCAAAAACTGTTGCAAACCCTTTGCAGTTCCGGGTTGGCCCCGAAAGAAATTTTTTCTAGTCAAGCAAGGGGAAAAATTCCAGACAAAAAAAATGTTAAAAAAAAAAATACATTTTAAAAAAAAAGGCTTTAAACCCCCAATAAAATTTTGGGGTAGGCGGCGCGTGGTGAAAGGGGCCCGGGTTTTTAAAAACGGCAGTAAAAATTTTTTCTTTTTTAAACCCAAGGGGGGTGGGGACGGCAGAGAAAAAAGGGATTAAAAAAGCAAAGGGGGCAAAAAAACAGCTGACAAGACGGCCCATGAAAAGGGAGAGACTTGGGGAAAATTAGATTTTAAATTTTGACAACCCGAAAGGGAAAAGGGGCAGGGACTTACCCCATTTAAAAAAAAATTTACCAAGCAATAAAAAAAATATTATCTAGTAACAGGCCAAAAAACCCGTCCCCGGACATTGCCCCCCCAAACCCAAAAAACGGAAAAAATTTTATCAACCATCAAAAAAACAAAAAATGCAAAAAAAAACGGGTTTTTTTGGGCGTTGGTTTTGACTGGGGGTGTATTTTGTTTTCGCATAAAAATTGGCGAATAAAAAATGAAAAAAATCAAAATTCCCCCAAAGGGTATTGGAAGGGTTTTAAAAGCAAAAAAAAAAGCTAAAAAACGCGCTTGGGGCAGTGAACAAACAGCAAAAGAAAATTTGGGTTTTTTTTTAAAAAAAACAAAAAAAGGGAAAAAATTTTTTTCCGCGCCAGGGCGAATAAAAGAGACCACAAATTTGTCAATTTCAACTCCAAACGACAACCCCCAAAAGGGTCTTCCTTTAAAAAAATTTTAACCCCCCTGATTGGGTTAGCGAAAAAATTTAAAAATACGCAAAACAGTCCTTTTACATAGCTTTAAAATAAAAATGGGGGAACCCAAAAAAAACAAAAGAGTGCTTTTTGCGTTGCGTTTTCCTACAAACGATATTTTAAAAAGAGGCCCCCAACCCTTTTCCCCGGGATGATTCAAGCGACGATGGAAAAAAAAATTTTAAAAAGGGCCAAAATTAATCAATTTTTTGTTAAAAAAGAGATTACCAATTTTAAAAAGGCATTCCAGGAGTTCAAGTTCCCCAGGCTTTAAATTGAAAACCCTTTTAAAAAACGTTAGCTTTAAAAGAAAATTTTCTTCCCCCCCAGTATCACAGAGAGCTTTTTGACAAAACCGAAACAGAATGGGTTAGAAAAACCCCGACCCCAATTTTGGGGGGCCAAAGAATAAAGAAGAATTTAAAAAGGGCAAAAAAACCCGTACCAAACAAACAAAAGAAAAAACAATTTAAAAGTTGTGAGGAGAGTCTTCATCCCCCCCCAAAATATTTCCAATTTTGGGTTTAAAAAAATTTAAAGGGACCCTTTTTTTTTTACCCGGGGGGGAAAAAAAGGGGGGCACCCCGAAACAGGGGAAAATGATTCCCGGGTTTGGGGGGGTGTTTATAAAAAGGAAATAAAAAGAATTGTAAAAAAAAAAATCCCCCCCCGTTTTTAAAAACCCAGAAAACTGACACAACAAAAAAAAACCCGCTCCCCCAAAATTCCCTTTTTTGAAAGAAAACTTTCAATTAAAATTCCGCCGACAAAAGTTTCCCCCTTTTAAATTAATTTACGTAAAAAAATTTTTAGTTTTAAAAAAGGGAAACTCAGAAGGAATGCCGAACAAAAAAAGAAAAAGGTAAAGGAAGAGACCCGGGAAAAAGATCGGGAATCTTTCTTTCGGTTTAAAGCATTAAAAGGGAAAAATTTCGGGGATTTTTTCAATGCATTTCAAAAAACCCCGCCCCCCATAAAAAACTCAAACCCCCCAAAAAGGGAAAAAAAAAATATCTTGAAAAAAAAAAAAAATTCGAACCCGTCAAGCAAAACATGAGAAAAGAATTAAAATAAATTTTTTGAAACTATGATTGATTTAAAAAAAAAAGTTGAAAAAAAAAAAAATATAAAAACCCCCCCCCCTTTTTTTTAGGGGGTTTTTTTCCCGTGCCCCATTGCATATGAAAACTCTGGTTTTTAAAAACCCCGTTTTGGGTTTGTTTAATTTAAAGCTTCTTTGTTAAAAACTGTTGTGTTGTTCATGTAGATTTTGAAACGCAGTTTTTAAAAAGTTGTAAAGATGAAAAGTTTTTTGCCAAACAATTTCTTTTGTAGTTGTCAATTTATATGTTTGATGCCCCAAAAAGCCGAGATATTCCCCTTTTTTTTCTTTAAAGATTTTCTCCCCGGCCGAAATACGGTTATTTTTTTACCTTAAAAACCCCCCATACTCCTTGATTAAACCTTTTCCCGATAAATTTATCCCTTTCCCTCTTTCCTAAAACCTTTTTTGTTAGTAAAATTTTTTGCAAAGGGCGAAAACTTTTTTGGGGAAGGGCGTTGTGTACCAACCCCCTCGGCTCCTTTAGGCCCTTAAAATTTCCCCTTTTTTTTTAAATTAGAAAAGTCCTTTTATTTGGAAATTTTCTATAACAAAAAAATATCTTAAATTTTGTAAAGTTTCTTGGAAATCGGGAAAAGAGGGTTAAAAAATAGTCAATAAAAAAATTCCAAAAAAACAAAAGCTTTGATTAAAATTTTAAAACAGTAAAACCGAAAAAAAACGGTTTTTCCCAATTTTACTTTCTTTTTTTTTCCCAAACAAATTTTTCCCAAAAAAGGGGATCATTAAATCTTCAAAAGTTTCCGAAAAATTTGGGTTTTTAAGTTTGCTTAAAATTTCTTCGTTCTCTTTGGTGAAACCCTCGAAAAATCTTTAAAGCTTTTGCGGGGGTTCTCCAATAGGCCTTTCCCAAAAAAAAGAATTTTTTAAATAAAACTTTTAAAAAGCTTTTTCCTTTAACATCTGTGGATTTGGTTCTGGATCAGTTTCTTTCCTTTATGTTGGGGTTTCCCTGGAAAATGTTTCCCTTTTTTCAAAAAAAAATTAAAAAGATGAACTGGGTGTCAAATTCAAACCCGTCTTAAAAAAAAAAGGGAAAAGCTGAAAAGACATAAATTTTTTTTGCCTCGAAGATTTGGCAACAATTTTTGGCGGCCCCCTTTTTTGGGTCCATCTTTAAAACTTTCTCTGCTAAAAGGATAGTTTATTTGGCCCGGTCATTGGGGGTTCCCTGGGATTTTAAAGTCAACTTCTAGAAAAAAAACCACCTGTTTATCAGGCTTTAAAAAATGTTCAAAAAAAACTTAAAATTTTTTTTTGGGAATATTAATTTTGAAACCGGGGGTACATTTTTTAAAGGTTTCGTAAAAAAAAGCGATTGCCCCCATTGCCCAACCAAAACAATTTTTTGCATCTAAAAAAACATAAGATTGGTAAAACCTTTTTAAATTTGGGGCATAAAAATCCAAGAAATTTTTTGTTTGCTTTACAAAAAAGATTTCCCCACCCAAACAAATTTCCCCCACGCAATCCGTTTTCCCAAACATCTGTATCATTGGTGGTTTTAAAACAAAAAATTTAATTTGTACTCCAGTAAACTTTTTAAAAAAAGCAATTTTCCCCAAAACCTTCCTCCCGGGCCCCGAAAATTTAAAGCGCGGGGTTTCCCGGGTATAATGTTTCATGAGGTTTTCCTAAATTTTCAAAGACGTCCCCCCCAACAAAAAATTTATCAGCCCTTTTTTTAAAAAGGAAATCCCCGTAGTCCCCCCCAAAAATTTTACAATTTTAAATTTTTTTTCCAAACAATTTTTGAGCATGGAAAAATTGGGTTTTGGAGGGGCCCGGGGATTGTCCCTTTCCCCCAAAAACTAGAAAAAGAAACCCCCCTTTTAGGCGGGGGTTGTTTCTTCGGGGCAAACCCTTTTTTCCCCAAATGTTAAAGTTTTAAAAGGGTTTAAAAACCCTTTCTTAAAAAAAGTTTGGGTCCAAAAAATTTTTTTTCCGTTTTTTTGGGGAGGTTTTTTTAAAGGGCATTGCCATTGCCCCCCTTTAAAATGGCCCTCCCTGTGTTTGCATAGGGCGTAGAAAGGGGCTTGTTTTTTAAAGTGAAAAAACATGTACCCTTTTCCCGATGACTTTTTTCCAAAAGCATGCCCACCCGAAGGCGCTGGTTTTCTTGCTTGCAAAATTGAAGAGAGCCCTAAAAACCTCGCAAGTTAAAAAAAAAAAAGAAAGGGGGCTTCCATGGCTTTGGTTTTTAAACTTTTATTGAAAAATTTTCCCTTTGTTTGCCCGCTCCTTTTAAATTTTCCCTAATGTGATCCCTGGTTTTCTTTCTGTGGGGGTTTCACCCTTTGGGGGTTACCTAAAAAAAACCCCAAACCAAAAATTTCGTGGCTGAGCAAAATGCGTTGATCTTCAGGGCATTTGTTTAAGGGAAAAATTTTTGATTATTTTGAACAAAATCATTACGCCAAATTGCTGCATGGTTTTTTAAAAAAAAGTTTCTGCGAACGGCCTCTATATAAAATTTTGGTTTGAATGGCCCCATCCCATGGGCAATAATGAAAGGAAAAAGAAACAAAACGGTTTATTTTCCATTTTAAGGAAGTTTTTTTGAAGTTTTTGTGGCGCTTTGGGCCCCTTTATAAGGAACAATAAAACGACTCAAAAAGTCCCGCGTAAAAAAGTTTCGTATGGAGAAAATTTTTTTGGGATCCGTTTCCCCCGTCTTAAAACTAACTTTTTTACTGCCTTTTGGGGGGGTAAATTTGTTCCCGTATTACAGTCAACTGGCCGTACAGTTTTCTTGTTCGCTTGCGGGTTGAAAAAATGGCATTCCCTTTTTAAAAATTTTCTGCAAAATTCTTGGGTTTGCCCCCCTCTTTTTGAAGTATGCTGATTTGTTTCCCAAAATTTTTTTGTATCAATTTTTAAAAAGTTGGGAGCCCCGTGGTGAAAACCCTTAAGTAGTAAGTCAACATATTTTTTTTTCTGGCTCGCCCCAAAGTTGGACTGTTCTTGGACACCTTTTAAATTTGGGACCAAAACTGTTTTCCCCCCCCCCCATTTCCCCCCCCCCTTTTTTCCCCCCTTAAAGTTTTTTTTTTTTTGGTTTCCCCCAAAAATCATTAAATCCCCCCAAAAAAAAATCCCCAAAATTAAACAAATTGAAAAATTTAAGGGGATGTTTTTTGACACCCCAAAGGGTTTTCCCGGGGGAAAGGGGAAATTTTAATACCCCAAAAATAAAACATTTGTTGGGCGAAATTTTAGGAAAAAACCCCGGGGTTTTTTTTTCGGCCAAAATTAGGTATAAAAAAAACCCCCTAAAAAAAAATTTTGGCTTTTTTCTTTTTTGGAAAATTTGTTTTTTTTTAATTTTTCATCTTTGGATTGGTTAATTTCCAACCTAACCCCTCATTTTGGCTTTTTAAAAAAAAATGGTTCTTAGGCGTTCCTCGCCCTTTCCCGACCAACCCAAGGTTAAAAATTTTTCTTTTAGGGAGGACCCAAACTTCAAAATTTTCTTCCCCCCCTTTGTAAATTGTTAAAATAGTCAATTTAAAAAGCCCCCAAAATTCTTTAAATTTCCTTATTTTATGTTTACTTGGAATTAAAAAAAGAAAAAACACTTACCGTTAACCGCTTGGGGGGATAATGAATTTCCCCAAAATAAAAAATCCCTTAAAAAACCCTTGGTGCAAAATTTTCCGAAGCTTTTTAAAAAAAAAATTCTGTAAAAATTTCCTTTCAGAATTAAAATTTGCCATGTTTTTTTTCCTTTTTTTTCTAACTCAAAATATTTTTTTATAAATTAAAAAAAAAAAAAACTTTTCAGAACCAATTCCCAAAGGTCCCTTTTTGTGCTTGGTAAAACCCAAAAAAAAAAAAAAACAAAAAGCCCTTTTTTCAATGGTTTTAAAGTGATTTTAAAAACAGAGTTAAAAAGTTTTTTTATTTTTTTAATCCCCTTTTTATCTGGGTCGGCGTTGGCTGTTGAAGAAAAACTTGTCCTTGGCCCTTTTTTGAAGAACAAACTTTTTTCTTTTGAATTTAAAAAATAATTCCGGCCTGTAAAAAAAAAGGGTTAAAAAATTTTATCCGGGGTGTTTGAGGGCAGCTAGCGCTTTAAAATTTTTGAAGTTTGAACCAGCAAATTTTTAGCCGTTAAAAGTTTAACCCCTTGCTGTTGGTTTTGGATTTTAGTTTTTTAATTTTTTTTTTTTTCTACAAACATACGGTTTTTTTGAACAAAGGCCCCGGCAAAAAGACAAAACCCCCCCAGAGGGAAGCTGGGGGGGCCCAACGCCCGGGCTAAAGAGCAAAACCCCGTTGGGTTTCGAAGCGACTTTATTGTAGCCCCCAAATATTGACGGTGAAGAAAAGCAAAAAAATTCAAACAGAATCCCCTTTGTTTGGTTTTGCGTATTTTGGGAAAAGGGCCGCTCTAGTTTTTGTTTAGATTTGGGAAATTTTTTTAAAACTTAAGGTTTTTTTCTTCAGGGGTTCTTTTATTAAAAAAACAGTATTTCCCCCCTACTTTCTTTTGGGGGCGCTGTAGGGACTTTTGGGAAAAAACCTAACAGGGCAAACTTTTTAAAAAAATTTAAAAAAAAAAATTTAAAAGTACCCTTGTAAAAAAGCTACCTTCAATTTATCAGCGGGGCCCTTCCCTATATTAAAAAACAAAAGCAATAAGGGGGGTTTAACGGCTTCTCTTCTTTATCAAAATTTTAATTTTAAATTAAAAAGTTTTTCCTTTACTTTCTCCCGCTTTCCCGTAACTTATTAATTTCCTTCCCTTTTCCCCCCCCGGGCAATCCATAAACCCCTAAATTTTTGGTTTTTTAAAAAACATCAAGTCTTAAAACTGTGAAGGTTAGAAATTTAAAAACGCAAAATGTAAAACTTCCAAAATTTTTAAACCCCTTTCCCCCCCCCCCAAAAAAATTTCTTAAATTTCCCCAAAAATGGATAAATTTTTTAAGGGGCCCCATTCATAAAAAATTTGGTTAAAACCGCCCCCCCAAACCAACATTTTACTTTCGTTATTTTTGGGATTAAAAAAACTTTTCAACCCCCTTTCCTTTTTTTGAATGGTTCTTCATCTTCACACAGCAAAAAATTTAAAAAATTTAAAAATTTAAGGTGACCTTGTGAAACGCTAAAACTAAAATTCCATATAAAAGGCTTGCCCGGTTCTAGGATAAGTTGTATGGGGTTTTACGGGAAAAAATTTCCCGGAATTTATTTTCCCAATTTTTTGGGGCCTTTTTAAAATTTATTCCCAACAGCTTTCTAAAAAACAGGGTTTTAAAAAACGTCAAACCTTTTGAATTTCGAAAAAGCTTAAATTTGCTTCGGTGTCTGATGATTTTTTTAACACTTTGTTTTTTCCTTAAAAGTTAGTTCAAATTCAATCTTTCTTTTTTAAAGCTCCTTTTAAATATGGGGGGTGCCTTTTAAAAAAAACCCAAAAAAAAGGGGAAAAAAAAAATGCCCTTTAAAACCCTAAACCCTAAACTTAAGCAAAAACCTTTTTTTTCTGCTTTTAGCAACCCCGGGGCAGTTTCGGCGCCTATTTTCCCCAAATTTTATTTCTTCTTTTATTTCCCCATTCCTTTAAACGAAAATCTTTTTCCCCCTTTTTTTCCGGGGGTTTGCCATAGATCAGAAAAGGGAAAAAAAATGTTTGCATTTTGTTTAAATTTTTTTAAAATTCGTTTTTTTTGCCCCTCAAGTTTTAAAGAAAAATTTTTTTAAAAAGATTGGCCCGTTTCCCCAAAATTTTGGAAAATGTTCGGTTTGGTCTTTGGGGAAGCGAGTTTTTATTTTAAAAAGTAAAAGGGCCGGGGGCAGGGGCCCGGCACGATCAAATATCCCCCCTAGGTCTGGGAAAACCCCAAAAGTAAAGGGAAAATTTTATCTGCATCAATAGTAATTGGGTTTTTTTTTGGAAAAAAAATTAAATTTTCCCTTTTTTTCCCCCGGGACGCCCAAAGGGGGGTTTTTTCCTTTCTTTACGGGCCAAAAATTTGAGCCCTAAGCTTTTGACATTTTTTTATAAAAAAAAATAAAAAGTTAATTTATTTAAAAAAAAATGGCAGGAATTTTAAGGGGAAGGGAAAATTTTGATGTTTTGATTTCCCGGGGGAAAAACATGAGTGAAATATCCCTTTTTACACGGCCCCCAAAGTTTTTCCCCAGCCCCCCCCCCCCCCCTCAAGGCCCCAACGGTGAAAATTAAAAAAGAAAGTACGGGCGGGGGCATTTTACCCAAAAGTTTAGGGCAAAAACCTCCCCCAATTTATAAAAAACCCCAAAAGAATTTTTAATTAGAAGAAAGGTCATTTTTTTTTTGTAAGGGGGGATCAAGGGGAATTTTGTTTTTGGCTTAAAAACCAAAACCTTTACCCATCAAAAGTTTTTAGCCAAGATTTTCAAAAATTTCAAAGGGCCCCAGTTGAAAGAACAAAAAACGCCTTGGCAATTTCTAGACCAAAAAAAAGGGTAGGGACGGGCAGTTTCTAAACTTTTAAAACACACTACAAGAACTCCCAACAGCTAACCAAAAACCCAAAAAAAGGGAAATTAAAGAATTAAATTTAATCAGCAGATTAAATAATAAATCAATAGAAGGCGAAAACCCGTTTTTTTTAGAAAAAAAACAGCTTTAAAAGACCCATACACGACTTCCCCCCCAACCCAGGGGGAAAAACGGGGCCCCCGGAAATTTTGGCTTTTAAAAAAAAACCATTTTGAGGCAAATTAAAACAAACAAATTTTGCAAAACTAGGGAACTTAAAAAAAAGGAAAAAAAAAGAGAAAAAAAAAAAACTCGTTTTAGGGATGACGCCAAAAAATTGGCAAAATATTTAAAAAAAGAATAAGACAAAGACTTAAAAAATTTTTGAACAAGAAAAAATCGCCGACGAAGGCGAAAAAAAAACCGGGGCCAAATTTCTAAACTTTAAGTGAATTTGGGAAAAAGAAAACTAAACCCGAAAAATTTTATATTAAGCACGACATAGCTAACGAATAAAAAAACGCTGTTGAGAGCAAGGGTTTACATTAGAAAAAGGGTTTTAAAAATTCCTTAGGATTTGGGAAAAGTACAAATGGTGAAAAACAATTTTCAGGCCTGGTGTGAGGGGGCCCCAAAAATTTAGTGCCCCCGCCGCCAACCCCCCCCATCCCACCTGATAAATCATGGGGAAAAAAAAAAACTTGTAAAAAAATTTTTGCGAAATTTTTTTAAAAAAATTAGCCAGTAAAAACTATTAAAATCCCTTTTTTAGGTTAAAATTAAGGGGGTATTGTTTGGGGGTTTTGTCTACTGCAAAAACAAATAGTTTGGGTTTAAAAGGGCCCAGCCCTTTTGGGCAAATTTTTCTTGTAAAAGTTTGGGGTTTTCTATTTTAGGGGAAGAAAAGACCAAATAATCCTTTTGCCAATTAAAACCCCAAAACAAAACGCTGTTTTTTCAAAACGGTCATCGGGGAAAAGAGTCCCGAGCTTTTTTCCGGGGTCCAAAGGGGCCCTTTTTTGGGGGGTTTGGGGCTTCGGGGGTTGGATGACTTTTAAACTTGGGGGGTTTTTTTTTTGTTTGGAAAAAATTTCTAACCCCAGAATTTATGTCCCTTTTTTTTTTAAACCCCTTTTTTTTTTTTTTTTTTTTTTTTTTTCTTTCTATTTTTTCCTTTAATTTTTTTTAAAATTTTTTTTTTTTTCTTTTTTTTTTTTGGGTTTTTTTTTTTTTTTTTTCCTTTTTTTTTTTCCCCAACCCCGTGAATTTGGCCGCCTTAAAATTTTTATTAAAATTTTTTTTTTTTGCGGGGGGTCAAAGGGCCAAGTTTAAAAATTTTAAAGCTCACTTTCGTCTTGCGAATAGGAAAAACCCAAAGGGAATCAATAACTTTTTCGTTTAAAAACCCCTTTTTAGGTTAATTTTTGTGTCCCCCAAAAATTTGTTAAAAAGTTTTTTTTTGTTTTGCGGGTTGCCGGGATCCCTTTTTGGGGCACCAGTTGTTGGCCAAAAAAAAAGAATTTTCAAAAGGGGGAATTGTTTGTTAAATCCCCCTTTTGGGGGCCCCCCTTTAAAAGGGCCAAAAAAAAGGACCCCCCCTGATTATGACCTTTCCCTTTTGCCCGCCCGTTTGGTGTTAAATATTGAAAAAAAAATTTTTAAAAAGGCCTTCATGTTATTATGTTTCGTGGGAAAAAGGTTTGGATTTTAATGGTCCCAAGTTTTGGGCAAAAATTCTTGATTGTAAAAAAGAAATTGATAAAAACCTTAAAAAGCCCCTTTTAACCAAAGGGTCATGGGTTTTTATTTTAAAAGGCGGGCATTTTCCCAAAAAAACTTTAAAATTAAAAGGAAAAAAAACAGCCCAAAAAGGGTTTTGGTAAAAAAAAAGGCATCGAAAAAAGATTAAAAAACCCGCTTTCTTGGGTTTGGGGCCCCTTTTTAAAAGGGGGTAAAAGAACCCCTTTATTTTAAATTTCTTATTTTTAAAAAAGGATAAAAAAGGGGGCGTCCCGGGTACGCAATGCAAGGGGTAAAAAGTTGCTATATTTTTTAAAATTGTATTTGGGCCCCAACAGAAAATTTTGCACCAGGATTTTTAAAAATGCCAAAAATTTTTTTTATTTCGTTTTTAAAAAAATTTTTGTAAAAAAAACCCAAACCCCAAAACCCCTCCTTTTTGTTTTTAGAACATGGGTTAAAATTTAAACCCAATTTCGGGGCCAAAAATGGTTGGCTTTATGAAATAATTTTTCAAATTTGTATGGTTTAAAAATAATGAAAAACCCGGGAAAAAAAATAAGGGGTTTTAAAAGTTTTACAAAACAAAGGGGGCCCCAAATTAGCCAGTTTTCCCAAACCGATGGTTATTAAAGGGTTTTGGGTCACTAAAAAATCAATGAGAACTTTGAAATTTTTTTTCCAAAAATTTTTCAATGCAAATCTAAAAAAAATGTTAAATTCAAGCCCCGAAGAAAAAAGGAGGTTTCTATTTTGATAAAGGGCCCAGCTGAAATGTTTTGGCTTTAAAAGCAACAATTTTAATTTTTGAGTTTAAAAAAAACCCAAAAAAAAATTATTAGGGGGAAAGGGCCCCCTCGATCTTGAAATTAAAAATTCATTACTCCCAGTTATTTGGATGAGCTGAGCACTGGAAGGGAAAACCTTTTTATGAGGGAAGGGCCCCCGCAACTGTTTTAAAAAAAAAAAGACTTTTTTCCGTCCCGGGGAAAGCTGCATATTGCCCATTTTGAAATTATCAATTCCCCCAATTTAAAAAGTTTTAAAAAAAAATTTGTTTGTGGGGGGGGTTGGGTTTTTTAATATAAAAAAATTGGGAACAAAGCGGGGAAAAATTGTTTAAAATTTTGATAACCTTCAAAAATTTTTTTGGGGAAAAAAAATAAAGCGTTACTAAAAAAAAAATTTAAAGTCGGTGGGCCCGAAAACCCGGGTTTCAAAAGGGGCCTGTAAGGTGTATAACTTTAGAATTAAAAAAAACCTTTTCAAGGGCGTTGCGGACTTTGAAAAAGAAAGGTGAGAAAAGGGGCTTTGGGATGGGGTTTTGGGGGTAAATTTAAGATTTGGGGATTATAAAACCCCAAAGAGGTTTGGCCAAAAAAAAAGTTTTTCCCAAACTAAAACAGTGCGCCAAAACTAAAGCAAAAAATTTTGGGCAGTATGAAAAAAAAATAGGTTCGAAACCTGACCTTTAAATTGGGCCCTTTGAAAACCCTAAAATTTTTAAAAGGGGGACATAAAAAATTTTTAAATTTAAAAAAACCCATTTAAAAAATTTTAAGGGCCCTAAAAAAAGTTCAGAAAAAGCAATTTAAAACCCGGCCCTTTTTCATGTAAGTCTTTTGCCAATGACAATTTCGGAAAAAAGATTGAAATAAAAGCCGTATGGGAAAAAAAAAATTTCATTCCCCAAAGAAGAGAAGCGGTTTTTTTAAAAAAATGCTTCTACAAAATTAAAAGTTTTTTGGGGCCGCAAATTTAAATTAAGGGCCGTTCACAATAAAAAAATTTGAAAAATTTTTTGCTTAAAAGATTTAAAGGAGAGGGGTGGGGGGTTTTGGGCGTTGTTTTCGTACCTTTTTAAAAAGGGAAAAACAAAAATTTGGGTGGCAAAACTTAAAAAACGTTGACATACTTAAATTTCTGTTTTCAAATTTTTTCAAAAATTGGTGAGGATTTAAGGCCCTAAAAAACAAGCCAAAAAAATCAAATATTAGTCCCCAAAAAAGAAACAAACTTAAAAGCCTGAATTGGATTTAAAAATTTCACAAATTTTGGCCTTTTAGGAAATTTAAAAAAAACTGGGAAAAATTTTTTACCCGAGAGAAAGAAAAAAAAACAAAAAACGGATTTGAAAAAAATTTTAGGTTTAAAAAATTTGGGGGCAGTTTTTAAAATTTAAAGACAAAAACCCCCCCCCTTTTTCCTTTTTTTGTGGGCAGGCCCGGTTTTGGAAAAAAAAATTTTTAAAACCTCGACCTGGTTAAAAAAACGGGTTTTCGTTTAAAAAAAATTTTTAAAATAAAAATGGTTTTTTGTCCCAAAACTTTAAAAGGGGAAAAAAGCATATATAATAAAAAGGGTTTTTATGGACAATGATGACATATAATTTTGTTATCCCAGCAATAAAAAATAGTGAGTGTTTAGAAAAAGTTTTATACTGGGTTTTAGGGAACGCAGACCTAATTTTTATAGAAAAAACCCCTCACAGAAAGAGCATATTTTAAAAAAAAAAAAACCCCTGGGCAAAAAATAGGGTTTTTTGGGGGAAGGGATGCCTTTGGGGTAAGGATTGGGGGTTTTAAAGCCAGAATTTTAAACTTTTGGGTTTTAAAAGACTTTAGAAAATTTTAAAGGCGTTGTTTTTAAATTTCCCCATGAAAAAACAAAGAAACCCCCTTTAAGAATGTTTGCCGGGGGGAAAAAGATGTTATTGAAAACGATAAGGGAAAAAAACCGGATTAAGCAAAAACTGAAAAACTGAAAACTTTAGTAATTAAGTAAATTTAAAACGGATAACCCCATACAGTATATTTGTTTGTAGGGTCGGGAAAAATTTTAAGGGTTTCTTTTCAGAGAAAAAGGAATAGGGGGCCCTTTTTGGGGCCCCTTTCGCCCCAAAAAAATCGGTGGTGAAAACAAGTGGGGGCCAAAAAATTGGAAAAAAACTGGTTTTTTCCCGGAAAACCTGAAAAACATGATACAGGAATCAGAAGGGATTTTAAAAAAAAACAAATTTAAAAAACAACAGAAAAAAAAAAAACAATCCCCAAAGCTCCCCTGGCACAGGGGACCCTGCTCTGTGGCGACCCTTTTTTTAATGTACCCCCCACATCCATTCTGGGGCCCGAAATTTTTTCCCAAAATTTTGATGCCCTTTACATGCAGAATGTTGTTGGGTGAAATACTTAGTCTTCCCCCTGGGGGGGGGGGGGACCCAGCCCCGTATTTGTGGCTCCCGAATTAAGCAGATAATTTACGTCAGTAGGGGGCTTGACAGGGGGTGTTCTGCGAAAGTTGAAACTGCAACACTTTGGAGGACTCCTACCAATAAAATTTTTTTCTGCTGATTTTTTTCTTTAAGATTTGTTCTCATTTCCCTTTTCGTATAGCCGCTTGTAAAAATGGCAAAAAAAAAAAGGGAAAAAACCCTAATTAAAATTTAAAAGGGGGGAGGGGGGAAAAGGGGCAGCCACGGGGAGAAATTTCCATCGGAACGGGGGGGGGGGGGGTAGAAAGTCCCTGACAACCCTTTTTAAATTGTCCCCCAAAATCAGGAAAAAGAGTGGTGACTTTGGATTGACTTTAGGTTCTGTTCACGAAAATCACACATACTTTTAAAAGTTGAGAAAAGGAAAAACCCCCTTGATTCCTAACACCCCCAAAAAACAAATCAAGTTTAGGTGGCTGTTTGCAGCATTCTCCACAGTTCCTGTCGTGTGATTTTCATGTGACACACACACACACACACACACTGACTGAAACCAATTTATTGTCAGATTAACCCATGGTTGTATTGACATTTAAGAAAACATTATGAACAGAATGTCAAGA
Source organism: Conus ventricosus (assembly GCA_018398815.1). Lineage (NCBI taxonomy): Eukaryota > Metazoa > Mollusca > Gastropoda > Neogastropoda > Conidae > Conus > Conus ventricosus. The sequence goes on along the minus strand of CM031598.1, from coordinate 101,672,515 downwards.
TTTTTCATCTAATGAAAAGGAACATAACACACACACACATGCACAAATACACACATCTCTATACGAACATACCCACACCCACACACTCACAAACACACACACACCACACCACACCATACCATACCACCGTACACACACACACACACCCTCATACACTAGCCTCATACACTAGCACACGTACACACATGCACTCACTCTCACAAACATGCATACGTGCACACACATACACACCCACAGAAAAAAGGACATTAAAAAAAATCAAAGAAAAAAAAGAAAAAGAATTCTCCTCATTATATACAGTCTGGTATCCCTTTGCGTCTTTGCCACTCTCTCTCTCTCCCTCTAAGTGGTGTCCTCCTTTGAGTCCTATCCTTACTATCATCCTCCGTTTGCAAGGACAACTCTTCAAACATCAAAGCAATAGACATATGGATGGAATATTTCTACACACACACACACACACACACACACACTAGAGGCCCATGATATACTGGTATCCAGAAACATCAATGCACGCACATTCAAAAAGGAGCTTTACAGCCGTGTTGTTCTTAATCTTTTTTATTTATCAGCCCACAAACATTGTTTTCATGCATCTCTCTCACGCACACTCAATAAACATATGGGTGGTGAAGACTAAAGGAGCACTGAGAACTTGACAAATAGATGTAAAAACGTATAACTATCACAAATGACAAATCATCAGCGATGTACTCAATTTCATTTCCATAGAAGAAATTGTCATCTTAAGCATATAGTGTATGGTTTAACATTTGTACCTCCATAATTCACTGTATATTCTTGATTCAATAGCTTGTGTCTCCAAAATTACTTAAACTCTGATCTCTCTAATATCCTTCTTTCTTGAGAAGAGGAAGACCAAGGATACTAAATCAGCGCATTGTGCAACTTCAATGGTTGATATGACTTTCAAAAGTAAATTATATGCTTTACCAATTATATGCAACTCTTGGCTGAACAGGAAGTGTTACATCTGTATGAACTTTGGAAAAGAGTACGCAAGGGTTTTGCCCCCCACTATGTAAGATGATCTGAAGACACCTTTACAAATGATCATGTGTCAACATTTTCCAGTTGTTCCTCTTTTTCAATATTCCAAACCCAGCTGACTGCCTTGGGTATATCAGGCTAAAACTAATGGAAAAAAAATGAACCCCCAAAATACAGCCACGTCACCAAAAGCCCATGAAGCCTGAAAAAACACATGGGACACACACTACTCACAATCAGCCACTGAGGAAAGAGCTAAGTGATATGTCTTTGTTACTAAAGAGTACCAAGGTCACACTTAGTAATGGGAGGAATAGTACATGAGTAAATATTGCATGAAGGATCGCATGCATGAATGCACACACTTGTTTCTGAGGTTGACTTTCTACTATGCATACTATGCACTTATGTACCAATAATTGCAAGTGCGTGCTCACATGCATGCACGCACATACATGTATGCACGCACATGCACGCACACACACACACACACACACACACAAAAGTAACTGCATCAATCCAAACAAAAAAGTTTATGTGCACACTTAGCGATATAACGCTGTACAGATACACTTGCATTCATACTGCTTGCTGTCTCATCAGCACTGTTATCATCGACAGTATTACAATAGCACCAGTTCTCAATTACAGGCCAATTTCTAAGCACATAACAATCCACACTCTCACTCATACGACAGGACGCCTACCTGGGTAAGCTGATTACAGAGCTGCCTACTGGCACTAATCATGCATTATAATACTCTAAGTACACCACATAATCACACTGCCTCATGTCGAACAGGCCTGTCACGTTTGGTTGTTGCACATTTCTACCCTGACCTAACAGTTGTTTTACAACACACTGGCAGTTGTGAGGAACACAGAAACTGAAAGAACAGCTGGGTTTGGGTTCCAGCTCTTCTGTAATGGTGACCTGTGGGGACATTTGCAAAAAGTTCAAAAGCTGAGTGTTATTCCTCTCTGCTTTTCTTTTTCCTCATATATTTCACCCAGAGACAGAAAATTCAGGCCACATACAATGGAGGTTGCTCTTATAACCCTGTTATTATGAATCCATTGTGATTTATTTCCCTACAGACATCAACATGCTTTCAACGACAGCCCTGTAGGAATCTTTTTAAAATTTCATTGAAAACATCAAACTTTTCCAACTGCCGAAGGAAGTACTGGTGCTGCTGCACCATACTTTCTTCATATATTTGTTTTTCTATGTATTTCTCCCATTTTAAACAATAAGGCTGGGTCAGTTCAAGAAATATGATCTCACAATTTCACTTTCCCCAGTTTTAATGGCTAAAAGCATGATGGGATCAGTCTTTGACATCTTCAGGTCTATGATCATTCTTTTTGCTTTCTATGTCAAGTTCTCCAGTGTGTGTGTGAGTGTGTGTGTGTGTGTGTGTGTGTGTGTGTGTGTGTGTTTGTGTGTGTGTGTGTGCATGTGTATGTGTGTGTGTGTGTGCATGTGCGTGTGTGTGTTTTCCCCTCTTTAATAAATTTTCAGTGTTAGGACAGCTAAATACAGGAATACACAGTCAGACCACACAAAGCATGCTCAAGCAAATTGAACAATTCAAGAAACTTCTGAACCAGGATGAAATCAATGCCAAAATCTGCTTTTTTTGTGTCAAGAAAAGTACGAAAATAATGATGTGACACGAAGAGAGTGGCATATGGTAGACATTAGAGACAGATAAAACAGAAAAAGGATGGACCAACAACATTGCAGAATGGACAGGAAAACTGTCAGCGAAGGCCCAGATTTTGACACACAACTGAAAGAGTTGAAGAAACTTGGTGAACAGGTCTCGAGTGTTGCACTCGAATAACTCATCACTGAGTCGAAGGAGAAGGAGAAGAATCGTTGCAACACAACACTTGATTTCTGCATAACTCTTTCACCCTATGTCTAGTCACTCACTTGAGGCAACTCTAGATTGAGAATCTTGCAATACACCTTACACTGGCACACAGAGACACAGCTATTGGCTGAGAATCTTGCAATACACCACATACTCAAACAGGCAGACACAGCTTTTGGCTGAGAATCTTGCAAACACCATACACACACACACACACACACACACACACACACACACACACACACACACACCACACACACAGAGGCACGCACAGCTTTTGACTGAGAATCTTACAGTATGCCACATACACAAAGAGAAACAGCTTTCGGGCAAGAATCTTGCTATACACCATATACTCACACACACACACATACATTTTCACAAACATGCATGCACACAGAGGCATAGTATTTTTTTTAAGCTGTTAAACATCATAAACATATACCTATCTTTTGTGACAGCTGAAATTGAAGTAAAACTGCATAGAAGCTAGTACTATGACATGCAAAACACCACATAGGCAAACTTTTTTCTCTTTACTTTCTTCTTTTTCAGTTTTTATCAAATTATGAGTATATTTTTTAATGCGCAGATGTATATGTCACAAAACGCAGATCAACAAAGCAAGAGCGAAAACAAAATCAAAATAAGCATCTAATAAAATAACAGGGATGGTAACATCAGCTTACATAAACACAAGCCAATGCTGGTATAATCATGATTGATGGTTTAATACATAATATGAATATAAAATACATAACAAAAAGAATGCTTTCAATCTACATTTTAAAATATTTTCTAGTCAAATAAAGGTTTGTAACTGCTCCAGTTATCATAAAAAGGAGACAAGTTGCAATTTATTATTGCAATAGGTTCTTATATATCAAAATACATCTTCAGCTGTTGTTGAAAGACAAACAGATTTGGTATACATTTATCTATTTTGTGTTCATAAATGTAGTAGCTTTTTCGCAAACATCATACTCCAATCAAATATACTATGAGTAGAAGCATTTTCATCCACCTTAAGAGGCACAATACCCCTTGGAACTGTTACATGGTAAGGTGTAACACTATTTTTGTAAAATACCTGTTCCAGAAATTTCCAAAAACAATTTGTGTGCAGTTCCACTGAAATGGCGAATAGAATCTCTTGCACCGTTATTACAAAAGGTACATGTATATTGTGGTTGATGTCACATTCATGCATTTAATACAATATTTGTGACTACAGTGCTGCGAATAATCCTCAGCCATAGCCACTTTCATTTCATGTGTCTGATTTTATCTGCTTTCATAAAGACTTTTCCCCATATTGTGTCACAGTTTCGATTGCTATTATTACTCTTAACTGTCATGATATGATTCAACTCCCTTATGTATGCTGAGAAAAGTTCTTAACAATTCTGTTTATCACTGAGCACAGCCCAAACCATCATTTAATTCTATGTTAAGCCATTTAGAACACTGCTTTATTGAATGCACTCAACCAGTATGAGTAATGTTATCAAAATGTCTAGCTGTCTGGGCAGTGAACTCTTGGTCAAGTTTCAGATTCTCCATTGTTGTTTAAGAATTTGTGTATAAGATACATTCCTTCTTTAATAAGCTTTTTTTTAAAATCCTTTTTACTATTTTGCCTATTAATATATTTTTCGTTAATGTATGTTCATAGTTGTTGTTTTTTTTCTTTTAACTGCTTCACTAGTAAATCATTTGCATTCCTACTCTGACACAAGTGAAAGAATATTTGATGAGTTCTAATCATGTGCGGATCCTCCGCATCAGGTGGCCTGACAGAATTGCAAATGAGGAGCTATGGCGCCAGACAGGTCAGAGACCAATCGGAGACACCATCAGAATCCGAAAGGGGGAAGTGGATCGGACACATCCTACGCCGAGGCCCGGACAACATCACACGGCAGGCACTGGATTGGAACCCGCAAGGAAAGTGAAAGCGAGGCCGCCCAGTGACAACTTGGCGTAGGACGCTGAACAGCGAGCTGAGTTCCATCAAGCTGTCCTGGGGTGAGGCAAAGCGGGCAGCCCAAGACCGCACACGTTGGAAATCTGCAGTGAAGGCCCTATGCTCCTGATGGAGCGATGAGGATTAAAGTAAAGTAAAGTAAGTAATCATGTTTTGTTTGAAAAACTATAGAGTTCATGTGGATGTTTTTCAAATTGTGGTCCATATCTTTGTATGTTTTTCTAGAACATATCATCTTGTTGCAATGTACGTATGAGTTTTAAATCACAGGTCCATAATACTGCAGCTACTGCATTTATTTTCTTCCACGATACTTAGCTTCTCTTTCCTAGACTTTGGTCCCATTCACATGGAGTGTGCTTGTGGAGTGTGTGTGTGTGTGTGTGTTGTACACACGTGTGCGCATGCTCACACACACGTGTTCATCTTGTTTCAAAGTGAACTACACAGCCAGGGTCATTAACATGTTAGTTTGAGAGACATATGTTTTTAAAGCACTGCTGAACTATAACGTCAAGTGATTTCTTGCCATCTTTATGTTTATTTCATGCATTTCCTTGTCTGGTTTAAAGTGTTGACAGTTTTCCGATTGATTTGGAGTGTAACTAATGGTCATAGACGCTTTGCCCTTTTCTTTCTTTTTTTCCCCCCTTTCTTATAACTGTTTTTTAAAACTTTGAACTGTATTGTCATTGTTTACTTTCTTTTAACTTTTTTGGTTTGCACAGACATGTTTTGTAAACATAACATAGATTATGTTGACATGTTTGAGAGGTTTTAAGTGCCCTTCAGAAAAAAATGGCAGTTAGCAGCCGAAACGTGATCTTCAATGACAATGCTAACAGAAAGTTAAAAGAACAGACTACGAAACGTGACCTTCAATGACAATGCTAACAGAAAGTTAAAAGAACAGACTACGAAACGTGACCTTCAATGACAATGCTAACAGAAAGTTTAAAAGAACAGACTACGAAACGTGACCTTCAATGACAATGCTAACAGAAAGCTAAAAGAACAGACTACGAAACGTGACCTTCAATGACAATGCTAACAGAAAGCTAAAAAAACAGACCTACGAAACGTGACCTTCAATGACAATGCTAACAGAAAGTTAAAAGAACAGACTACGAAACGTGACCTTCAATGACAATGCTAACAGAAAGTTAAAAGAACAGACTACGAAACGTGACCTTCAATGACAATGCTAACAGAAAGTTTAAAAGAACAGACTACGAAACGTAGACCTTCAATGACAATGCTGACAGAAAGTTAAAAGAACAGACACTACGAAACGTGACCTTCAATGACAAAGCTAACAGAAAGTTAAAAGAAACAGACTACGAAACGTGACCTTCAATGACAATGTTAACAGAAAGTTAAAAGAACAGACTACGAAACGTGACCTTCAATGACAATGCTAACAGAAAGTTAAAAGAACAGACTACGAAACGTGACCTTCAATGACAATGCTAACAGAAAGTTAAAGAACAGACTACGAAACGTGACCTTCAATGACAATGCTAACAGAAAGCTAAAAGAACAGACTGTGAGCAATAGACAGCATAACAACTGCATCCTTGAACTGCCAAGGAGTATGAGATTTAAAAAAAATGATGTGACATGTTCCGTTACCTTAGGACAAAAAGATACTCAGTGCACTGCCCGCATTAACCAATCATTTCAGTATAAAAAATAAAAATAAAAAACAAAAACGTCGGTTCACAGTAAGCTTATAAATCCGTCTTCTGATCCACTTGTCCATCCAGATTCCATACAGACGGCTGTACTGCTTTTGAATAATTTCAAATTAAACTAAATCATACAAGTGCAGGGGGAAATGGCTGCTGCATGATCATCTTTCACTTTTATGGGGAAAGAATTGCTTCTAGTGAATGTGTATGACCAGAACAAAGACGATCTTACTTTCTATAACACATTAATAAAAAGAACAGAAAATTACAACAATACCACGAGTGAATGGAACCCTGTCCAGACATGGACAATCATAATCATCAACATATAAACAGTCCTAACACTAGGGAAGTGGTAGAACACATAAGGACATAACTTGGTTTAGCAGACATAAGGAGAGAGAGAGAGAGAGAGAGAGAGAGAGAGCAATCCGTAAAGTAGTCATTAAAAAGTCGACTTGGTCTCTTCTTGTTACATGACTATCTTTCTCTCTATTTTGAAGACACTAATATTCTACTTGGTAAGCATTCCAACTATTTGATGATTACATTTATTGGATGATCACAGTAAGCTGAAAATGTGGTAGGCATGAAGATCTAAAAGGATACTGAGAAACAGATTTTCAAGGAGATTAGAAAAGAAAACTCCACAAGTCATCAAAGAGGATGCTGCTGAATGATTCAGTGAAGCACAAATTAACCAAATATCAAAAGATCAGGTAAAACTAAAAAATCCTGACAAACTTCTGGATTTCATGCTCTTGAAAATAAGAGGTAAAACAATAGCTTATGCTTCCAAGATGAACAGGTAAACAAACTAGGAAGAAAGGTCACTTATTAAAGACACACAAGCTCTTCGGGGGGGGGGGGGGGGGGGGGGGGGGGGGATAGGAAAGGATTGTGACTGACATTCATGTATCACCACAGAAAAATGAAGATTTAAAAAGAAATCATTACAAAAACGGGGGCAGGGTACTTTTGAGATCAAAAGGAAGGTGGATTACTATATGTCTTGATAAATTATCTAATTTTAAAACACAGACCAGCATAATCTCTTTGTACTGATTTTGAAAAAGTGTTGGGGATTTGTGATTTAATCTTTAAAGGTTTATGGCTTTGGCTGAAGTATTTCCCAGTGGATTGAAACTTGTTGCATAATATAAAGCTGCTCTTTGGAGAATGGCAAAGAATTCTAAATTGTTTAAATGTAGAAAGAGGATTCAGACAGGGTGATCCACTTTCTCCCTACTTGTTTTGTGTGTGTATGGGGGGGGGGGGGGGGGGGGGTGTTAGTGAGTGTGTGGACGACGTGAATTATATGTGTGCACAAAAAATTCTAGCTATAATGATCAGAGAAGACAGTGTAATTGAAGTCATTCAAATTAAAAAAAATTGGAGCACAGAATTCTTCTGAATCTGCAAATGATACTTAACTGAATGAATGAAGACGATAAGACGTCTTTTGAACATTTTTTTCTTTACTTGAGAAATTCAGAAAAGCTTCAGATCTATTCATGAATGAAGATCAAACACAAACAGCATGACTAGGAAGTACGTAAAGATCCAGATAATATTTTGTCCACAACTTAAACCGATCTATGTTTAAAATTCTTGATACCTGGTTTACTCAAGACTTAAAAGGTTGTGTTGTCTTAAACTATAACGAAATCTTCACAATGGTAGTGATGCTTTTTAGAATTTGGCACAAAGAACTGTTATGTCCAATGGTAGAGTTGCCAATCTAAAATCACTTGTGCTGACTAGGCTTGTACACCTAGGAATTCTATTACCAGACCCATCTGACCTATTCATATAGAATTGGCAAGAATTGAACTTTGTCTGGAACGGGAAAAAAGGTTAAAATTAGAAGACTTCAATCAAAACCAGTAAAACATGGCAGTTTGAATATACCAGACACACAGACGCATATATGCTTTAAATTGTCATGGGTGAAAAAAAAAAAAAAATTCCAACAACAAAACACAAATGGAAAAACATTGCACACAGGCACACTTACGTGCATGCAACAATACCAGTCAAGATGTTAGCCGTTAGTCCTGCAGAAGTGAGTATCTCTCTTATTGCAAAAGGTAATATTGCACTAAATTAAGTTGATTATCAAATGTGAAAGGTCATGTAAATGCATATTTACGTTCATGAATTGTGGCTATATTTACACACTGGCATTACTATGTTGGCACATAAAAGGTTAAAGTCCCGTAACCTAATGACTGAAGGGGCAGTGACATGTCAGAGGGCACAGCACTATGGAGGAATGAGACCAATCCTCCTCTTCCAATGCCTTTGCCTTCCTTGAAGTGAATCAGGTCCCCAACTAATGCTTAGCAGATACGCAGTGTCTTTAACCCTTTAAAGTCTAACCTCGAAGATTGTTTCAGTCTCACGACTGTCAATTCCACAACCTAGCCCTCAATGAGCCACTTACATTCACACACATCTCACTCTTTACAACTACTTTTAACAATGCGTTTTCAACCATTAGCGTCTGCCACTAAAGAATAACAAGAAGCAACTCTCTGGCAGACAACAGTCATCACATGAACACAGATTTAGATGGAAGTAAGTTGAGCAACACAAAAACATTCAAATGAACACAGATATATATATGGATATAAGTTAACAGGCAGGTAATGTTCAAATGAAACAAAGGATGCAAGCGGAGTGCTAACAACTTACATTGAAATGAACACAGATTTCAAAATACAAGTTAAGCACTGGTTGACACTACTCTAATGAACACAAATCTAAATGGGGTTAAAGTGCGCACTAGCAGATTATACTCAAAAGAATACACATTTACATGGATCCAAGCTAAGCACTCGCATTATGACTGGATGCACTTACAAATGCACATGTGGGCAAGGCAAATATACAACAGGAACTTGGCACTAGCTACCAGTTGATGAAACCATACAGCAGTGGCTCTAAATTGAAGCGCTGCTGCTTTGGGGGTGATTTTTTTCTTTTAAGATGAATGACATATCCAAGAGGAAAAGAATTGCAGATAATACAGACAGAAAGACAGGCGGTTATAGCAACATTTTATCCATTTCATTCAAAGCCAGGATGTGTATATGTACTACCACAAACTATATCTGTCAAAGACCAACAGGAGCAGTTTAGTTTCTGTAGTAATAGAAGGTCATTTCATATCTATGTAAAAAAAAAACACACAAAAAACAAATCAAACAAAACAAACCCTTGACCAGCACAATAGATTTTCCTTGCATATTCACATTACGACTGATACTGACAGATTTCATCCTTACTACGCTAAACTGATACAAAAAAAGAAAGAGAAAAGGAAATTTTCACTACTAATATGTTTTGGTCGACTTAAATGTCAATAGGATTATACCACATAATATGCTGCATACACCAGTAGAAAATACTGTAATACATAAAACTGCTCACATATGTTTTTAAAAAGAGATTTCTTTCGCATATATCTATAAGCATAATTCCAGTAGAATTTTCGCACCATCAACATCTGACTAAATACTGTTCCATAATCTTCTTTTAATTTCATCCTCTTCTCATCAGCATTAACTCAATTATGGCCCTCTCCAAGTTACCCAGCCCTGATATGGCCCTTTGCGGTCGGCTGGGCTATAAGCAACATTATCTTATCTCCAAGTTACCTTCCGAACACTTGCTCCCCTTTCCTCTGTATTTAAAGAAAAAACCTTCTCACTCCTCTTCTAACCTATTTTTAGACACACTCACCTCCCAAATCTCTCTTCTCTTCTTCTTCCTTTCATCAAACATTGCACCTGACTTCTATCAACGATGACTAGCGCCTTCCATAAAATGTTTTGTGATAACATGGTGACATATTTCTGATCTGCAACTTCCCAAATTTACTATGGCGGGAAAAAAAGGATAGCTGCATACGAACTATCTTCAAAATTGTAAAACAAAAAAAGTGATGATTTTTTTTATTTTAGTTTAAGAAAACAGGTTGACTACAGGATAATCATACAATAAAAAATTTTTTAAAATTTAAAAAAACTCGCATCAATACTTCGAGTCGGTTTCAGCTGGATTTTCAGTAAATTAAAATGCAATAGCTGTCGCGTCAGTTTTTTTCAGCTGGATTTTCAGTAAATTAAAATGCAAAAGCTGTCACGTTCCATGAATTAAGTCACATGCATGAGGAATAAACTTCACCACCTCCAGTTGGAAAGCATTTTAAACACCAAATGATTTACAAAAAGTCATGTTTAATTGATGATGTTAAAATGTTTTTGTTTTTAACTGAAACAAACAGAAATTAAACAAGAACAAATGTATTAATGCTACAAGGTACAAAGTATCTGACAGACACAGGCAGATATAAAGATATACAAATAAAAAGAAAGAACAGACACATGAATTACACATACAGCTTGTGAAAAATAATTCACAATGAAAGTACATTATCACAGGTATGATATTATTGCAGCAGTATTCTTGTATCATTAATGCCTTTTTACATGATTGCATATTTTGTAATTACCACTTTAAGGTAAATCTATTGCACACTGTTAAAAAAAGTCTATGTAACTATGTATATATATACACACATTAATAATAATGGATATTTCCAGATAAAATGAAATATTGCCAACACACACACACACACACACACACACTCTCTCTCTCTCTCTCTCACACACACACACACACACACACACACACACACACACACACACACACACACACACACACACACACATATATATATACATACACAAACACACATAATTTTATTATGGGAAATCCACATAAACGCGCACATACACACACACACACACACACAAACACACAATAAAACTAGATAGCACAAATTACATATCCCAGACAAACGACATTTTGTTCCCCAACATGATTCAAAAACGTAAGAACAGCAAAACTGTCTTCATACATGACAGTGTCAGTTGTCATGTCCTTTGTCTGAAACCTACAACAATTCATTCTTCCGCTAATACAATTTTGACCAGCAATTTACTCTGCCTCAGAATCCTTATTCCCATCTCAAACTACAGAAAGAGATCAGAGCAAATAAGTTTGATTTGGTAACCTTAAATCCTTACATATTGAAAGTACTACACATTAAGTGAGAACAACTCTTATGGTAGTCAATTTCATTTCAGATCCTCCGTAAGAGAGGCTCAGTGTGATTGTACCAAAGCAAGTGATGGCCAAGTCGTCCTGGGAAAGCCCTTTAGGCTTACAAACCCTGGCTGCTAATTGCTGAGAGAAACCTCTACAGGTGCTAGAAGCAGCTCTCTAAAACTGCAAAACCATTCTTCACACATTAAAGAAATCCAAGCTAAAAAATCTGCACAAACACAGAAGTGGATAGGGGAAGTATTAAAAAACAACAACTAAACAAAAGTATACACACATTGTATACTGCCCACTCTTCATATTTATGCAAGTTGTTCTGCCAAGCTGGTTGTTTTTTGCTTCACTGCAAGTCTTTTTACTGCAAGTGTTTTAGCACTGATCCCGAGTGTCTGGGGTGTGTGGATACAATCTGCTTATTTCAGTTCATCTTTGTGCAGCATCTAGCAGCTCAAGGGTTTGTATCCTCCTGATGCATTGTTAGACATACGGAAGAAAACAAGGTTTTGAAATGTAAGTTCAAAGAGGTCATGACATTTTACTAAAATAATAAATACAATATTAATAAATAACCATTCTATTTTCTTCCCAACATTATCTCTTTAGTGAGCATCATGTCCAGTATGTTGTAAAATCACACAAAAAGTCGTGTTGACTGTGACACTGATGATAAAGAAAATATTCCTCTACAGTCTGATCTATCATCCTCACCAGCTGTCAACTCCATCTCTTGAATCTTTTCAGACAACTCAAGACACAACCTGCGCTGACGTGTGTTCTTCGTTTTCATTTCATGGTAACCAATCACACCATTTTCTCCTGTCTCACTTCCTAGTTTGAACTTACTCAAAAGACAGACATGGAGGAAACAATGGGAGGAGAAATTAAGTTAGATTCTGTAGAAGAAAATTTTCGGTGTCACATAATGTCACGATCCAGTAGCACATTGCCTTTTTTGACCTCAGAATTCATTGCGGACATTGCAGCATTCCATTCTTCACGTCTCGCACAGGGAACACAAGAGTAATGACAACAGTATCAATCCTACAGGCTGCTGTGCAGGGATGATATGTACCCCCCATTACTCCCTGTCCAAGATTGTCTTGCAGGGTACAGTGGTGCGTAGACATTATCTCGACATGATTCTCTTTCCATCACCATTCTACAGGGTACAGTGCTGGGTGGATATATATCCCACTCTGTCCAAGACCATCCTACGTTGTACAGAGGAGTGTGGACATGTCTCTCATTGTTACTCCCTGTCAAAGACCACCCTACAGGGTATCATGCAGGGTGGATACAGATCTCACCATGATACCCTGTCCAAGACCACCCTACAAGGTATGGAGGGTGGATACATATTTCACCATGATACCCTGTCAAAGACCACCCTACAGGGTATCATGCAGGGTGGATACAGATCTCACCATGATACCCTGTCCAAGACCATCCCGCAGAGCACATTAGAGGGCGGACATGCGTCTCATCCTGTCAGTCCCAAGACCCATCCAAAAGGATACAGCAGAGGGGAACATACCTATCAATATGACTCCCTGTTCAAGCCGTCCTACAGGCTAGAAGTAGTGGGGGGACATGTATCTCACCTGATTCTGTATCCACCATGATCCAACTGAAGGTGAATGATAGATGTTCCAGAGACAGGCTGAGAAGAACCGTACTAATGACAACATGGTACATAACCATGGACAGGGGACTCTGGACGTCCCAAGCTGCCCAGGGCTTGTCGCAGACTTCCAGTTACCTAATCATAGCAAGATAATAATGATGGATCCAGCAGCCCAGGCTGACGGGCATCTTTGTGTTGACAGTCCCCACATGATCTTCCAACACGACTCATTCCACTAGAAATGAGGGGGTGTGCTGCCTGAAGAGAAATGAGACCTGGCCGAGAAATAGCTCAGATCCTGAGTGGACACCGACGTGTCTGACGGGAAAGACAACAAGGGAATCTTGGGTGAATCATGACCTAGTCCAAAAGCAGCGCTGCTATAGGGGGAGGGGGAGGGGTACTTCAGCTGAACGTAGCTTTTCTTGGTTCCGATGGAGAGGGTGGTGGGTCTCTGTGGCGCTGTGGTTCCCACTCCTGTCCGGGCAGGCCCCAGAGGGTGAGAACACTGTCCTTCAAGCTGGCACCCCTCTGAGGACTGGTCATCTGAATTAATATCACTTGGGCAATACCTGTGAGAAAATGAACCGGCGGCTGTGGCAGTCTGGTACTCCTGCTGATGGTGAACACTCTCCTGCATGCTCACAGGCCGACCCTGGGGATTCGGTGAAAGCCTGAGGGGACAACTGACAACCGAGTGCATGGAGCTACCGCACCTACAACTGTCTGAGATCAAGGGACTGTACACCATGGTGTGTTTTAATGTCGGGGGGTCAGAGGTCATGGAAGAGTCACTGTCTGCGTAAGAGGAACGATGAGATACTGGCCTGGGACTGAAGCCACCTGCATCAGAACACTGTCTGTGGCGATCTGCCGCCAGCAAACTAAAGGCAGAGGAGCAGTCAAGGTCCTGATCCACAGCAAGACTTGGTTGTTGGTGGGCTTGGATGCCATGATAGGTATGCCAGTACCCTTCAGGAGTCAGCTGCTGACGCACACCCATGTCGTTCTCCGGTTCAATGAAGGCGTCCCGCACAGCCCCAGGTAAGCATCCCGACGACTGCTGATGAAAGAATGCTTCTTCTTTTTCTTCAAACTACCCTGACCAGCGTGACGTTTGGGGTGAAGCGCCATGTTACTGGACAGACCCAGGTCAAACCCAGCACCAAAGACAGCTAAAACTGATGACATTTCAATCAACGCCGACTTAAGGTTGAACATTTTTCGTTTCAGGCTTCTCTCCCTTCGTGTCCTGGACGTTAGGGATGACTGTCGACTGCTGACGGCTGAGGAAGCGAGAGAACTCTCCTCCATCCCGGCCTCCTGATTATCTGTGAACAACCAACAGGGTGAATGCTTTGTCTTTCAGTGACATGGACATCATATTAAAAAAAAAGTAAAAGCAGAACTAAAGTAAGAGAAAAGCAAGAGCACATTCATGAGTATTCCTAGCATTCCCACAGAGCTTTCAAAAGATTTAAAAGAGAGAGGTGGGGTGGGAGAGAGAGAGAGAGAGAGAGAGAGAGAGAGGAGAGAGAGAGAGAGAGAGAGAGAGAGAGAGAAAGGACTAATCCTTGAACTGATAACTGAATGCAATGTTCTCCCTAAACTCTCATTTCATTTCTCAAGGCATGGGAAACTTTTGGCCAGACTTCACTGTCACTTAATGTGTCATGCAGTAACCTAACTGTCTGATCCGAAGAAAAAAAATTTTTGTTTTAAAAGAAAACTAAAATATCACCTTTTATCCTGCATTTTGGAGCAACAAATAAGATCCAAAGTATTTGATCAAGGGAAAGGTGGAAGTGAGCATGATGTCCCCTGTCCATGTGAAGTGATTCAGATATCACAGTCAGCAGACAATACAGGAAAATAAAAGAATAAGGTGTGTGTGTGTGTGTGTGTGTGTGTGTGTGTGTGTGTGTGTGTGTGTGTGTTGTGTGTTGTGTGTGTGTGTGAATGTGTGTGTTAGTGTGTGTGGTGTGTTGTGTGTGTGTGTGTGTGTGAGTGTGTGTGTTAGTGTGCGTGTGAGTGTGTGTGTTAGTGTGTGTGTGTGTGTGTGTGTGTGTGTGTGTGTGTGTGTGTGTGTTGTGTGTTGTGTGTGTGTGTGTGTGTGGTGTGTGTGTGTTAGTGTGTGTGTTAGTGTGTGTGTGAGTGTGTGTTAGTGTGTGTGTGTGTGTGTGTGTGTGTGTGTGTGTGTGTGTGTGTGTGTGCGTGTGTGTGTGTGTGTGTGTGTGTGCGTGTGTGCGTGCGTGCACACAAAGAATTCATTATCAGTACGTAATCAGGTCATAATGTCATAAGAAGGTACAAATATGCAGGATCTGGTCTGTGTCAGGAAATTTTCATTGACCGCTCGTCTACTGGCATGTTACATGCACCTTTGAGTCTAGCTAAGTTCCTTCATTTTAGTACCACAGACACAGTAGCGAGGCATCCAACCCTGACCATTATGAATTGGGTAAATGCAAAGGTAGGCATCCAATGAAATCTTGTCTAAAACCTTGATCTCAAATCTCTTTTCAGGTGTTCACTCACTTCTTTCAGCTAGCTCTGAGCCCCATGCATTGTGGTTTCATGACTTTGCAGATGGGGTGTACGCACCAGCCCACACTCAATGACACCTCACTGATGTGACCTTTCATTTACATGCCCATTACTATACAGTTTTTCATGCAGATACAGACTAGTCCACCCCTCATGATACCTCACTGATGTGACCGATGAAAACTGTCGCAGAATTTACATGCCCATACTATATAGTTTTCATGCAGATACAGACTAGTCCCCCACTCAATGACACCTCACTGATGTAGCTGAAACTGTCGCAGAATTTACACACCCACTACAATAAAGGTTTTGTGCCAAATCTACAGCTTTCGGACCCTAACCTGCATTTGGTGAGAGCTCTTCAGCCATGACGTAGGGGGATCTCTTAGGGTGGTCTGTCCTCATGGAACGTGGACCCCATGTCTTCCCCTTTTTCCCGCCCACAGCTGCACCCCTGGGGTCTGCGCTGGGTCTGAAATTACACACAGTTCATGTTACACCTCCTGTGTGACTGGTCACTGGTGGGGTCCAGCACCAATCAGTTGGCTTCCCTGTTCTGGATGTCATCATACTGCTTCTGTGAACATCACCTCTATATACTGTGATTCATCTGCATTTTGACATCTTTCCCCTACATACTGTGATTCATCTGCACTTTGACATCATCCTCTATATACTTTGAATTCATCTGCATTTTAACATTCATCCTCATTATTTCTTTGAATTCAACCCGCATTTTAGCAAACATCCTCTATATACTTTGATTCTCTGTATTTTGACATCATCCTCTAATACTTGATTCATCTGCATTTTGACATTTTTCCCTATTTTACTTGATTCATCTGCATTTTGACATCACCCCCTATATACTTTGAATTCATCTGCATTTTGACATCATCCTCTATATACTTTATTCATCTGCATTTTGACATCATCCTCTATATACTTTGATTTTTCTGCATTTTGACATCATCTCTATATACTTGAATTCATCTGCATTTTGACATCATCCTCTATATACTTTGATTCATCTGCATTTTGACATCTTCCTCTATATACTTGATTCACCTGCATTTTGACATCATCCTCTATATTACCTGTTTACATCACTCAAACTTGAATTAACTGCAGAACACCCTATATATTTGAATTCATTGCATTTTGACATCACCCTAATAGATCATCTGTTTTGACATCCCTCTAAATTTATTCCTGCAGACATATCAAAATTTGAATTCACGCATTTTGACATCATCCTTAAAACTTTAATCATTCATTTGACATCATCCTTAAACTTAAATTCATCTGCATTTGACATCCCCTCTATATACTTTTCACTGCTTTTGACATCACCCCATATACTTGAATTCCCACGCCATTTTGACAAACCCTATAACTTTGAATCATCTCTTTAACTCATCCCTAATACTTTGTTCATCTGCATTTGCCCATCCCTCCCCAAACCCTGATTAAACCAATTGGGCACACCATATACTGTGATCTTCTGCAATTTAACATTCCCTATTACATAATTATTTAAATCTGCATTTTAACTCATCCTCTCATACTTGAATTCATCTGCTTTTTAAACATCACCCTTTCATACTCTAAATCATCTGCATTTAACATCATCCTCTATACACTTTGAATTCTTTTTTTTTGTCACTGTTCAGGATTTATATGACTTGGCTTTTTTCATTCATTTTTCTCTCTATATATGAAAGGCTTAATAGTAAACAGCTGAACGTAGCTATTCAATCTGAAAATTTAATTGTCACTTCTTATCTTCAGTCAGTCTGTCTTGCACTCCGCATGCACGTGAATGCACATACATACACACACACACATGCACGCACACACGCACGCACGCACGCAAGCACGCACGCACACCCCACACACACACACACACACACACACAACACACACACCCCACACACACACATACAGAAGCCAATGGGCCCCGCTGCCCGTAAATGCATTTCTAATTCACTGTCTGACATTTGCAGGAGTGTGTACACAGTGTAAGAAGTGTCCATCTCTCTCTCTCTCTGAGTCTGTCCACTGCATTCTGAAAGGAATTTTTCAATCATGTCTTGATTTCTTGATACAAAATAGAGGTTGGTCTGTTCACAAAACCCACACACAAAGCTGCGTTTTTTAAAAAACACATGCACACACATATACAACACATACATCCCCACACACACAAACACATACACACCAAACACACACACACATACATGCAAACAAAACAAAACACACACTCCACAAACACACACACACACCTACACACACACACATAACACACACACACACACACACACACACACACACACACACACACACACACACACACACACACACACATACACCACACACACACACCCCACAGAGAACATACAAATCATACAACTCACATGCCCCTGGCCCTGAAGCGGGGAGCAGGGAGGACAGGGAAAAGCAGGCAGAAAGTCAGGCTGGGAGGAATATACTGTCTGGCCATATCATGTGTCACAGGGTTTCTCTCTGGACCGTGATATTGTGACGGAAATCTGCACAAATCGGTAAGAACATATGAATCTTTTTCCCGTCATATTCTATCCCACAATCACTTTGAAAAAAATACCCTCCAAAAACTTGCACTAAATCACTATCACCTAGAAACAAAGTGGAATGATCAAAATACAAAAAATCCAATAGTCTAAGCTCCTTCCCAGTGAAGACTTGCTTTTATGTAATTCTTTTTGTTTTTCTTTTGTCTATAGCAGATTTATTGGTCGAATTTCATCATGAAAAGTATACATTTATAAGAAGCTAACAATTCAGTTGATTTTTCACCATTCAACGATCAAACACATAATAATTCAATTTTTTCCCACACAACACATTACACATAATAATTCAGTTGATTTTTCCTCATTCAACAACACAACACATAACAATTCAGTCAATTTTTCCCCTTTCAACAATATGATACACATAACAATTCTGTTAATTCTTCCTCATTCAACAACACAACACATATGATAATTCCATGATTCTTCCCCATTCAATTACACAACACACATAATAATTCAGTCAATTCTTCCTCATTCAATAACACAACACACATAACGATTCAGCTGATTCTTCCCCAGTCAACAACACAACACATAATAATTCAATCGATTCTTCCCCAAGCAACAACACAGCACAACACACATAATAATTCAGTCGAGTCTTTTTTTATTCAACAACACAACACACATAATAATTCAGTCGAGTCTTCGCCATTCTTCAATCGATTCTTCCCCTTCAACTACACAACACAACAAATATAACAATTCAGTCAATTCTTCCCCATTCAACAACACAACACACATAATAATTCAGTCGAGTCTTCGCCATTCTTCAATCGATTCTTCCCCTTCAACTACACAACACAACAAATATAACAATTCAGTCAATTCTTCCCCTTCAACTACACAACACAACACACATAATAATTCAATCGATTCTTCCCCATTCAACAACACAACACAATACACGCACTGACCAGAAGGCTGACCGATGGCCTTGCCTCCAGATCGGGTCAGTTTCAAACGCAGTCTGCCCGTTGTGGGTTTTTTGGGCCGGTCCTGCCCTTGCTGCAGGATGAGAATGCTGAGCTCCCTCTCCAGCAGGTCAATCTCTCTACAGGTCAGCTCCTCTTCACGCTTCTTCAGCAGATCCTCGTGGATCTTCTGCTGCAAGGCCGTCTTGGTCAGTTCCTCCTCTCGGCATCTCAGCTCCTGGAAGATTCATTGTAGTCCGTATCACCGTGTTCATTCAAGCTGCTTTGAACAATGCTTCATACACTAGAACTTTTCTCTCTCTCTCTCTCTCTCTCTCTCTCTCTCTCTCTCTCTCTCTCTCCCTCCCTCCCTCCCTCCCTCCCTCCCTCCCTCCCTTGACTAAGACTCTGATATTAACTGTTGGTGAGGTTTTTGCACAAGTGACCGGTTTTTTTTCCAACCTAGCATTTAAATCTCCACATTCCCTCTTTGCGGATGACGTCTAAATATATGAATGCATTTTATTTTTGTGTCACCTATCCTACCCAATGGCCTGCTCTTCTCTCAATGGTGAAATGGAATTTAAGCAAGATTTTTCAGTGATACCTTCATGGATGGGGACCTCAGTTTAAAGTCTCATCCAAAGGACTGGGAAGGGAGTGTGCACAGAGGTTCACTTTGAAGAGAAACTCTCTTCCAACCTGAATATCTGGAGTGGGAACAGATCCCCAGACCTCAGAACAATAGCCTAAAGCCTTACTCAGTAACCCAACCTCTCCAACAATTTTTCTTTCTTTCTGTCTGCGTACGCAGGCTGATACTCCTGCGGAGACAGCCTATAAAGACAGGCAGTGGAGTTTTGTGTGTATGACCGTTTTTTATCCCGCCATTAAGGCAGCCATACTCCATCTTCGGGGAAGGTGCATGCTATGTGTAACGTGTCATCCATACCAAAGGCCAAACTGGCCTTCTCTTCCGAAAGTTGGTGATGGGATTTTACGTTTGTGCAAGATGTGCGTGCGTTCACACACGGAACCTCAGTTTATAGTCTCATTCGAAGCACTGTATGGGGAATGGAGTCAGAACCAATGTTAACTCCGAGGGAAAAATCCCCCTGTACCGAAATTTGAACCCGCAACCCCAGGATCACGAGTCCGGCGCTCTACCAGCTGAGCTATTCTGGCCCCCATCTCCAATAATGACTTGTAGAAATCTTTAAAACCCAGGCCTTCAAAGGTATGAAGTGTAATTCTAGAGGCATTTCATTTCAGTGAGAGACAGAGGAAACACGTCAACAGCTGCACAAAATCTAAACATTTCTTTAGAACATTCTCCGATCTGTTTGCATAACACAACAATCACAGGTGCATCAGTCATCCCAACCTTTTCTCTGCTTCTAAGTTCCTCGAACATCTCCTCGATTTCTAAGCGCCAGTCCTCCCGCAGGTGTGCAAGGAATCGTGGGGGGTGGTGATGAACGGTGAGCTGGCTATCTCCTCAAGGCGATGGAGGATGCTCTTGAAGCTAGGTCTGCCATGGGGCTCCTGGTCCCAACAGTCTGCGGCCACCACACACACAAACCAATTACACAGTCCTCCACATGGCAACCAATTACACAGTCCTCCACATGGCAACCAATTACACAGTCCTCCACATGGCAACCAATTACACAGTCCTCCACATGGCAACCAGTTACACAGTCCTCCACATGGCAACCAATTACACAGTCCTCCACATGGCAACCAATTACACAGTCCTCCACATGGCAACCAATTACACAGTCCTCCACATGGCAACCAATTACACAGTCCTCCACATGGCAACCAATTCAGTCGCCGATGCAAACAAAAATCACCAGTCTGCGGGCCACCACAAACACAAACCAATTACACAGTCCTCCACATGGCAACCAATTCAGTCGCCGATGCAAACAAAAATCACCAGTCTGCGGGCCACCACAAACACAAACCAATTACACAGTCCTCCACATGGCAACCAATTCAGTCGCCGATGCAAACAAAAATCACCAGTCTGCGGGCCACCACAAACACAAACCAATTACACAGCCCTCCACATGGCAACCAATTCAGTCGCCGATGCAAACAAAAATCACCAGTCTGCGGGCCACCACAAACACAAACCAATTACACAGTCCTCCACATGGCAACCAATTCAGTCGCCGATGCAAACAAAAATCACCAGTCTGCGGGCCACCACAAACACAAACCAATTACACAGTCCTCCACATGGCAACCAATTCAGTCGCCGATGCAAACAAAAATCACCAGTCTGCGGGCCACCACAAACACAAACCAATTACACAGTCCTCCACATGGCAACCAATTTAGTCGCCGATGCAAACAAAAATCACCAGTCTGCGGGCCACCACAAACACTAACCAATTACACAGTCCTCCACATGGCAACCAATTCAGTCGCCGATGCAAACAAAAATCACCAGTCTGCGGGCCACCACAAACACAAACCAATTACACAGTCCTCCACATGGCAACCAATTCAGTCGCCGATGCAAACAAAAATCACCAGTCTGCGGGCCACCACAAACACAAACCAATTACACAGTCCTCCACATGGCAACCAATTCAGTCGCCGATGCAAACAAAAATCACCAGTCTGCGGGCCAACCACAAACACAAACCAATTACACAGTCCTCCACATGGCAACCAATTCAGTCGCCGATGCAAACAAAAATCACCAGTCTGCGGGCCACCACAAACACAAACCAATACACAGTCCTCCACATGGCAACCAATTTAGTCGCCGATGCAAACAAAAATCACCAGTCTGCGGGCCACCACAAACACAAACCAATTACACAGTCCTCCACATGGCAACCAATTTAGTCGCCGATGCAAACAAAAATCACCAGTCTGCGGGCCACCACAAACACAAACCAATTACACAGTCCTCCACATGGCAACCAATTCAGTCGCCGATGCAAACAAAAATCACCAGTCTGCGGGCCACCACAAACACAAACCAATTACACAGTCCTCCACATGGCAACCAATTCAGTCGCCGATGCAAACAAAAATCACCAGTCTGCGGGCCACCACAAACACAAACCAATTACACAGTCCTCCACATGGCAACCAATTCAGTCGCCGATGCAAACAAAAATCACCAGTCTGCGGGCCACCACAAACACAAACCAATTACACAGTCCTCCACATGGCAACCAATTCAGTCGCCGATGCAAACAAAAATCACCAGTCTGCGGGCCACCACAAACACAAACCAATTACACAGTCCTCCACATGGCAACCAATTCAGTCGCCGATGCAAACAAAAATCACCAGTCTGCGGGCCACCACAAACACAAACCAATACACAGTCCTCCACATGGCAACCAATTTAGTCGCCGATGCAAACAAAAATCACCAGTCTGCGGGCCACCACAAACACAAACCAATTACACAGTCCTCCACATGGCAACCAATTTAGTCGCCGATGCAAACAAAAATCACCAGTCTGCGGGCCACCAGAAACACAAACCAATTACACAGTCCTCCAAATGGCAACCAATTTAGTCGCCGCAACAAAAATCACCAGTCTGCGGGCCACCATAAACACAAACCAATTACACAGTCCTCCAAATGGCAACCAATTTAGTCGCCGATGCAAACAAAAATCCCCATTGTAAACTGAATGAATTTCTGTTTAGAAAGCAACTACAATTAAAAAAGAAAACTCCTTTCCTTTTAGTGCCTGTATCAATCTGACCAAATCAAATTCTGACCAAGTACTTCTATATGGCAACAAAAAGTTTTACATATTTCTTTGTTATACACTCATTATGTACAAAACAATTCGTATTTAATTTTCATGATTATCTGACAGCTTCAGCTATGAGGATCTGGTGTCCTTTTCCCCAGCTACCTAAAATCAAACTGCTAGAACTAGAGGTCCTCACTTAAGAGCAAAAAATCTATTTGGGGACTGCTACACAAGCAAAACAGAAAAAGAATAAGCACAGTGTGGAACTGAACTAGGTAGTGGACATAGACAAGTACACGCAAGAAAAACAAATTCCCTCATCATAAAAAAGAGAGCAAAGAATTAAAGAAATGGGGGAAAAAAAGTGTGATCTGTAAGCTGAGAGCTGCATTCATTTCAGTTGAGATACTTTATGCGCTCATGTCTTTTGTACAAAACATAGGTACATGAAATGCTTTAAATCTGGTTAGAGGAAGAGTTCAATAATTCTTTATCATTTTGACTGGAAATCCTAAGTGAGAAAGGACACAGAAACAGCAAGCAGCAATCATGACAGATAATCTTAACGGAGGCCGGGAGAAATTTCCTTATTTCTTCTCTGAACCTTTATCTGCATTTGTGCCAGAAGAACTGATGCCATTACCACAATTCCTTTCTTGTGTTAGACAAGTAATTGCTTCACCATAGGAACAAAAGTTTCTAATCCTTTTCGTTATTTACTCATCATTTCATCTTTATTATCATAACTTTACAATTGCTGCGGTCTGCCGTGGTGTTTAAACACACAGGCATTCACATAACCAGACAGAAGCTTGGAGAAGAGCTGTGGACAGGTGGAAGGAATGGGTAGGGTCAGTTTGTTGATGCCACCCCATACGCCACCCCCAGAGCGTCAATCCCCTTGTAGGGGGTCTCCCCGGTCAGCAGTTCCCACAGCACCACACCATAGCTGTAACAGAGCCACCCACAGACAGCATAACAAACAATAATAGTATCAATAATCACCACCGCTGTCATTAGCCACCCACAGAGAGCATAACAAACAGTAACAGTATCAATAACACCACCGCTGTCATTAGCCATCCACAAAAGATAAGATAATAATGTTGCTTATAGCCCAGCCGACCGCAGAGGGCCACATCAGGGCTGTCACCACGTTAAAATCAACTCACAGTTGACAGCATAATAAACAGTAATAGTATCAATAACACCGCTGTCATTAGCCACCCACAGACAGCATAACAAACAATGATAGTATCAATAACACCACCGCTGTCATTAGCCACCCACAGACAGCATAATAAACAATAATTGTATCAATAACACCACCGCTGTCATTAGCCACCCACAGACAGCAATAATAAAACAATTAATTGTATCAATAACACCACCGCTGTCATTAGCCACCCACAGACAGCATAATAAACAATAATAGTATCAATAACACCACTGCTGTCATTAGCCACCCACAGACAGCTATGATAACAAACAATAATAGTATCAATAACACCACTGTCATTAGCCACCCACAGACAGCATAATAAACAGTAAATTGTGTAATAGTATCAATAACACCGCCGCTGTCATTAGCCACCCACAGACAGCATAACAAACAATAATAGTATCATAACACCACCGCTTTCATTAGCCACCCCACAGACAGCATAATAAACAATAATAGTAACAATAACACCACAGCTGTCCATTAGCCACCCACAGACAGCATAATAAACATAATAGTATCAATAACACCACGCTGTCATTAGCCACCCACAGAGAGCATAACAAATAATAATAGTATCAATAACACCGCCACTGTCATCATGATATCAAAGAATTTACTGAACATACCTGCAACACATTTGAATCTCATACTAAAATTTGGCAAAGGCATTCAACACTGAAATTTTATCCATGACAAAAAGGAACACACAAAAAAACAGGGGGGAAAAAAACCACTGACTTGTCAGGACCTGATAAAGCCTACGTAATATACTAGAATACTACGGGTAACATTATAAGCAATTTCTGGAATTTTATCATTTCAAATTATAATAGATAAATGCAGGGAAGGGGCAGTGGAGGATTGGGAATGAAGTTGGGAGTGGGGGTGAAGGGAGTGGACAGAAAAAAAAAAAAGCATGGCATGTTTTATATTGTATCCCGTGCAGTGTTCACGAAATTGGAGGCGGGTGGGGGTGGGAATGGGGTTGGTTCTTTCTTCTATTCTCAAATTCTTGTCGAGCGTTGTTCATATAATGTCGTGTGTGTGGGGTGGTGTGTGTGTGTGTGTGGGGGGGGGGGGGGGGGGGGGGGAGGATAGAGTGGGAGGGGGGGATGTGGCTTGTGCATCTGTTTTAGTGCTTGCTTTGTGACCTATTGTTTTGATGCCTTTTTCCCAATATTGTGCAATGTTAATGGAAACTTTTATTTTTCCTGTATTGTAAAGCGCTCTGAGGATGAGTCTTCTCTCATCGAAGAGCGCTATATAAGCTCGATTTATTATTATTATTATTATTATTATTATAAACGGCCACAGAATCTGATACTCTTCCTTTTGTCACTTTGATGAATGTGTCGATTCGAATAATTACGATTATGCAAATAACGACGATCCTAAAGCTGTGATCTTGGACTACATGACTGGGCTGTGCCCTTCGCTTCTTTTCAAAATGCATTCAGGCGTCAACCAGATCCAAAATAACATGCACATATGAGGTATCATTCCGGAAAGTTGAGCAACAATTAACACTTACAAACATTATGTTTAAGTGGATGAAACATGACTGTGTGGTTCCAGTCTTCTCATTCGACCCCATAGCACAACTCAGAGTAGAAGCTGGTTGGGACCAAACAATCCAAAAATTATTTGCCTCAAACCCATGATCAGCAACATCAAGCCCTCACTCTCACCCTCCCTCACACTCTACCCCCTCCTTACCCCCTATCTCCAATGCTAACCACTTGCGCTTCTCGTCCCTGTCCCAAGTGAAAATATACCACATCCTGTCACAGTCCCATTCCTGAAGCTTAGTTTATCACAGTGAACATCAGTTTGTTGGCTACCAGCATTATCTTTTCAGTGGGCACTGTGTACCTCCACACATCGCTGCTTTTGGAGAAGCGAGAGAACTTGATCACTTCTGGGGCCATCCAGGCGTAGGTCCCTGCAGTGCTCATGCGCGTGGTCTTTTCCACCTCCCGAGCAAGGCCAAAATCCGTGATCTTCAAGGTTTTGTTGGATAAATCATCAGCCATCACTGCCTCCTTCACCAGAACTGCACATCAGAATGCAAATGCTAGGATGACCGATCATGCTTGTATGCGCATGCATGTATACACAGAACCATACATGTACGCACATACACATACACATATCTGAGATACACACGCATTTTTGCATAATGTAAAGCATACAATAACCACACACATCCATGGTACACACACACACCACACACGCACACGCACACGCACGCACGCACACACACACACACACACATGCGGGGCCACGCGCACACACGGGGGCACGTATGCACGCAAGCATGGACGCATGCATGCGTGCACGCACGCACACACACACACACACACACACACACACACACACACACACACACACACACACATACACAGACACACACATGCACAAATCAATCCATATGGTAAAAAAAATCATGACAGGAAGAACAAAGAATCAAAGGAAATAATTGAAGAATGTACTTTCAGAACAATGAATTATCATGGACACAGAATTCACAATAAAAGAAAATATCCACCCGTCCGATTGTCCATGACAATTAAATTTTCTGGTGGACAAGTAAAATTCTCTCACTCCACTTGTCTGTCAGGCAACCAATATTTGTGTCAATCTAAGTTGGGCTGAGAAGTACACTTCAGTTCAGACTGATCGCACTTCTCCTTTCTCATTTCACTTTCGCACCTTCACTACCATCACTCCTCTACCCTTCACACCCCTCCCCTTTGCCCCCCCTCAGTTTATTCTCATAATGGAATTGTAGCAGAGTTATGTTTTACAGTGGCAAAGAGTTGTTTCTATATATAAAAATGTCAGCAGCACACAGGAGTTGAGCTTGGTCAGCATAGAAATGAAAAATCTATAATGGATATAGTTTGGAACACATGTGTGTAGTGAGGAAAAGACAGAGAAAAGAGACAGAGAGCATGAGAGAGGTTAACTGTAATCTTAGGTCAATAAACGAATGTGTCAATGGTTGTAAGACCACAATTCTATTCTGTCTTCTTTTCTTACACACTCTTAAAAGACAATGCAAAAAAAGATACCCTAATAAACAAATTTATGCATTGCGTTACATTTATATATCTCTCTCTAAGCTTTAACTACACATGAGCAGCATATGCCATTACTGAATTGTTTGCTGACTTGTCATACACTACTGATGGACCATGGTTACTTATCTTTACTATCTTTTTACTTACAGAAGACAAGCAGAAATTTGGGGGAACAAGTAGATTTTTTTTATCAACTTGTGCCCTGGACAACTGAAAAATACTTGGGAATTTCTAGCCTTGATGGATCCACTAGACATTTTTTACTGGCATAAGAGGATAAAGTTACACAATTCATTTACAGGTACAGCCAAAATGGAAATGTATGCTGGAAATCAACAGGAGGGAAGAAAAGACAGACCGTTAATGGATGTTAATTACATTTTGCAGCAGACAGGTTGCACAAATTTCACTGACAAGATTGAAGACTTCAACTCGAGTTCAACCTGGCTACTCCTTAATTTTGATCCTGCTGTAGTTCCTATCTTTTCTTTTCTTTTTAGCTGTAACCTTCTTTTCCTTTAAACAGGAAAGACATTCATAGTTCTTAATGAATGCTTTCAACTGAATTTTGACCAGAACTAAAACTACTTTCAGCATTTACATTTTTTACAAATGTAGACCAATAGCAATGCTATTCTTTTTTCATTCATATCAGATAAATTCAAAGACCTTTGCAGAACCGAAGCGAGTGTCTACTTCTCATCTCAACTGAAAATGAATGATTTTTAACACTAACAACAGTTTCAGGTAATTCAGAATATGTGAATAACTGCAATGGGACAAAGAAAGTGTGGTAAAAACAAATGGAAAAAAAAGTTATGGTATGTCCATCTAAAAAGTGTGAGGATCACACTTAACCGTTAATAACCTTGGTAATTTCTCCACATCCAGCAGTAAACATGCTTGTTTTAGGTCTTCAGATTTTTGTTTTTGTCTGAACAGCACTAAAATGTAATTTGCAGGGAGGTCAAACCCTCCACATGTAAAACTTAATAACTGAAATGTATTAAAGCACCATTCGTAGAAACTTAGCAAACATGATGTTTGAAAACTCTACTTCTTCTTGTAAACAGTCACAGTAATGGTTTATCTTCACGACAAAATGAAATGCAGTCCATACTTCTTCCAGTCTATGTAATCTTCTTCTGCCTACGCAGGCTGATACTCCTGCGGACAACCCCTGTTTAGAAAGGCA
Organism: Conus ventricosus; assembly: GCA_018398815.1. NCBI lineage: Eukaryota > Metazoa > Mollusca > Gastropoda > Neogastropoda > Conidae > Conus > Conus ventricosus. The sequence continues at coordinate 101,643,862 of CM031598.1, read as the reverse complement.
AGGATTAATCCCATCTACCCAACAAAAGGAGTGGAGTTTTGTGTGTATGATCGTTTTTTTTGATCCCGCCATTAAGGCAGCCATACTCCAACTTTGTGGAAGGTGCATGCTATGTGTAACGTGTCATTCATACCAACGGCCAAACTGGCCTTCTCTTCCGAAAGTTGGTGTGTGCAAGATGTTATGCATGTGTTCACACACGGAACCTCGGTTTATAGTCTCATTCGAAGGACTGTATGGGAAATGGAGTCAGAACCAATGTTAACTCCGAGGGAAAAATCCCCTGTACCAAAACGGCCCGGCGGAGATTCAAACCCACAACCCCAAGATTATGAGTCCGGCGCTCTACCACTGAGCTATTCCAGCCCCCAGTCTATGTAATCAATTTCACTTGTGTCAATCTCCAACAGTCTACAACTAAAGATTGAAAGAACTAAGTCTGACTTTTTCAAACATCAAATATAATTCATATTATTTCCTTTTTTGAGAGTTCAATGATTATCCTCCTTCTGTGGTCATCAGCACTGAAGACTGAAGATGCATAAAAAAATAAAATATGAAGTCAACAGAAATTAATCAGATGCTTTACAAAAGTTTGTTTGCTCAAATAAATTCAAAGCACGGTTTCAAACAAATCAGAATGTGATGCATGCTAGAACTAGAAGCTCTGTTCATGTTCCAACTCCAGCCATCTTGTAATCCTGAATTAGTGAATAAATCTGCTGCAAGTATGGTGTGTGTGTGTGTGTGGTGTGTGTGTGTGTGTGTGTGTGTGTGTGTGTGTGTGTGTGTGTGTTACATGTGCATGTCAAGTCAAAATGATCTTTTACTGAGGGTTAAAGAATGAGTTTCACAGCTTTTTTTCCCATCCTGCCCTCCTGCGTGTGAGTGTGTGCAATTGGCTAAATGCCGGTTCAGATTTTCCTTTGTTCTTTTTTTTTTCCTGGAATTTAATCAAAATGACCAAATTTTTAATGAAGAGTTGTCACTCAAGTAAAGGTTGTGTGTATCATTTAGATGCAGGTTCTTAAAAACTGTTTATTACTTAATCTCTTTCAATTATCTCCAGTTATTCTTTATGCAACTGAACTCTGTGAGTGTCCATGTGTGTATGTGTATGTGTGCGTGTAAGTGAGTATGAAAGAGTGAGAGAGAGAGAGAGAGAGAGAGAGAGAGAGAGAGAGAGAGAGAGAGAGAGTGTGTGTGTGGTGTGTGTGTGTGTGTGTGTGTGTGTGTGTGTGTGTGTGTGTGTGCATGTCCGCGCGCGTGTGCTTGCAAATTTTATAAGTGATACCTCTCTCTCTCTCTCTCTCTTACTCCTCCATTGGGGTGTAATGATCTCAAGAGTCTACCACTTTATCTGTCAAAATGCACAAGTATAGTTTGAAGGGTGCCAAATATTAAACTGCTGACTCAACTAAAACTAACAGGAAAACCTTTACTCAATGTGTGTGTGTGTGTGTGTGTGTTAGGTCTTCAATTTAACGTCTATACACATTGTGATATTAGACGAACATAATCTATAAGAATAACATTAACAGCAACAGCAAAAAATGGATAACTAACTATAAAACATCGAAGAATAACCGGTCATAACAAGGATGTTACTAAAACACCAGTTCCTATTTTACAAAACAGAAAAAATAGGACTTTGATGCAATGAAACAGCAATTTTACACATAAGTGATAAATCGGTTACAACTGTATCCAGAGAACAATTATGTAGAGGTGGTAGTTGAGGTTTTAATTGCTTGCAGTGGAAAAGTATGTGGGAATTTGTTATCATTTCACCACAAAGGCATGTTATACTTTTGCAAAACTTTGTCTTAAAAGCGTTAGTTTGATCTTATATATTAGCGAAATTATGATCCGAGACAAACTACATTGATAAAAAGAATGAAGTGTGTCAAAGTTTAACAGCTGGTTTATGCGTGTATCAAGAGAACATCCCGAATTTTGTTGTTTTTTCCTAAAATGTTTCCAGCATGCATTTTCTAGAAGACTGTATCCCTCATGGATAGACAATGGGATACTGATAACCTCCGACCCGCTAGTATTTTTTCGCTCCCCGTTTTGCTGCTCTGTCTACTCTCTCATTAAACTGAATCCCACAATGAGAAAGAACCCAACAGAAACTAATTCTTGTACCCCTAATAATCAAGAAATGTATTACTATTAGGTGATGAATATCTGTAATCAGATCTTGTCTTACTATAGGGTTTGTTTGCGAATAAAACCGATTTTGAATCGACACAAAAGAGGACTTGGAATATTGGATTTGAAAAATCAGTAGAAAATACAATGCTATTTGAATGGCAGTTAGTTCTGCTGTAAAAATAGATCTGTTTTTTTTCCCAAAATAATAAGATTTTTCAATTTTCAATGAAGGAATTGTAAATGCTGCACCTGCTTCTTTGGTATCCAAAAGAGACCCATCTGGATGTCATGTGTGTGTGTGTGTGTGTGTGTGTGTGTGTGTGTGTGTGTGTGTGTGTGTGTGTGTGTGTGTACGTATGTGTGTGTGTGTGTGTGTGTGTGTGTGTGTGTGTGTGTGTGTGTGTGTGTGTGTGTGTGTGTGTGAGTTTGTGTGTACATGTATCATTGTATGTCTATGTACGTGCATGCCCTTGCAAACATTCAGCTCCTTCCCTCTCTCTCTCTCCCTGAGTTTCATTCTCTGAGTCTCTCTCTGTCCACAGGGAGTTAATGATCCCAAGAGTCATTTATCAACTACCAGCCAACATGCATGCATAGCTTTCTGGTGCAAAGTAAGAAACTGCTGAATCAGCTAAAACTGAAAGGAAAACTTTTCCAATGTGTGCATGTGTGTGTGTGTGTGTGTGTGTGGTGTGTGTGTGTATGTGTGTGCGTGTGCGCATGCGCGTGCGCACGCATGTGTGTGTGTGTGTGTGTGTGTGTGTGTGTGTGTGCGCGTGCATGCGTGCGTGTGTGTGTGAGTGTGTGTGTGCATGTGTGTGTATAAGGTGTGCATTGTTGATGATATTGATATTGTGTGCATACGCATACATGCGTGTTGTGTGTGTGAGCGTGTGTGTGCATGTGATCTGTGCTTATATACATGTTTGTTCATGTATGCATTCCTCTGTGTGTGCGTGTGTGTGTGTATGTGTGCGTGTGTGGGGGTGGGTGGGGGGGTTGTTCCAGTTGTGTATCATTGATGATATTGATATTGTGTGCATAATATGCATACATGTGTATGTGTGTTGTGTGTGTGTGCGTGTATGTGCGTGTGATCTGCCCTTGTATACATGTATGTGTGTTCATGTATGCATTCCTGTGTGCATGTCTTTATTCAGTGTTGTGTGTGACTGTGTGTGCGTGCGTGTGTGTGTGTGTGTGTGTGTGTGTGTGTGTGTGTGTGTGTGTGTGTGTGTGTGTGTGCGCGCGCGCACGCATGCTCACACACGCATACGTGTGTATACACTGTGCATGTTTGTTTGTTTTCATTATATAGGCACTTGCATCCAATCAAAATCAATTACGAAGAGAACATTGTTATAATCTTGAACAGGAAAAATAACTGCTTAAATAACTTACTATTGCTTGATTTCAAATCTCTGTGGATGAGAGTCAGCGGCGCTTCCTCGTGAAGATACTGGATACCTCTGGCAATCTGTTGAGCCCACTGGACCAAAATATCGGGTGGGACCTGCCGTCCACACAGCACCCTGTTTAACGAACCGCCAGCAGCATATTCCATCACAAGACACAAATTGGGTGGTTTGAGGCACACTCCCCGGAGCGTAGCGACGTTTTCATGATCAATAACCAAAACAGTTTGGCCTCTTTCCTGACATTCTCGATGGCAACACTGATAGATTCGTCTGGGTCACATCTTGCAGCTTTCACTGCCACAGTTTCATTCTTCCACAAAACCTTTGTAGACTTTGCCGAAGCCACCCACACCTATCACTTCTTCAAGTTCCAACTCCTCGTAAAAGTCTATCTCAAATGGTCTTTCGGTTTGTTTTCCGTCCCGAGTGGTGTTTTCAATGTTCATTTGGGTTTCTCTGGCTATCAACCCACTCGGGAAGATGCCAACTTCCCCATCTGCTTTTCCTGTACACAACCCTTTTCCCCTCAGACTCCGTTTCCGAGCATTTACCTTGAACCAGATTCACCTTTTCACGCGCAAGCTCCTCGTTTCTGTCGGCCACATAATCAAAGATTGCAGTCCACAAGGGACTGAATTCAGAATTATCTCTTTTCAGGGGATCATAGAACTTGCTTGGTTCCATAGAATCGGTATTGAACCATGCACCTCTCATCCCAACTACATCACTGCCAATGGCATCAGCTCGACGGGAGGGGATGTCGACTTCTGCAAAACTCGATCTAGGTTACAGGACGCACAGACTCATCGCTGAGATTCAGTCGCACTTTCACAGCTGTTTTGAACAACTTTTGTACCTTCATCCGTCTCGTTTACTTAATCCATTATCGGTAAAAACATAGCTGGTTTTGATTTCAAGAGTTCATTAGGATCACTGGGTTCGCACAAAATAAAGTTGTGCGAAAATTGACAGCATCCAAAACACCCAGCCGCCATGATCATGCACTTTGACCTTATACATTTACATACAGTTTAATAAAGGTCACATGAGGTCAATTCGGCAATCGGTTGACATTGTGTGGTTGAATCTGCGGTCAGATGGCTTGGCGACGTACAGCAGTCAGATGTCAAGCATGTGATTCACCCGATGTGACGCACTTTCCCCGCAAAAATGGGTCAAACGGCGCCAACGTATTTTGAGATTGCCCAACATTGGCATACGCCAACAGAGATATACCATATCTTGAACTGATATGCTTATTCATGAACTGCGTATGCTGCAGAATTATATATCTCTTTACACTTACTTCCCATCCCACGCACATCTCTCTCTCTCTCTCTCTCTCTCTCTCTGATCAATACAAATCAAGCCTAGCTCACTTTGGACCATAATTATGCACTTCCGACGAGTCTACAAAATACCGATATTTTCACACATTTGAAAGAAAAAAACTTACATATACTGTCTTTCAAATTTTGATTAAGATCATCCACGTCCATCAGATGCGTGGTGTAATTCAGATAACCAACACCTAATCCACGTGTGTTTTTACTATATCATTACCAGCATTCATTAGTTTTTAGTTACTCTCCCAAAGTGATTCTTGCTATTTACAAGTAGCCTATTCCTGTTTCAAAATAATTTGCTGCTATTAATGATTGGACACGCTATGCCGCTGCGTGCCAATGAAACTAATATATGTGAAAGGTTTACAATGTACTCGTGCAGTGTAGCGCCTAGGCCTCAGTGTGTGCTCAGCGTGCTATTGATATCATCATGGGCTGTTGTGTTTTTTTCTTTAATCTATTTTTTCTTTTTTTCTTTAAAAAGTGAGTAGGATAGATCATAGCATTACCCTTTTTCTTTTCTTTTTCTTTTCTTTTTTTTTAATGATTCACTTCCTACATTTTATTTCTTTTTTTTTCTCTTGTTTTCCCTCTCCCCCATAATATTAACGCATGTTTGAATCTCTCTCTCTCTCTCTCTCTCTCTCTCTCTCTCTCTCTCTCTCCTCTCTCTCTCTCTCTCTCCACGCCTTCAACAATACGATAACATTATTTCCTCACAATTAATGCCTTGAGAACCGATCTCGCTTTATGAACAAGGATGTTAAAAGTGAATATTTCCTATGTGTGAACTTGAACGCATCTGACTCATGTAGGCCTGTCACTACTTTTTATTTCTCCTCAGACTATGGTGATGAGACTGTTTTGGTGACTGATGCCCCTTATATCATCTTTCCACTCAGGAATATTATCTATTAAGTAGGCTATAGCGTGTGTGTGTGCGCGTGCGCGCGCATGTGTGTGTGTGTGCGCGCGCGCGCGCGTGCGAGAGAGAGAGAGAAGAGAGAGAGAGAGAGAGAGAGAGAGAGAGAGAGAGAGGCGAAAGGGGCGTGTTGCGTTTAGTGTATGAGCCCACGACTATCTCTCTCTCTCTCTCTCTCTCTCTCTCTCTCTCTCTCTCTCTCTTCTCTCTCTCTCTCACCTTAATATCCAACATGCAGTTAACAAGACATCAGATATATCAACACTGATTTGGAAACCATGGTAAACCTTTTCATATTTTGGGGCTCTCTGAATCCAGATTAACTACACACATTACCGACAATGATGTAGCTATTCCAGGATATAACGTAATCCGGAAAGATCCTGCACAAACGAAAGAGAGGGGTCTTCTTATCTTCATCAGCGAAACCTTAGCTTCAAACGACTTCTACACCTAGAACGTAACGGTGTAGAATGTGTCTGGATAGAAGTTAAGCTGAAAAGAAACCCTTCCCTTTTGGTTGGATTTTGCTACAGGAACCCATTGAAAGAGTAACTGGGTCGACAAATTTATTCCGATGATGGATGCAGTCTCACTAGAATCCAAGGAAATTATTTTACTCGGAGACTTTAACACAGACCTTCTGAAAGCACAAAATCAATGGACGCAAGCATTCAATCTGTTTAACCTGCATCAACTCATCGAATCTCCAACGAGAGTCACACTAACTCTAAGACACTTATCGACCATATTTATGTTTCAGATAAAACTCACATAGCAGAAGCCTGTGTCCCTGTTCTAAACTGTAGTGATCATTACCCAGTGTGTGTCACATGGTCCAAAAAAGGAGTAAAAATTCCCAAAACGGGACACAAGACAATAACCTACCGTTGCTTTACAAACTTTAACAACCAAGATTTTCTACATGACTTGCTTACCTCAAATCTCTCATCCGTTTACAACATAACTGATCCAGAGTTGCTGTGGAATTTTGGATCAGAACATTTACAGAAATATATGATAAACACGCCCTCTAAAAACGATTAGAGTACGACATAATCCCAAACCGGCTTTGGTACACTAAAGAGTACAGGAGGCAGGTTATCTTAGAGATCTGCTTAAACAACATGGCTATGAAGAGGAATCTAGAATATTGAGAAATGCAATAAATTCACAGAAGCGCAGAGAAAAAACGAAATACTATCGAGAACTAATTTCATCAAATCAGAACCCAAAATTGGTATGGAGAGCTATTAACGAGCTTACAAACAATCAATCTTCTTCAAAATCAACTATAATTAAAGACATCTCTGTCGAACAACTGAACACCCACTTTTGCACTATAGCCAATAAAGTTGTCACGGCTGATTCTTCAAGATCAAACGACCTTCAAAAACTGAAACAATATTGCCATGATAAAAACATCACGTCTGAACTTTATATTCCACCAATAACAGTATTAGAAGTCTATCACTACCTAACACACCTAAAACAGTCAAGTACCTGCGGGGTGGATGGCCTAGACGGCAAAATTCTCAAACTATCAGCTCCAGCAATTACAGATACGTTGACATACGTCTTCAATCTGTGTATCGACAAAAATCATTTTCCCAATAGTTTCAAAAAAGCAAATGTCATTCCTATCTACAAAGCAGGTGACAGCTCAGATCCTGCAAACTACAGACCAATCTCGATCATTTCCACTCTTTCCAACCTTTGGAAAAACACATAAACAAACACACATTACACCACCTTATACATACCACTTGCTTCATCCAAGACAGTCCGGGTTCCGACACAACCATTCATGCCACACAGCACTAATCAACCTGGTTGATGACTGGCTAAACAGCAACAACAACACAATATTGTGGTGTCCTATTTATTGATTTCAAAAAAGCATTTGATGTGATAGACCACAACCTTCTTCTTAGAAAATTAAAATTGTATGGCTTATCCACAGGAACTCTTACGCTTTTTCACTCATTATCTCACAAATAGGCAACAATGTGTGAAAATTAATACAACCTTCTCTTCATTTCAAACACTTTCCTATGGCGTCCCACAAGGCTCTATCTTGGGTCCCTTATTATTCACAATTTACATCAATGATCTCCTCTACATATCACATCCACCTGTGAACTTTTTGCTGATGACACAACAATCCACACAAATCATTCTGATGTTACTGTTCTTGCACAAACTTTACAAGAAAGTGCGAATGATCTCGTGAAATGGAAATGAACTAAATCACATGTCGCTTCACCCTCAAAAAACTAAATCCATGCTTATTACAACCAGGCAAAAAAAGACAAAATCTCACTCTTAAG
>CM031598.1:101625689-101633189 GCA_018398815.1 Conus ventricosus | reverse complement strand
GTATAGTGTCCTTTAGTAATAGTGGAATAATCTGTCCTTCACCCTTTCTTTCTGTCCTTCACGTATTAATCTATTCTATTAGTACATTGACAGATCTGATACATTATTAAGTATCTATAGATTTGGACTGCAAATCAATTCAAGTTTTGCGGTCCACAGCCCAGCCAATCATGAAACCCATCCCAGGATGCCACCGTGTAAAAGTCGATCCCGTAATCCGAGTTATGGTTAGAAAATTGACTTGCATACTGCATAGAATATTCAGACTGTTCAAAAATATCTTAAATCTAAAAGTAAAAAATTTCCCAAAAGTGTCCTACTATCTTAACTTTTAACAGATATAATTTAATAACGCAGGAAAGAACAACAATAAATCAACAAATCAAAGAAAATACCAACAGGACTGGAATGCAAAATTTGGGAAAAAATTTTAAGAAGCTGAAAGTCTTTACAATTTTTTCCATGGATAATGGCTCATAGGGTAGCAGCACGCCCCCTAAAGTTTTTAGTAATGAGTGCTTTAATTTCAGAACAGTGTTAGGAGTAAATGCTTTAGTAATCTGGTTCCAAAATATACAAATAAAATCTTTAAAAAATTTTTGTTCTAAAAGCATTTAGACGAAGTTTAAACAAACAAAGCTATGTCTGGATTTTGTATTACTAAGAATGTCAAGAGTAACTTGAATCTGCGAAGGTTCATTTTAAACCTTTAATACAATTTTGTGAATATTGACTGTTGATGTCATCAAATATTATCAAATTCATCTTTAGATAGTTTTTCAATATGTTTATAGCATTCATGTAAATCTAACTTTATATTCAGCTGTATTGTTCCTTCAACATTACTTGAGTGTGTGTGTGTGTGTGTGTGTGAGTGTGTGTGTTGTGTGTGTGTGTGTGTGAAAATGCATCAAGTTTTTTTACGGCGGGTGGGTGGCAACAAGGCCGGATGGAATCCACTCCAGCTAACCGAGTTATTGATTCACACTGATCGGGGCGCACGCGCACACACACACACACATCACACCACACACACAAAACACCCACACACACACACACACACAAAACAGTTGACATACGCCGAGGCGCACACACACACACACACACACACACCCCACCACACACACACACACACACCCACACACACACACGCTCGCACGCACGCACGCATGCACGCACACAACAAACCGGCCCCCGTTACTCATTTAAATAGGCCAATCACTGACCCCCTGGTGTCCCTCAGTCAGGGCTCTGACGATCCTCGGCCCGGGGTCGTAAATAATACTGTCGCCGGGAATTGTATCGCGCGATAGCATTCACGTGAAATATTGTTGCAGCGACAATAATTGCTGAAAAAAAATGTCGCGCGACAACTTTTCACGAAAAATGTCCCATAGAATATTGTAGCTGTCCATTTCCCGGGAAATACTGTCGCTGCGACACGATTTTATGAGCGACAGTATTATATACGACACCCCGCCCTCTTCAGTCGGATTTTGTTGTTGCATTCTCTCTCTCGTCTTTAATTAAGAGTCATATAAAACTACTCGCAAATCTCAGCTTGTTCGACTCCCTGATCTACAGGCACAACCAGGATAACCTGTCGCAACCCTCAACGCTAGAAGTCAAGAACCAGTCATCACTGCAACCCATCAGAGGAGACACTGCACTAAATACCTTCTACGTAAGCCACTATGTAGGTAAAACATTCAGTGTATAAACTGCAAAATACCTTCCACGTAAGCCACTATGTAGGTAAAACATTCAGTGTATAAACTGCAAAATACCTTCTACGTAAGCCACTATGTAGGTAAGCATTCAGTGAATAAACTGCAAAATACCTCTACGTAAGCCACTATGTAGGTAAAGCATTCAGTGTATGAACAAAATACCTTCTATGTAAGCCACTATGTACGTAGGCCTAATTGCTTAGTTTTGAGACTGAGTTACCGCGGCGTCGTTCTTTGGAGGTTGTCGCTATGTTCATGCCACGAAAGTGCACATAATAATAATAATAACATGAATTGGATGTCAGGAATAACGTCTTTGACACACTGTCAAGGGAGCGAAACCTCATGCAGAAGCTTAAGTGTAATAGAGAAGAGGATGATTGGCCAGTTAGCAGTCGAAACCCAGCAAGCGCAGATCTTTTGGCTGGTAGTAACCATCACAGAGGTTTGGATCGGAGGGTTTCTGGGTTTGGACCTTTAACAGTCGGGAGGGAGTTGAATTGTTCACTCAGACCTCGGCGCATTAAGCAAAGTGCACGGGGCTAAGTCAGCTGAAGCTTGTTCGGAGAGCGAGCCGAGCCCATGACATTCACTTGGAGAGTACGAGTCTTGACTTGTTCAGCTGGTATTGCTATTTAGGCACCGTGCTGATTCTGGTGTCCAGGCTGGTTTGAATGCGTGTGGACGAAGGGGTCGTAGCTTTATGTAGGATAATTATTATGTGAAAGTGATATCAGAAGTTGCTGGTAATGACGGAAACACACACACACACACACACGCACACACACACACACACACACACACACACACCACACGCACGCACGCACGCACGCACGCACGCACACACACACACACACACACACACACGAGAGAGAGAGAGAGAGAGAGAGAGAGAGAGAGAGAGAGAAGAGAGAGAGAGAGAGAGAGAGAAGAGAGAGAGAGAGAGAGACTGAGGCTCGATAGAGCGTGGCTTGGGAAACTAAAGTAAGAGCAAGATCTAACGCTGCGAAAGGTGCTAGAGAAAGAAATGTCACATAAAAAAAAAAAGAAGTCCAAAACCCAGAGTGGGGGCGAAATACTCTAGGAAGAGTCCCCTAGCGACGACCACACAGACTCGGTCCTGAAGCTAGTGCCACACGACCCACGCTGTCACCATTATAGGCTGCATTCTGTTTGAGAACTGTGTGTGTGTGTGTGTGTGTGTGTGTGTGTGTGTGTGTGTGTTGTTGTTGTTGTGTTGTTGTTGTCTTCAATTTAACGTCTATTCACATAGTGATATTAGACGGGGGGGGGGGGGGGGGGGGGGGGGGGGGGGGGGGGGGGGGTGGGGAGGGCGTGTGTGCAAATTTGTGTGTGTGCGTGCGTGCGTGCGTGTACGTGCGTGCGTGCGTGTGTGTGTGTGTGTGTGTGTGTGTGTGTGTGTGTGTGTGTGTACACCTGGCCAGGTAAGAAACCTATCATCGGTGTATAATCCGGATTTAAGGAACTGTCCATCTCCTGAGTTTTTAATTTTGCTCATTTCTGGACTCCAGTTTATCCACAGAAACGCTGCTATACAAGCAAAAGATGAAAATCTTCAACATCAAGTAGATCCTCCTGCATACCGAACAGCCGATTTAAAAAAAAAAAAGAAGAAAAAGAAAAAAAAAAATGAAAGAAAGAAAAAGAAAAAAAGCGCTCAGTGATGGGGAAAATCAAGTGAGATTGTAGACTTATATTTCTGTTGAATTCGTAAAGAAAAGAAGGAAAAAAAAGCGGGGGACTCGGGGTGAGGGGATGGTAGGGGAAGGAAGGATATGATAGTCAAATAATGAACATCCTTATGGCAGATAGCACGAGGCTTTGCTGAGTGTTTGACATTCCCTTAATTTTCTTAGTTCCTTTCTCTAAACATTGTGCTAAATCCTGTTATTGGATGCTGTGTGTGTCAGAGAGAGAGAGAGAGAAGAGAGAGAGAGAGAGTTACGTGCGCGCGCGTGGTATGTGGTGTGAATTGTCTTCAAATTTAAATTGGAACATTGCTGCTCTGGATGGTGTACCTTTACCAAGAAGACACACGGCAACTTCAAGCAGCGATAGACTTGACTGATGCTCGCATGACGACAGAGCAGCAGCAGTGAGTGGCAATTTCAACCGAGCTGAGACAAGTTTGTAAGCAATGTCACGTCTAATTCCGTTGCAAAATCAGACTCAAGGGCCATTGCAAATGGATAACAGACTACGTATTCCATTGCAGAGAGAGAGAGAGAGAGAGAGAGAGAGAGGGGGGGGGGGGGGGAGGGGGAATGATTTGTCCGAATGTTGTCGCCCATTGGGAACCGAGCTGCATTATAATTTATGCGAGTAAGATTTGGACTCTCTGTGTTAGGCTATTAAATGATTTTTTTTGACGCATTGACGACGACGTCAAATAGCGAATGAAAGTTCTCCGACGCTTTTGCGACGTCACGAAGGCTGTGCTGCTTGTTGGCAACGAGGCAGTGCGTTGTCTGCTAATATAACTTGATGGGAGTCAAAGTATGCGCCCGTGTCGGCATGCGTATGTTAATAAACGGCCTCTCCATCTCCTGTCTTCACTCCTTTTCCCATTATTCCGTCGCCGAACTCTCCTATTGTTTGCTACGTAAACAATGATACTATTGGATTTACAATTATGATTATAACAGACGTTTATTTAGATGCACCTTTGCGTCAAATTGTTTGTGGTGCCGACAGCTGTCGATTCGAACCACTTGTAGGTTGGATTTTTTTCGGCTTCGAAACAATCTCTCTGCCTCCTCAGCAGTAAATGGATACTTCATTCAGTTCAGGGAAGGCTACAGGATGCTGAAGGAGCGTTATGGACTCATCTTTCCATCATGTCATGCGCAGACACGATGCGACCGTTTACTGCCCCAGTGGAAACTTTTAACCCCTGTCCCTCCATTGTTTTAATATGTATACCTTTTAAGTGACCGATTACTTTCACAGAAAACTAGTCCGTTATGAGTGCTGTTCGAGAACAGTTTGTTGGGTTGGAGAGAACGCTCATTATATAAATTGCAATGAGTGCACACACACACACACATATATATATTCTATTTGTTGTTGTTGTTGATCAGTTAATAATTGAGATCATGATGGATCCTTAGACACATTATATTATAGCCTCTCGTTATGTTAGGTTTCCATGTAGAGGACTTGAAATTTAACACGCATAACTTGTTTGCATAGTCATTAATGATCAGTTTATTTTCACTTGTTTTGTGAGAAAGCAACAGCTGACGGTTTATTGCTATTGGTCAACAGTCTTTGGAGACTTGACAAAATCATGAGGAAAGTGTGCGATGACTCTGGCTGGCCTTCCTGTTTTTGTGATAAATACCGTGTAGGCCCAGCCACTGGCTGTCGTTGAACTCTCTCTCTCATTTGGCAACCGTGTGATGTACTGGTTTAGCGTAGTGACATTGCAGCTCCCAAGTGTACAATTGTACCACAAGCTGGAATTTTGGTCGACTGCCTTTTTTGTGTGTGTAATGGACGATGGTTTTGTTTCCCAGTCTTACCGCAACCACGTACGCAGGGGGTTGGATCGCAGCCCCGATGTCCCATTGATATACAAAAAATAAAACATGGTACTGAAAAAGAATCGTTGGACAGATAGAGAAACTGACATGACCTGCAACACCACATGGATCCCTCTACTCTACAGGCACTATCACACCTGTGAACACACACGCACACATCACACAGATGTTCTACTGAGCAGGCGGCCACCAGAAATCACGGTTTGAAACAGCTCTGACATTTACTGCAAGGAAACAGGATTCAGTGGATGGTGTGAATGTATGGAGTGAACATCAGACCTTCCAGAATGGGGAAACCATCAAGAGCTCAACAGGAAGGGCGACATGAACCATGTAAGCTGCCTCACTCTGATTCTCATCGAATTCACCATGCTATATAAAGCAGAATGGAGAACCCCCATGTCTACAAGACTGAGAATGCCAGTCTAAGCCTATAGCTCGAGAAAATCTGGCTTCCAAATCTAAAATCCTTGAGAAGAGGTTGGAGCAAGGGAGCCTGTAGAGAGGACCAGAGCTCTAAAAACAATGGCAGAAAGAGCGGAAGAGTCCCAGCTGGATCTAGCCATGGAGAGATTAAACTTGGTAAGGATTTCCAACTTAGATAGAGGCGTCCAATACATATGTGGGCAAGACATCCACCACAACGTGACATGCCAATGAGGTGCCCAACTATCTAGGAGGGACAGATCTGAATCAAGGCAACACCAAAAACTTCCCAGTCGCTCTAGAGTGTCCAGCAGTTATGCATTGGATGCGGCACCGAGTGTAAATTTTAAGGTGGAAACAGGGTTGAAAGCGTTTCTTTGAAGTCATTCAACAGTCAATGCTGTCCCCAAAGTTTCTTCTAAGTACACAGATGCACTTTTATACCACTGTTTTTACTCAAGCTGCTTTAGACAATGGTTTACAACTACACACACTCTTACTGCAGAAACATATGACGACCTGTGCAATTACTTTCACACAAATACGCACAAAATGCAAATCACGACAATACTTGTTAGCTCTCTGAACTATAAAACTTGTAGGTCAATGGATACAAAATTAATCAAGATTGCATGCGTCTCATGTGCAACATATTTATCAGTTGCATCCTTCCTCTAAACGAATTTCAAAGAAACAGAGAAAACAAAAACCACAACTGATTTCAATAGTATACTTTCAAGTTTGACATGTGCAGTATTAGGTACTACAGAGTGTGAGTAGATGACCTGATGCTGTGTCTTCCCGTTTGCCACGAACTCCTCTTCAACTTGAGTGTGTCCATAATAGATTCGAACGACATGAGCTACGTGGAATGGCATTCAGCAGTTGAACTATCCACTATAAATGGTATTTACAAGAGCAGTTAGGCAACATAAAGGTTGTTGCCGCATACTTTCCTTAATCTCAATTACTGGTCCAAAACTCCCCTTTCCAAGATCACATTTGTATGATCAGAAGTGATTCAAATGTTCCTTTGGCAAACACTTCCCAGATTTTACACATAGCAGCAAACTGACTGATTTTCTTCAACTTTTCATGTAGATGAAAGTGCAGTGCACTGTCATTCATACTTGAATGAAGCTCATAACTAATGGCAACCAATTTCAATAGAAACCCGTTTCACTCTCAACCAATCTATTATGACTTGAAATCGTTTAACAAAAATGCCAGTAATAACAGTATCTGACAAAACCAGATTTATCTTCTGCAGTCTTTGAATCACCTGGAACGGTCCAAGTTTTGAAATGGTTCGCCAAAAAGCTGCTTAAACTATTTCTTGATTTTGTGGTCAGATTTGTCATGGATCCATGACCACCAAATTAAGTTTTCAAGCCGCATTTAAAATATTTGATGAGGAGAGATCACCTAGTGTACATCACATTTAACCAACCCACAGACAGTTAGCAAGAAACTGATATGTACACACACACACACACACACATATATATATATATATATATACTGACTTCCATAAAAAACGCAAAAAATTGAAAGGCTATTTTTCGGGTGAAAAGGGGTGAATATACAATATTGAACCATTGTGGCAAGTTGTTTGGGCCCAAGACCACGTGCATGAAAAAATTGTGTGAGCAACACACATCCCGGCATTGGAGGGTCAACAAAATGGCAAACTGTTGCTGCATGTGAGGCACTGCACACCTGCAACAAAGTAACCAGCGACAAGTACGCAGCATGCAGCCTTTAAAGCCGCCAAAATA
>CM031598.1:101536014-101624689 GCA_018398815.1 Conus ventricosus | reverse complement strand
ACCTTTAAAAAAATTTTTCCCCCGCCGCAAAAAAAAAAATCACCTGGGCGGCCACCATAAAAAAAACCCAAACCAATTACACAGCCCCCCTCCAAAATGGAAAAAAACCCCCCAAATTTGTCGCCCGTTGCAAACAAAATCCCCATTGAAACTGAATGAATTTTGTTTAGAAAGCAACTACCCAATTAAAAAAAAAAACCCCTTTCCTTTTGTGCCTGTTTAATCTGCCCAAATCAAATTTTGCCAGTATTCTATATGGCAACAAAAGTTTTAATTATTTTTTTTTTTATACATCATTATGAAAAAAAACAATTCGTATTTTTTTTCTTTTTTCTGACAGCTTCAGGAGGTTGGTGTCCTTTTCCCCAGCTCCCTAAAATCAAACTGTAGAACTAGAGGTCTACAAAGGCAAAAATTTTCTTTTGGGGGGATGCTACAAAGCAAAACAAAAAAGAATAAGCACAGTGTGGAACTGAAGGGGTAGTGGCGGGAAAGTACACCAAAAAAAAAACAAATTTCCCTCTTCTAAAAAAGAGAGCAAAGAATTAAAGAAATGGGGGGAAAAAAAAATGTGATCGTAATGAGGCTGCTTCTTTTTGTTTGGGTACTTTATGCGCCTGTTTTTGTCAAAACGGTACTGAAATCTTTAAATTTGGTTGAGGAAATTCAATAATTCTTTTATCATTTTGACTGGAAATCTAAAATGGAAAAAGGCCGAAAACAAGCAGCAAAACTGCAGTTCTTAACGGGGCCGGGGGAAAATTTTTTTATTTCTTTTCTGAACTTTATTGCATTTGTGCCGAAAAAAATGATGCCCAAAAACCCCAATTTCCCTTTTTTGTTGAAAAAAATTCTTCACCATAGGAACAAAGTTTCAAAACCTTTTCGTTATTTTTACTCATCATTTCATCTTTATTATCATAACTTTACAATTGCTGGGTTTCTGCGTGGTTGGTGTTTAAAACACAGGCATTCACAGACAAGACAGAAGCTTGGAGACGAGCTGTGGACTGGTGGAAGGGAATGGGTAGGGTCAGTTTTGTTGATGGCCACCCCTTACGCCACCCCCAGAGCGTCAATCCCCTTGTAGGGGGTCTCACGGTCCGCAGTTCCCACTGCATCCACACCATAGCGGTAAAGAGCCACCACAGACAGCATAAACAAACAATAATAGTTTAATAACACACGCTGGCATTAGCCAACACAGAGAGCATAAACAAACAGTAAAAGTATCCAATAACACTCCGTGTCATTAGCAGCCACAGATTAAGATATGATAATGTTGATATTGCCTGCGACCTCAGAGGGCACATCAGGGCTGTCACACGTTAAAATCAAACTCTCCAGTTTGACAGCCATTAAAAAACAGTAATAGTATCAATCAACACGCTGTTCATTAGCCACCCACAGACCAGCATAACATACATTGGATAGTTCAATATCACCTCCGCTGTCTTAGCCACAATGACAGCTTAATAAACATTTGTTGTATCTATAACACCACCGCTGCTCATTAGCCACCCACAGACGATAATAAACTATAATTGTTTCAATAACACCACCGCTGTCATTAGCCACCACAGACAGCTTAATAAACAATATAATAGTTATCAATAACACCCGCTGTCTTTTGCCACCCTCAGAAAGGGCTTTGATAACA
Source organism: Conus ventricosus (assembly GCA_018398815.1). Classification (NCBI taxonomy): domain Eukaryota; kingdom Metazoa; phylum Mollusca; class Gastropoda; order Neogastropoda; family Conidae; genus Conus; species Conus ventricosus. The sequence continues at coordinate 101,623,029 of CM031598.1, read as the reverse complement.
AACAATTATAGTATCAATAACACCATGTCATTAAGCCACCCACGGACAGCATTTAAACAGTAAATGGTGTAATAGTATCAATAACACCGCCGATGTCATTTAGCCACCACAGACAGCATAAACATACAATAATAGTATCAATAACACCACCGTTTCATTAGCCACCACAGACAGCTATAATATACAATAATAGTACATAACTCTAACAGCTGTCAATAGGCACACCCTCAGACAGCTAATAAACCAATATTAGTATCAATAACACAATGAGGTCTTTAGCTCCACAGAGTGCATAAAAAATAATTATAGTATCAATTACAACCGCTCTGTCTCATGATATCAAGAATTTACTGAACTTCTGCAACACATTTGTTTCTATACTAAAATTGGCATAGGCATTCACACTGATATTTTATTCCATGACATATAGGTACTCACAAAAATCAGGGTGGGAAAAATCCACGATGGTCAGGACATGTAAAAATATAAAAGGCCTCTTGTAATATACTAGAATACTTAGGGTAACTTTATAAGCAATTTCTGGAATTTTATCATTTCATTTATATTAGATAAAATGCAGGGAAGGGGGCTGTGGTGGATTGGGGAATGAAGTTGGGAGAGGCGGGTGTAGGGAGTGGACGAAAAAAAAAAGCTTGGCAGTTTTATATTGTATCCGTGCTGGTGTTCACGAATTTGGAGGCGGGTTGGGGGTGGAATGGGGGTTGGTTCTTTTTTCTATTCTAAATTTCTTGCGAGCGTTGTTTCTTTTTAATGTAGTGTGTTGTGGGGTGGTGGGTGTGTGTGTGGGGGGGGGGGGGGGGAGGATAGAGTGGAGGGGGGGGATGTGGCTTTTGTGCATTCTGTTTTAGTGCTTGTTTGTGACTTTGTTTTGATGCTTTTTCCCAATGTGTGCCAATGTTTAATGGAAACTTTTATTTTTCCTGTTTGTAAGACGCTTGAGGATGGTTTCTCTTGCGAAGAGCGCTTTATAAGCTCGATTTTTTATTATTTGTATTAGTATTTTTATAAAACGGCCACAGAATCTGATATCTTTCCTTTTGTCACTTTTGATGAATGGGTCGATTCGAATAATTACGATTATGCTAATAACGACGATCTAAAGCTGTGATCTTGGATAATGGACTGGGCTGTGCCTTCGTTCTTTTCAAATGCATTCAGGCGTTCAAACCAGATCAAAAAAACATGGACACATATGAGGTTATCATTCCGGAATGTTGAGCAACAAATAACACTTACAAACTTTATGTTTAAGTGGATGAAACATGACTGTGGGTTCCAGTCTTCTCATTCGACCCAGAGCACAATCAGTGTAGTAGTGGTTGGGACAAACAATCAAAATTATTTGCTCAAACCTATGATCAGCAAACATCAAGCCCTCACTCCTCCTCAACTCTACCCCTCTTACCCTATCTCATGCTAACACTGCGCTTTCGTTTTCCGGTCCAAGTGAAAATATACCACATCGTCACAGTCCAATTCCTGAAGCTTAGTTATCACAGTGAACATCAGTTTGTGGCTACACAGCATTATCTTTTCTGTGGGCACTGTGTACCTCACACACATCGCATGCTTTTGGAGAAGCGAGAGAACTTGATCACTTTGGGCCATCCAGGCGTTAGGTCCGCAGTGTCTCATGCGAGTGGTCTTTTCACCTCGAGCAAGCCAAAATCCGTGATCTTCAAGTTTGTTGGATAAATCATCAGCCATCACTGCCTCTTCACCAGAACTGCACAATCTGAATGCAAAGCTAGGATGAACGATTCATTGCTTGTATGCGCATTGCATGTATACACAGAACTACATGGAAGACATACAAATTACACATATCTGAGAGTACACACGCATTTTTGCCATTTAATGTAAAGCATACATGAACCACACAATCCATGGTACAACCCACACTCAACACGAACACGCACCACGCAAGCAGCACCTCACACACACAACATGCGCGCAAGGCATCACGGCAGTATGCACGCAAGCATGGACGCTTGCATGCGTGTCACGCACGCACACAACCACACACACACACACACACACACACACGCACACACACACTCACCATACACAGACACAACAGCACAAATCAAACATATGGAAAAATCATGACAGGGAAAAAAAAGATATCAATGGAATATAAAATTTTTTAATGAGAATGTACTTTCAGAACAATGAAAATTTCATGGACACAGAATTCACAATAATAAGAAAATATCACCCGTCCGATTGTCATGACATTAAATGTTATGGTGGACAAGTAAAATTCTCTCATCACTTGTCTGTCAGGCAACCCAATATTTGTGTCAATCTAAGTTGGGCTGAGAAGTACACTTCAGTTTTCGACTGATCGCACTTTCCTGTTATGTCACTTTAGCACTTCATACATCCATCCCTACCCCCCCCCCCTTCACACCTCCCATTAGCCCCCCCTCAGGTTTATTCTCGTAATGGAATTGTAGCAGAGTTATGTTTTACAGTGGCATAGAGTTGTTTCTTTATATAAAAAATGTCAGCAGCACACAGGATGTTGTGCTTGGTCAGCATTAGAAATGAATAAATCTTTAATGGATATAGTTTGGTTCACATGTGTGTGTGAGGAAAGAAGAGAAAAGAGACAGAGTGCATGAGAGCGGTTAACTGTAAATCTTAGGTTCAATTAAACGAATGTGTCAATGGTTGGAAGGACCACAATTCTATTCTGTCTTCTTTTCTTTAACACTCTTAAAACGACATGCAAAAAAAGTTACCCTAATAAACAAATTTTTGCATTGAGTTACATTTTTATATCTCTACTCTAAGCTTTAATACACATGGTGCAGCATATGCCGTTACTGAATTGTTTTGCTTGACTTGTCATACACTACTGATGGGACCATGGTTTATTATCTTTACTATCTTTTTTAATACAGAGACAAGCAGAAAATTTGGGGGAACAAGTAGTTTTTTTTTTTCAAAAACATGTCGCTGGAACTGAAAATACTTGGAATTTCTTGGCTTGATGGTTCCACTAGCTTTTTACTGGCTTAAGAGGATAAGTTACAACATTTTTTACAGGTACAGCCAAAATGGAATGTATGATTGAAATCCAACAGGAGGGGGAAGAAAGACAGACGTTATTGGTTTAATTACATTTTGCAGCAGAGGTTGCACAAATTTACTGACAAGATTGAAGATCTTCAAATCGAGGTTCAACCTGGCTACTCCGTACTTTTGATTCCTGCTTAGTATAGTTCCTATCTTTTTCTTTCTTTTTAGCTGTACCTTCTTTTCCTTTATCAGGAAAGACATTCATAGTTCTTAATGAATGCTTTCAACTGAATTTTGACACAGATACTAAACTACTTTCAGCATTTGCATTTTTTACTTATGTAGTCAATAGCAATGCTATTCTTTTTCATTCATATCAGATTAATTCAAAGACCTTTGCAGACCGAAGCGAGTGTCTACTTCTCATCACAAATGAAAAATGAATGATTTTAACACTACAACAGATTCAGGTATTCTAGAATATGTGAAATACTGAATGGGACAAGAGAAAGTGTGGTCAAAACAAATGGAAAAAAAATTTTTGGTATGTCCATCTAAAAGTGTGTGGATCACAATTACTTAATAACCTTGGTTATTTTCCACATACAGCAGTAAACATGCTTGTTTAGGTCTTCAGATTTTTTGTTTGTCTGACAGATCTTAAATGTAATTTGCAGGGAGGTCAAACCTCCACTGTAAAATTATTATCTGAAATGTATTTAAAGCACCATTCGTAGAAAAGCAAACATGATGTTTGAAATAACTCTACTTCTTTGTAAACAGTTCACAGTAATGGTTTTTCTTACGACAATAATGTAAATGCAGTCCATATTTTCCAGTCTATGTAATCTTTTCTGCCTACGTGGATGATACTCCTGCGGACAACCCTGTTTAGAAAGCAAGGATTAATTCCCATCTACCAACAAAAGGAGTGAGTTTTGTGTTGTATGATCGTTTTTTGGATCCCGACTTTAAGCAGGCATATCCAACTTTGTGGAAGTGATTGCTAGTGTTACGTGTTCATTCTTACCAACGGCCAACTGCCTTCTCTTCGAAAGAAAGTTGGTGTGGGCAAGATGTTATGCATTGTGTTCACACACGGACTCGGTTTATAGTCTCATTGAAGGACTGTATGGGGAAATGGAGTCAGATCAATGTTAACTCTGACGGGAAAAATCCCCGTACCAAAACGGCGGCGAGATTCAAACCACAACCCCAAGATTATGAGTAGGCGCTCTAACCACTGAGCTATTCCAGCCCCAGTTATGTAATCAATTGACTTGTGGCAATCTCCAATCAGTCTACAATAAAAGATTGAAAGAACTAAGTCTGATTTTTCAAACATCAAATATAAGTCATCTTTATTTCCTTTTTTGGAGTGTTCAAATGATTATCCTCCTTCTCGTGGTCATCAGCACTGAAGACTGAAGATGCATAAAATATCTAAATTGAAAGTCAACAGAAATTAATTCAGATGCGTTTACAAAAGTTTGTTTGCTCAATTAAAATTCAAAGAACGTTTCAAACAAATCATAGAATGTGATGCTTGCTAGAACTAGAAGCTCTGTTCATGTTCAAACTCCAGCCATCTTGTAATCCTGAATTAGTGAATAAATCTGCTGCAGTTATGGTGAGTGTGTGGGTGTGTGTGGGTGTGTGTGTGTGTGTGTTGTGTGTGTGTGTGTCTGTGTGTGTGTAAATGTGCATTGTAAAGTCAAAATGATTCTTTATGTGGGTTAAGATGAGTTACACAGATTTTTTTCCCTCATGCCGCCTGCGTGTGAGTGTGTGCAATTGGCTACAAATGCCGGTTCAGATTTTCTTTGTCTTTTTTTTTTCCTGGAATTTTACTCTAAAAGACCAATTTCTTAATGAAGAGTTGTCACTCAAGTAAAGGTTGTGTGTATCATTTTGAGCTGGTTCTTAAAAATTGTTTATATTAATCTCTTTCAAATTATCACCAAGTTATTCTTTATGAACTGAACTCTGTGAGTGTCCATTGTGTGTTTGTGTATGTGTGCGTGTAAGTGAGTATGAAAGAGTGAAGAGAGAGAGAGAGAGAGGAGAGAGAGAGAGAGAGAGAGAGAAGGAAGGGGGGGGGGGTGAGGGGGTTTTTTTGGGTTTTTGTGTGTGGTGTGTGAGTGTGGTGTGTGTGGTGTGGTGTGTGTTGTGTGTAGTGTGCATGTCGCGCGCGTGTGCTTGCAATTTTATAAGTGATACCTCTCTCTCTCTCTCTCTATTACTCCTCCTTTGTGGGTGTAATGATCTCAGAGTCTACCACTTTATCTGTCAAATGAATCAAGTATAGTTTGAAGGTGACAATTATAAACTGTGACTCAACTCAAAACTAAAAGGAAAACTTTATCAACTGTGTGTGTTGTGTGTGTGTGTGTTTAGGTCTTCAAATTTAACGTATAGACACATTGTGATATTAGACGAACATAATCTATAAGAATAAACATTAACAGAACAGAAAAAATGGATAATAACTATAAACATCGAAGAATAACCGGTCATAAACAAGGATGTTACTAAAACTCCAGTTACTATTTTACAAAACAGAAAAAATAGGTCTTTGGATGCAATGAAACAGCAACTTTTACTCATAAAGTGAATAAATCGGTTACAACTGTATCCAGATGAGTACAATTAGGTAGAGGTGGTAGTTTGAGGTTGTTAATTGCTTGCAGGGATAAGTTTATGTGGGAATGTGTTTTCATTTCACCACAAAAGGCATGTTTTACTTTTGCAATACTTGTCTTTTAATAGCGTTTAGTTTGGATCTTATATATTAGCGAAATTATGATCCGAGACAACTACATTGTTTGAAAAATGTCATGAAGTAGTGTCAAATGTTTAACAGCTGGTTTATGCGTGTTTCAAGAGTACTTCACGTATTTTGTTGTTTTTTCTAATATTGTTTCTGCATGCATTTTCTAGAAGTTGTATCCCTTCAGGGATAGACATGGGGGATATGATAAACCTCCGACCGCTAGTATTTTTTCGTCCCCCGTTTTGATGCTCTGTTCTAGTCTCTCATTAACTGAATCCCACAATGAGAAAGAACCCAACTGAAACTTAATTCTTGTACCCCTAATAAACAAGAAATGTATTACTATAGGTGATGAATATCTGTAATCAGAGCTTGTCTTATATAGGGTTTGTTTGCGAATAAAACCGATTTGAATCGACACAAAAGAGGAATTGTGGAATTGTGGATTTGATAAATCAAGAGAAAATACAATGTTATTTGAATGCAGTAGTTCTGCTGTAAAAAATAGATCTGTTTTTTCCAAGATAATAAGATTTTTCAATTTTTCTATGAAGGATATTGTAAATGCTGCACCTGCTTCTTTGGTATCCAAAAGGACCCTTTGGATGTCATGTGTGTGTGTGTGGTTTGTGTGTGTGTGTGTGTGTGAGTGTGTGTGTTGGTGTGTGTGTGGTGTGTGTACGTTTGTGTGTGTGTGTGTGTGTGTGTGTGTGTGTGTGTGTAGTGTGTGTGGTGTGTGTGGTGTTGATGTGTGTAGAGTTTGTGTGTACATGTATCATTGTTTGTCTATGTACGTGATGCCCTTGCAAAAAACATTAGGCTCTTCCTCTCCTCTTCCTGAGTTTCATTCCTGTTCTCTCTCTGCCACTGGGGAGTTAATGTTCCCAAGAGTCATTCTCAACTACAGCCAACATGCATGCATAGCTTTCTGGTGCAAAAGTATTAAGAAATCTGAAATCAGCTACCATCACTTCCCTTTTTCCAATGGTGCATGTGTGTGTGTGTGTGGTGTGTGTGTGTGTGTGTGTGTATGTGTGTGCGGTGGTGCGCTTGCGCGTGGCACGCTTGTGTGTGTGTGTGTGTGTGTGTGTGTGTGTGTGGCGTGCATGCGTGCGTGGTGTGTGTGAGTGTGTGTGTGCATGTGTGTTTGTATAATGTGTGCTCATTGTGTTGATATTGATTTTTAGTGGATACGCATACAGGTGTTGTGTTGTGTGAGCCCCTCCAGATAGTGTGTGTGTGCATGTGATCTGTGCATATATATGTCTTTTTGGTCATGTATGCATTCCTCTGTGGGTGAGTGTGTGTGTAGGTCTGTGTGAGTGTGTGGGGGTGGGTGGGGGGGTTGTTCCAGTTGTGTATCATTGATGATATTGTTGATTGTGTGCATAATATGCATAATTGTGTATGTGTTGTTTGTGTGTGTGTGCGTGTATGTGCGTGTGATCTGCATTGTAAAAATGTATGTCGTGTTCATGTATGCAATTCTGTGTGCATTGTCTGTATTCAGTGTTGTGTGTGGACTGTGTGTGCGTGGTTGTTTGTGTATTGTGTGTGTGTGTGTGTGTGTGTCGTTGTGTGGTGTGTGTGTGTGTGTGTGTCTGAGCACTTGCGCACGCATGCTACACAACACGCATTCGTGTGTATACCACTGTGCTTGTTTGTTTGTTTTCATTATCTAGGCAACTTGGCATTCAATCAAAATCAATTACGAGAGAACATTGTTATTAATCTTGAAACAGGAAATATAACTGCGTAAATTAACTTACTATTGCTGATTTCAAATCTCTGTGGATGAGAGCAGCGGCGCTTCCTCGTGTAGTTACTGGATATCCTCTGGCATTGTTGAGCCCACTGACCAAAATATCGGGTGCGGGACCGCCGTCACACAGCACCTGTTTAACGATCAGCCGCAGAATTATTCCATCACAAGACACAAAATTGGGTGGTTTGATGGCACACTCCCGAGCGTTTATTCAGCGACGTTTTCATGATCCAATAACCCAAACAGTTTGGCCTCTTTTGACATTATCGATGGCAAAACACTGATAGATTTTCGTCTGGGTCACCATCTTGCAGCTTTCATGCCTCCAGTTTCATTCTTCCACAAACCTTTGTCGACTTGGCCGAAGCCACCCAACATATCACTTCTTCAAGTTCCAATTTCTCGTAAATGTCTATCCAAATGGTCTTTCGGTGTGTTTTCCTGTCCCGTGTGGTATTGTTTCAATGTTATTTGGGTTTCTCTGGCTATCAACCCTCGGGAAGATGCCAACTACCCCATTTGCTTTCATGTTACACTACCATTTCCCTCTGACTCGTTTTCGAGCATTACTTGAACCAGATTCACCTGTTCACGCGCAAGCTCCTCGTTTCTGTCGGCCACATAATCAACGATTGCTGTCCACAAGGGATCTGAATTCAGAATTAATCTCTTTTCAGGAGGGATCAGAGAATACTTGCTTGGTTCCATAGGAAAATAAAAAATCGGTATTGAACCATCACTCTCATCCATAATCACTCTGCCAATGGCATCAGCTCGAGGGAGGGGATGTCGCTTCTGCAAAATCGTTTAGGTTACTGGATGCGCACTAGATCATGCCTGAGATTCAGTCGCCTTGCTCAGCTGTTTTTTGAAACAATTTTGTACCTTCATCCTTCGTTTACTTAATCCATTATCGGTAAAAATAGCTCGGTTTTGGATTTTCAAGAGTTCATTCGGATCAATGGGTTCGACAATATAAAGTGTGGAAAAATTGAAGCATACAACAGCCGCCTTGATCATGCACTTTGACCGTATACATTTACATACTGTTTAATAAAGGTCACATGAGGTCAATTCGGCAATTCGGTTGACATTGTGTGGTTTTGAATCTGCGGTCAGAATGGCTTGGCGACGTACAGCAGTCAGATGTCAAGCATGTGATTACCCCCACCCCCCGCCCCCCCGATGTGTGACGCACTTTTCCCGGCAAAAATGGGTCAAACGGCGCCAACGTATTTTGAGATTGCCCAACTTTGGCATTCGCCAACTGAGATATACTCATATCTTGCTGATATGCTTATTTTCATGATGCGTATGCTGCAGATTATATATCTCTTTTTACCACTTACTTCCATCCCACGAATCTCTCTATTCTCTCACTCGATCTCTCTCTTGATCAATACAAATCAGCCTAGCTCACTTGGGACCATATTATGAACATTCCGACGAGTCTCCTACAAAATACCGATATTTTCCACATTTGAAAGAAAAAAACTTACATATACTGGTCTTTCATAAATTTTGATTAAGATCAGCACGTCCATCAGATGCGTGGTGTAATTCAGATAACCAACACCTAATCCACGTGTGTTTTTTACTTTATCATTACACGCATTCATTAGTTTTTTGTTACTCTCCATATGTGATTCTTGCTATTTACAAGTAGCCTATTCCATGGTTTCAAGTAATTGCTGCTATAATGATTGAACGCTATGCCGCTGCTTGCCAATGAAACTAATATATGTGAAAGGTTTACAATGTACTCGTGCTGTGTAGGCCTAGGCCTCAGTGTGTGGCTCAGCGTGCTATTGTTATCACAATGGGCTGTTGTGGTTTTTTCTTTAATCTATTTTTTCTTTTTTTCTTTAAAAGTGAGTTGGATTGGTTAGATCTCTTAGCATTACCCCTTTTCTGTTCTTTTTCTTTTCTTTTTTTTTTTAATGATCACTTCCTACATTTTTATCTTTTTTTTTCTCTTGTTCTTCCTCTCCCCATAAATATTACGCAGGTCTTGAATCTATCTCTACTTCTCTCTCTCGCTCTCTCTCTCTCTCTCTCTCTCTCTCTCTCTCTCTCTCTCCACGCCTTCAACATTACGATAAACATTTTTTCTCACAATTATGCTTGAGAAACCGGATCTCGCTTTTTGAACATGGATGTTAAAAGTGAATTTCCTATGTGGGAACTTGAACGCATCTGACTCAGTAGGCTTCAATACTTTTTTATTCTCCTCTGACTATGGTGATGAGACTGTTTGGTGACTGATGCCCTTATTTCATTTTCCACTCTGGAATATTTCTATTATAGTTGGCATATAGCGTGTAGTGTTGAGCGCGTGCGCGCGCATGTGTGTGTGTGTGCGCGCGCGCGCGCGTGCGATGGAGAGAGAGAGAGTGAGAGAGATGAGAGAGAGAGAGAGAGAGAGAGAGAGCGCAAGGGCTGTGTTGCGTTTAGTGTATGATGCCAGGACTATCTTTCTCTCTCTCTCTCTCTCTCTCTTTCTCTCTTCTCTCTCTATCTTCTCTCTCTCTCTCCTTATACCAACATGCTGTAAACAAGACATCAAGATTTATCAACACTGATTTGGATTCCATGGTAAAAAACCTTTTCTTATTTTTTGGGCTCTCTGAATCCAGAATATACTACACACTTTACCGACAATGAGTAGCTCTTCCAGTATATAACGTAATCCGGAAAAGATCCTGCACAACGAAAGAAGAAGGGTCTTCTTATCTTCATCAGCGTAACCCTTAGATTCAAACGACTTCTACACCTAGACGTAACGGTGTAGATGTGTCTGGATAGAAGTTAAGTTCCCTCCCCACCTTCCCTTTTGGTTGGATTTTGTACAGGAACCCATCTGAAAGTAGTTAATGGGTCGACAAATTTATCCGATGATGGATGCAGTCTCACTAGAATCCAAGGAAAGTTTTTACTCGGAGGACTTTAACACAGACCTTCTGAATGCACCAAATTCAATGGTCGCATGCATTTCAATCTGTTTAAACTGCATTCTATATCGAATCTCCAAACGAGAGTCACACCAAACTCTAAGACCACTTATCGAACATATGTATGTTTCAGATAAAACTCACATAGCAGAAGCCTGTTGTCCAGTTCTAATCTGGAGTGATTCATTACCAGTGTTGTGTCACATTGGTCCTAAATAAAGGAGTAAAAAATTCCCAAAACGGGACCACAAGACAATAACCTACCGTTGCTTTACAAACTTTACCAACAAGATTTTCTACATGACTTGCCTTACCTTTCAAATCTTCATCCGTTTACAAACATAAAAACTGATCCAGATGTTTTGCTGTGGAATTATGGATCAGAACATTTACAGAAATATATGATAAACACGGCCCCTCTAAAAAACGATTAGAGTTCGACATAATCCCAAACCGCATGGTACATAAAGAGTTACAGGAGGCAGGTTATCTTAGAGATCATGCTTAAACTAACATGGCTTTGAAGAGGAATCTAGAATATGAGAAATGCAATAAAGTCACAGAGCGCAGAGAAAAAAACGATATACTATCGAGAACCTAATTTTCATCAAATCAGAACCCCACAAATTGGTATGGAGAGCTATTAACGAGCTTACAAACATCATTCTTCTTCTAATCAACTATAATTAAAGACATCTCTTTTCGAACATAACTGAAACACACTTTTGCTCTATTAGCAATAAAGTTGTCTCGCTTGATTCTTCAAGATCAAACGACCTTCCAAAACTGTAACAATATTGCCATGATAAAAACATCACGTCTGAAACTTTAGATTCCACCAATAACAGTATTAGAAGTCTATTCACACCTAACAACCCTTAAAACAGTCAAGTACCAGACGGGCGGTGATGGCCTTAGTCGGCATAATTTCTCAAACTATCTGCTCCAGCTAGTACAGATACGTTGAACTTACGTCTTCATAATATGTGGTATCGACAAAAATCATTTTCCAATAGTTCAAAAAAGCAAATGTCATTCTATCTACAAAGAAGGTGAAGCTCAGATCTGCAAAACTACAGACAATCTCGATCATTTCCACTTTCCAAACCTTAGGAAAAACACAATAAACAATCACACATTACACCACTAATACATACACTTGCTTAATCCAAAGACAGTTCGGGTTCGAAAACCATTCATGCACACAGCACAATTCAAACCTGTTTGATGACTGGCTAAACAGCATCTACAACAATAAATATTGTGGTGTTCCTATGTATTGATTTCAAAAAAGCATTTGATGTGGTTAGTAGACACAACCTCTTCTTAGAAAATTAAAATGGTATGGTTATCCACAGACTCTTACGCTTTTTCAATCATATCTCAAATTTAGGCAACATTGTGTGAAAATTAATACAACCTTCTCTTCATTTTCAAAACACCTTGCCTATGGCGTCCACAAGGTCTATCTTGGGTCCATTATTATTCACAATTTACATCAATGAATTACCTTAATAGGCACATTCAACCTGTGAACTTTTGCTGATTACACTCCAATCCACACAAATCTTTCTGATGTTTACTGTTCTTGCACAACTCTTTACAGAAAGTGCGAGATGATCTCGTGTAATGGACTGAAACTAAATCACCATGTCGCGTCTCCCTCAAAAAACTAAATCCATGCTTATTACAAAACAGGCAAAAAGACAAAATCTCCTCTTAAGTTTCCCCGGTAACATCTTAAATGAACCCGTTGAACAGGTTACATGCCTCAATGTGCTAGGAATAAACATTGATAACAATATGAGGCTGGGCCAGCTAATAACCTCACTATGCAAAAACTTTACAGATAGTTTTTCAACTCTTCCAAAATCAACTACGCTCTTCCTCGACTGCATTACGCAAGTCTTTTTCAGTCTCTATTCAATCATACATAGACTATGGATCAAATCTAATGGGAGTGGCTAGCGCTAACTCTCTCAAACATTGTGAAGCCTGCTCAAGCGAGAACTCAATTAGTCATCCTAAAAAAAGAGTAGTCTGCTGGACTCGGACTATACAAGATTCTCAGTTCTCCTTTAAGTTGAGATTAGAATTACATCAAAGTGTTCATAATGCCAAAGATTGTGTCTGGGTAGGCACCCTCAAAATTAGTTTACAGATTCTCAATAAATTCCTCAAGGACTTACCCAAAAACCTTCATGTCCCTGTGCTAGAATTGACTTATTCAAATCCTGGGTTTATCTTATTAAGGTTTCCTGTCATGGACTCCGCTCCTGAATCACCAAACTGCGCCAATGCATATCAACTTCAAACACCATTATTTCAACCATTTATAGTGCCTGTACTTTACCTACTCCGCCATAAAATCCACCACCATTCAACCACCACCCTTTTTGCCTCATGTATTGTTCCTGACTATTGAAAGTGTTTGTGTACTTGAAATGCATATTATGTATGTTATTTTTGTCTTAGTAAGTATGTCTTCTATGAGTGTGTGGGTGTTGTGTGTGTGTGTTGTGTGTGCGCTGTCGTGTTTCCTATACCTCCTTTCCCCTCTTTCATTCTGTCGAAATGCTTGAGTTTTTATGTGACTTTCTCTCTCTTCTCTCTCTCTCTCTCTCTCTCTTCTCTCTCTACTCTCTCTCTTCTCTCTCTCTCTCTCTCACGGTGCTGCTGGAAATGACTGATTTTTTTGTATCATATGATATCCTTCTAACCGTGGAGGGACTGGGCTATCATTATGCATTTCCCACCTCATTTGTGTTTATTTCTTCCCCCCCCCCCCTCCCACGGTGTTTCAAAATTGGATTGTTTTTGTATCTCTTTGGTATTTTTGATTGTCTGATAGTTCTAAACCATGCTCTATTTTCGCACCACCATCTAGCCTCTTCCTCCCCACCCTCTATCTCTCTCTCTTCTCTTCTCCTCCTCCCTCCCTCTTCTCTCTCTATCTCTCTCTCCCCCTCTCTCTCTATCTCTCTTCTCTCTCTCTATCTGCAGGCTATACACCCGAACTCCCTTTCGCTCCTGCGGTCTCTCTCTCTCTCTCTCTCTCCTCTCTCTCTCTCTCTCTCTCTCTCTCTCTCCTCTCTCTCTTCTCTTTTTTTTATTTTTTTCACTTCCCTTTTTTAATTTTTATCCACTATTGTTTTGAGTCTAGTCACTTTTGCTTGCTTCTTTGTTGCCTTTTATTTTATATTGGTTGGACCACTATCTCAGGGCGAGGTTTGGATGTAAAAAAGCGCATCAGTGCTTATCTATTATCCGCGTAAATAAAGAATTTGTCTTGTTTGTCCTCTCTCTCTCTCTCTGTGTGTATGTGTGTGTGTTGTGTGCGAAAAGAAAATTGCATCTTCTTGCTTATCGCCGGCTTGGGTATAAAGCTCCTCAATCGATCAAATCTACTTTGATGGCTTTGTCCTGCCTGATGAAGTGAAATTTATTATCGCCTTGTCGGGCCGCCGCAGTGGTTGGGCTTTGATCGATCATGTAACAATTTATGAATTCGATTTGCATGTAGGTCAAATTTCTCATTCGTATATGTATTACGGGCTGTTAAGTTCCATGTTTTACTTCTTGTAATCTTCTTTCTTCAGAGTTATTCTAGAAGATGTGGACTGTGCTCTCTCTCTCCTCTCTCTTCTCTCTATTCTCTCTCTCTCTCTCTCTCTCTTCTATCTATCTCTCATCTCTCTCTCTCTCTCTCTGCAAGTATGCCAGTGTGTGTCTGTGTATGGCGTGTGTGTATGTGTATTGTGTTTGCGTGTGAAAGTGAATCAATGTGTGTGTGCGCGCGCGCGCGTTGTGTGTGTGTGAGAGAGAGAGAGAGAAAGATGAGGAAGAGAGGAGAGGTGTTGTGGAGAGAGAGAGAGAGCATGAGAGAGAGAGTGTGTTTAAGTATGTCTGTGTATGTGTGTGTCGTGCACGCGTACGTGGTGTGTATGCGTGCAGGGACTTGAGTGTTTGTCTCAGTGTGATGTGTGTATCATTCTTTGATTAACGTCTGTTCACCCATAAGGTTGATATTAGACAAAATAAATAAATATCAAAAAATAATAGTAGAGTAAAATAATATAATTTAAATGATTGAAAGAATTGATTAAAAATAAAATAATAGATAGATAAACTAAATAGGTTAGAATAATAATGAAATGTGGGGGGGGGGAGGGGGGGTAGGGTAGGTATGTGTCACTGGAGGGTTTGTATTGTTTGTGGTGATGGGTATAGTGTCTTTTGTAATAGTGGAATTATCTGTTTCCTTCACCCTTTCTTTCTGTCCTTCACGTATTAATCTATTCTAGTAGTACATTGCAGATCTGATACATTCTTTATGTATCTATAGATTTGGTCTGCAATTCATTCAAGTTTTGCCGGTCACAGCCCAGCAATCATGAATGCCATCCTAGGATTGACAACGTGTTGTAAAGTTCGATCCAGTATATTTTGAGTTATGGTTAGAAAAATGATTGCTTACGCATAGATTATTCAGACTGTTCTAAATATCTTTAATCTAAAAGTATTTTTCCAAATGTGTCCCTTCTTTCTTAACAATTAACAGATATAATTTATTATACGCAGGAAGAACTACATATAATAAACAAAATCAAAGAAAATTACCATCAGGGACGGATGCAATATTTGGAAAAATATTTTAAGAAGCTGGAATGTCATTTACAATTTTTTCATGGATAATGGTCATATGTAGCAGCACGCCCCTAAAGTTTTAGTAATGAGTGCTTTAATTTCAGAACAGTTGTTGAGTAATGTTTATAGTAATCTGTTTCAATTATACAAATTACATCTTTAGAAAATTTGGTTCTATCTAAAAGATTTTTATAGACGATGTTTATAACATCAAAGTATGTTCTGGATTTTGTATTCTAGATATGTCAAGAGTAACTTTGAATCTGCGATAGGTTCATTTATCCTTTATACAATTTTGTGAATATTGACTGTTTGATGTCATCAGTATATTATCAAAGTCATCTTTAGATAGTTTTAATTTGTTTATAGCATTCTTGTAAATCTAACTTTATATTCAGCTGTATTGTTCTTCACATTACATTGAGGTGTGTGTGTGTGTGTGTGTGTGTGTGTGTGTGTGTGTGTGTGTGTGTGTGTGTGAATTGCATCAAAGTTTTGACGGCGTGGGTGGCAACAAGGCCGGATGGAAATCCAGCTCAGCTAACCGAGATATTGATTCACATGATCGGGGGCGCACGCGCACACACAACACACACACTCACACACAACACACAACACTCACACACACACACACACACACAGTGGACTACGCCGAGGCGCCAAACACACACACACACATCACACACACACACACACACCACACACACACACCCACACACACGCTCGCACGCACGCACGCATGCACGCACCACACGGCCGCGATTTTCTCATTTACTAGGCCAATCTGCTGACCCTGGTGTCCCTCAGTCAGGGCTCTGGACGATCCTTCGGCCGCGTTGTCGTATATAATACTGTAGCCGTGGAATTGTTTCGCAGCGATAGCATTTCACGGTGGAAAATGTTTTGCAGCGACATATAATCTGCTGAAAAAAATGTTCGCGCGAAACTTTTCACGAAAAAGTCCCATAGAATATTGTAGCTGTCCATTTCCGGGGAAAATACTTGTCGCTGCGAACGATTTTATGAGCGACCTGTATTATATTCGACACCCCCGCCTCTTCAGTCGGATTTTGTTGTTGCATTCTTCTTCGTTTTAATTATGAGTCTATAAAACTACTCGCAAATCTCTGCTTGTTCCGACTCTGATCTAAAGCACAAAACCTGATAATCCTGTCGCAACCCTCAACGCTAGAAGTACAGTACCAGTCATCACTGCAACCATTCAGAGGAGACACTGCACTAAATACCTTCTCGTAAGCCACTATGGTAGTTAACACATTCATGTGTATTAACTGCAAATACCTTCCACGTAAGCCAATAGTAGGTAAAACATTCAGTTGTATAAACTGCATAATTACATTCTTCGTAAGCCACTATGTAGGTAATGCATTCAGTGAATAAACTGCAAAATACCTTCTACGTAAGCCCCCCCCCACCTATGTAGGTAAGCATTTCAGTGTATGAACCAAAAATTCCTTCTATGTAAGCCACTTTGTTACGTAGCCTAATTGCTTAGTTTTGAGAATGAGTTAACGCCGGCCGTCGTTCTTTGGAGGTTGTCGCTATGTTTCATGCCACGAAAAGTCCATATTAATAATAATTTCATGAATTGGTTGGTCTGGAATTAAGTCTTTGTCACTCTGTCAAGGGAGCGTAACCTAATGCAGAAGATTTAAGGTATTAGAGAAGAGGATGATGCCAGTTAGCAGTCGAAACCAGGCATGCGAAGGATCTTTTGGCTGGTAGTAACCAATCACAGAGGTGTGGATCGGAGGGTTTCTGGGTTTGGACCTTTAACAGTGGGAGGGAGTTGAATGTCCAATTTGACTCGGCGCATTAAGCAAAGTGCACGGGGCTAAGTCAGCTGAAGCTTGTTAGGAGTGCGAGCCGAGCCCTATGACATTTACTTGTGAGGTGTACGAGTCTTGACTTGTTCAGATGGTAGTTTCGATATTTAGGCACCGTGTGATTCTGGTGTCGATGGTTTGAATGGGTGGAGAAGGGGGGGTCGTTTTGCTTTTTGTAGGATTATTTATTTGTGAAAGTGATATCAGAAGTTGCTGGTTAGGACGGAAACACACACACACTCACACACGCCACACAACACACACACACACACATCACACACACGCACGCAGCAGCACGCACGCAAGCACCACACCAAACACACACTCACGAGAGAGAGAGAGAGAGAGGATGAGAGAGTGAGAGAGAGTGAGTGAGTGAGAGATGAGAGAGAGGAGTGATGAGAGAGAGAGAATGAGGCTCGATAAGAGCGTGGCTTTGGGAAACTTAAGTAGAGCAAGATCTATCGGCTGCGAAAGGTGCTGAGGAAAGAATTGTCACATAAATTTAAAAAGAAGTCCAAAACCAGAGTGGGGGGCGAAAATATTCTTGAAATGAGTCTAGCGACGACCACACAGACTCGGTCTGGTTGCTAGTGCCACAAGGACCCTCGCTGTCTCCATTATTGCTGCTTTCTGTTTGAGAACTGGGTTGTGTGTGTGTGTGTGTGTATGTTGTTTGTGTGTGTGTGTGTGGTGTGTTGTTGTTGTGTTGTTGTCTTCAATTTTACGTCTATTCACCATAGTGATATTTGACGGGGGAGGGGGGGGGGGGGGGGGGGGGGGGTGGTTAGGGGGGGCGTGTGTGCAATTTTAGTGTGTGTGGCGTTGCGTGCGGTGCTGTAGTGCGTGCGTGCGTGTGATGTGTGTGTGTGTGTGTGTGTGTGTGTGTGTGTGTGTGTGTTACATGGCAGGTAAGAAACCTTTCATCGTTGTATAATCCGGATTTCAGGAACTGTCATCTCTGAGGTTTTTAATTTTGCTCATTTCTGGACTCCAGTTATCCACAGAAACGTGCTATACAAGCAAAAAGAATGAAAACTCGCAACATCATGTAGATCCTCCTGCTTACCCGAACAGCCGATGTAAAAAAAAAAAATAGAAGAAAAGAAAAAAAGAAAATGAAAGAAAGAAAAAAGAAAAAAAGGCTCAGTGATGGGGAAAATCAAGTGAGATTGAGACCTATATTTCTGTTGAATTCGAAGAAAAGAAGGGTAAAATAAGCGGTGGATGGGAGTGGGAGGTGGATGGTTTAGGGGGAAGGATGGATTTGATAGTCCAATTAATGAACATTCCTTATGGCAGATTAGCACGTGGCTTTGTCTGAGGTTTGACATTCCTTAATTTCTTAGTTCCCTTTCTCTAAACATTGTGCTAATCCTGTTATTGGATGCTGTGTGTGTCAGAGAGAGAGTAGACGAGAGTGAGAGAGAGAGAGTTAAGTGCGCGCGCGTCGGTATGTGTGTGTGAATTGTCTTCAAATTTTAAATTGGAACAAGTTGCTGCTCGGATGGTGTACCTTTACCAAGAGGACATCAGGCCAACCTTCAAGCAGCGTTAGACTTACTGATGCTCGCATGGACGCCAGAGCAGCAGCAGGGAGTGGCAATTTCACCGAGCTGGAAAAAAGTTTGTAAGAATGTGCACGTTATTCCGTTGCAAAATCAGATCAAGGGCCATTGCAAAAGAGATATCAGACTACGTATTCATTGCAGAGAGAGAGATGAGAGAGGAGAGAGAGATGAGGGGGGGGGGTGAGGGGGAATGATTTGTCCGAATGTTGTCGCCCATTGGGACCGAGCTGCATTATATTTTTATGCGAGTATGATTTGGACTCTCTGTGTTAGGTATTAAGATTTTTTTGACGCATTGACGCGACGTCAAATTGCGATTGAAAGGTTCTCCGACGACTTTTGCGACCGTCCTCGAGCTGTGCGGTTGTTGCAACGAGGAGTGCGTTGTAGCTAATATAACTGATGGGAGTCAAAGTATGCGCCGTGTCGGCATGCGTATTATGTTATAAACGGCCTCTCCATCTCTGTCTTCACTCCTTTTCCCATTATTCCGTCGCCGAAAATCTACTATTGTTTGTACGTAAACAATTGTTACTATGGATTACTATTATGATTATACAGGTCGTTTATTTAGATGCACCTTTGCGTCAAATGTTTGGGTGCCGACAGCTGTCGATTCGAACCAATTGTTAGGTGGATTTTTTTCGGCTTCGAAACAATATCTCTGCCTCCTCAGCAGTAAATGGATACATCATCAGTTCAGGAAGGCTACAGGAGCTGTAGGAGCGTTAGATCATCTTTCCATCATTTCATGCGAAAGACCACGATGCGACCTGTTTATGCCCCTGTGGTAACTTTTAACCCCTGTCCTCCATAGTTTTTAATATGTCATACCTTTTAAGTGACCGATTATTTCACAGAAAAAACTGTCGTTATGAGTGCTGTTCGTGAACAGTGTTGGGTGTTGTGAGAGAACGCTCAGTTATATAAATTTGCTAGAGGGCACACACACACACCAAATATATATTTTCTATTTGTTGTTGTTGTTGATAGTTTATAAGTTGAGATCTTGATGGATCCTTAGACACATATATTTTTGGCCTCTTCGTTTTTTGTTAGGTTTACATTGTAGAGGGACTTGAATTTAACACGCATATTTGTTTGCTTAGTCCTTTTATGATCAGTTTATTTTCACTTGTTTTGTGAGAAAGGGAAAGCTACAGCTGTCGGTTATTGCTATTGGTCAACAAGTCTTTGGGAGACTTGGACAAAATCTATGAGGAAAGTGTGCGATTGACTCTGGCTGGCCCTTCCTTGTTTTTGTGATAAATACGTGTAGGCCAGCCATGGCTGTCGTTGAACTCTCTCTCATTTGGAACCGTGCTTTGTGATGTATGGTATAGGTAGTGTCTTTGCAGCTCCAAGTTTAAATTGTACCACAAGCTGGAATTGTTTGGTCGACTGCCTTTTTTTGTGATGTGTAATGGACGATGGTTTTGTTTCCAGTCTTACCGCAACAGTTTCGCAGGGGGTTGGATCGCGCCCGATGTCCCATTGATATACAACAAAATAACACATGGTTCTGAAAAGAATCGGTGGACAGATAGAGATACTGACATGACCTGCAACACCACTGGCATCCCTTACTCTACAGGCACTATCACTCTTGTGAACACTCACGACAAATCTCACAGATGTTCTACTGAGCAGGCGGCCAAAGAAATCACGGTTTGAAACTGCTCTGACATTTTACTGCAAGGAAACAGGATTCTGTGGATGGTGTGAATGTATGGAGTGAACATCAGACCTTCCAGAATGGGGATCCATCAAGAGCTAACAGGAAAGGGCGCATGAACTTGTAAGCTGCTCACTATGATTCTATCGATATTCACCATGCGATATAAAGCAGAATGGGTACCCCCATGTCTACAAGACTGAGAATGCAGGTCTTGCCTATTGCTCGAGAAAATATGGCTCCAAATCTAAAATCCTTGAGAGAGGTTGGGAGCAAGGGAGCCTTGTAGAGAGGACAGGAGCTCTAAAACAATGCAGAAAGAGCGGAAGAGTCCAGTGGATCTTGACAGGAGGAAGAATTAAACTTGGTAAGGATTTTCCAACTTAGTATGAGGGTCAATAATTGTGGGCAAGACATCCACCACAAGATGGTCATGCCAATGAGGGTGCCAACTATCTAGGAGGGACAGTATATGAATCATGGCAAACACATAAACTTCCTGTCGCTCTAGTGTGTCAGCTGTTATGATTGGAGGCGGCACCGAGGTGTTTATTTTAAGTGGAAAACAGGGTTGTGAAAGCGTGTCTTTGCGAAGTCATTCAACAGTCAATGCGGTCCCCAAAGTTTCTTCTAAGTACACAGATGAGACTTTTTCACCGTTTTACTCAACGCTCTGCTATTAGACAATGGTTTACATATACACACATCTTACTGCAGAAACATATGATCGACCTGTGCAATTACTTTCACAAATACGCCACAAATGGCCAAAATCACGACTAATTGTTAGCTCTCTGAACTATAAAACTTGTAGGTAAATGGATACAAAATTAATCAAGATGGCATGCGTCTCATGTGCCAACATATTTATCAGTTGCATCCTTCCTCTAAACGAATTTCAAAGAAAAGAGAAAACCAAAAACCACAAATGATTTCAATAGTATTACTTTCAAGTTTGACCATTGGTGCTGTATTTAGGAACTACAAGAGTGTGGAGTAGTTGACCTGATGCTGTGTCTTCGTTTGCCACGAACTCTCTTCAACTTGAGTGTGTACATAATAGAATTCGAACGACATGAGCTACGTGGAATGGCACATTCAGCAGTTGAAATATCCACTATAAATGGTTTTTACAAGAGCAGTTAGGCTACATAAGTTGTTGCGCCCTACTTTCCTTAATCTCAGATTACTGGTCCAAAACTCCCCTTTCCAAGATCACTTTTGTAATGATCAGAAGTGATTCAAATGTTCCTTTGGCAAACAATTCCCAGATTTTAAACATAGCAGCAAATGACTGATTTTCTTCAATTTTTCATGTTGTGTAGAGGAAAGTGCAGTGCACTGTCATTCATACTTGATTGAAGCTCATAACTAATGGCAACAATTTCAATAGAAAACCCGTTTCACTCTTCAACCAATCTATTATGACTTGAAAATGTTTAACAAAATGCCAGTAATAAACAGTATCTGACAAAAACCAGATTAATCTTTGCAGTCTTTGAATCACTGGAAACGGTTCAAGTGTGAAATTGTACGCCAAAAAGTGCTTAAACTATTTCTTGATTTTGTGGTCAGATTTGGTCTATGGATCTTGACACCAAATTAAGTTTCAAGCCGCATTAAAAATATTTGATGAGGAGAGATCACCTAGTGTACATCACATTTAACCAACCCACAGGCTGTTAGAAAGAAACTGATATGTATCACACACACACACACACACATATATATATATATATATATACTGAACTTACATAAAAAACGCAAAATATTGAAGGCTATTTTTCGGTGTGAAAAGGGTGTGAAAATTACTATATTGAACCATTGTGGAAAGTTGTTTGGGCCAAGACTCACGCTGCAGTGAAAAAATTGTGTGTGCAAACCCACTTCATTCCGGAATGGAGGGTCAACAAAAATAGGCAAACTGGTGCTGCATGTGAGGGCACGTGCACACCTTGCAGAGCAAAAGTTATTAACCAGCGACATTGTACGCAGGCTTGGCAGCCTTTATAAAGCCGCGCTACAAGGTTCATGATAACGACTTGCCGTCTGAGCGCTCAGAGACGCCAAGAATACGAGCAGAGGAACGCAATCGTGACCTAGGCCATCTGGTGGTGGTGTGGTTGCCAGGCAGGTCGCCACATTCTTTCACGTACTATATCAATCGATTCGTCTGCAGCTACGCTATGGAGTCAATAGGTTACCACCAGAATGACGTCCCCGGCAGGCCGTCTCGGTCACCAAACAAGAGAGGATCGCATTTTGTTCGAACCCATCGCGGGACAGGCGGCAATTCTGCCGACTATCACTGCTCGTCAGGTGCCTGAGAATCTCAGCAAAGAATCAGCCTCAAACTGTGCGGCGGTGTCTTCAGGAGAACGGGCTGGCATGTAGGCCGTCCTCACAGAGGTCCGGTTAACTGACCACCAAGACACCGGCTATACAGGTGCTGTG
Source organism: Conus ventricosus (assembly GCA_018398815.1). Taxonomy (NCBI): domain Eukaryota; kingdom Metazoa; phylum Mollusca; class Gastropoda; order Neogastropoda; family Conidae; genus Conus; species Conus ventricosus. The sequence continues at coordinate 101,600,298 of CM031598.1, read as the reverse complement.
GGACCAAGCCGAATTCATAAATGGCGCAGGCAGCAGTGGGTGCATTACTGTTCTCAGATGAGAGCGTTTTTGTATTGACATGGCTGACGGTGTGAAGAATATGCGTCGACCTGGTATGAAACGCTATGCTGACTCCTGTGTGGTAGAGCGGAACCCCTGGGGAGGAGGCCCAGAACGTTATTATTGGGGTGCTTTTGGCAATTCATTAAACAAGCCATAGGTCCAGTCATCTTTCAGAAACATTGGTCCTGGTCGCGGAAAGGGTGTCAATGCACAGCGCTTTCACCAACCAGGTGCTCAGACCCCATGTCGTTCCTTTTTTTGCGCAACACCCATACTGGACATTCCAAACGGACAATGCAAGAACCACACAGCCAGGCCACCCAAGCAATTTCTTCTGCTAATAACAGTCAATGTGCTGCCATGGCCTGCCCTCGGTCCCGATTTTAACGGTAAACCCAATAGGAACTTTTTTGGGATGATACTTGGCGACGGTTGGTCCTCCTGCGTCTCGACTGCAACAGAGGATCAACTTCAACAGGCCATCGTCAATGTTGTGGGCTGGTGTGCCAAGGGGACGCTTCAAACACTGGTCCACAAATGAGCCGCAGGTGTCATTCAGGTGTTTGTCCATGCAATGGTGGCTCACACGGTATTAGGTCTTCAAGATGGTTTGTCACGTGACTTGGATTTTCCACACAAAAGACATATTGCTGATGACTATTTTCACACATTACGGTGTAATGAATCAAATTCACGTTGAATTTCTGGCTTCCACTCTGTACAATTTTGTCCAATATATTCGCCTAAATTCAGCTTGTTTTGCTTTCGCGTTTTTTTTTTAGGGAAGTCAGTATCTATAATTTATATACCACACACAAATCAGAGAGGGCCATTTATAACCTTGCTTGATCTCTTTATAGTGTGTATACAGGGGAAAACATACCTTCTGATACAAAGAGAACTGATCACAACGTATGTAAATATCCACTCAAGTTAACATTTATTTTCATGAAAGATAGGTAAGCAGAGGCTTGGATGTAGAGAGAAAAGGGAGGGAGTCGAGGAGTTAAAGAGTCAATGCAATTCATGAAACTGTTTCAGAACAAAAGTTTAAGAACAAAAACAATACTACAGAACAATGTACTTGTTCAAGTATTTACTGTCATAACAGTTCTGGGCATCTGAAAGATGGTCTCTAGTTTAACAATCATTGTTAATCTGTCATTTTTAACAATATAAAATACCTGTGGAATAGTTGGGTCTAGATGAAGGTATTACTCATGTACTATGCAATCTCATAAAATGTTCTGTTATCTTGCGCACAAGTTCACTGTGATTCAAATGGGCCTCTCTCTCGCATTGCCATAATCACTTGCGCTTGCCAAAATGCTTAAAGATTCAAACAGATGATAACGAGACACTTTATTCCCTGTTATACACTCAAGTCTAATTAACGCCATGCTATCTCCACACACTCATTAAACAAGGACATTGCCATGAACAAAAGCATGAGCAAAATCATGTTAAACACTTCAAATACTGAACGCATTATCCATTCCGTTAAACATCGCAGACTTCAGACAGTATTGACTTTTTGCTGTCACATCACAATTGAATATACATAAAATAGTGCTTGCATGTAGTGCCTGTTTAAAGTGGGTTAGACAAAGAGGGAGAAATGCGGAGAAGCTGGACAAACATCTTAGTCTGGTGTCAAGACGCAAGGTCTTCAACTGGTTTGTCTCAACTTCTTTGTTCTGTCGTTGCATGTAATGGCATACACTGCGATCAGTTAGATCCTGCCTGTGTCATTTAAACTCAAAGAATCCTACTCAGCAGATTGTACTGTGATGATGTAGCTTCGATGTCAATGGAGCATAGCAGACATAATGTGCAGAGTTTAGGAATCCCATATTGGTATGGAACTTTTTAGGACAGATGATAATAGTGACAGTGCAGTGCGAAAATACATACTGGCTCTGTTGGCAGTGTTGACGATGTAAAACAAAAGACAGATTCAAACCCATGATCATCTTTCATTTACATCTGTTACATACTTGTGACTAATTTTGATCAACAGCCTGAGCCATTAGAGTCATATTAACAGCACACCATGATCAAATAGTATTTATTTATCCTATCAAAGAGGACAACACTGTCCAATCACACCAAGTTGTTCATCCTGTTACACTCGCCCCTGTCCCAACCCAACTTCTTCAAACCTAGACTTTCAGCAGCAAACTAATTATGTTGGGAGCAGAAAGCCTTGATCACAATTTTCAGGCCATAAATAGAAAGTCCCATCTTTGTCTGCTCTCATACTTACTCCCCCACACGTGCGAGTGACTTTCCATGAACGGCATTACTAGGTACAACTTAATTTGCACGCATCCAAACTGTAGAACTGTGATTTTGCCAACAGCCTGTTTTTCCACTTTTACAAGAGGGAAGCAAAAATCATAGGCCCAAGGTCCTTGCCAAGCATGCAGACAATAGTGACCGTCTTTTCTCACCCATGGTTGAAGGGCATGCATGACATGGCCCAAAACAATACATTTTCCTTCATCCGCAAAAATGAACAATGAAGTCAAACATGTCAGTGGAAGAATCAAAGTTGTATTTTCTATGCTGTTGCCATTGCATGGTATACACTTTTAATGCACAGCAGAAAAGGAACGTTAGTATTCCTAAAATCCTTTTACTCTGTCCCCTCCATCACTGTTTCAACTTTTCAATGAGCATATATGTATACATGTTGATAAATCAAATGTTATGCGCATGTATGTGGTGGTGTGATGTGATTGATAAATATAAAACATCTGAAAAAAAAGAGCCAAGATAATGAGGTCAACAAATCATTACTTAAATTTATCAAGGAACAAACACATCTCTGGCAGAAGAATCATTTGATGAAATCATGTTTACAAACAAACAGTAAAAGGGCTATCTGACAGTAATTAATAAAAGCTATTACATTGTTTCATTTTAGTTATTTTTTTTCTTCAAATTTGTTACATTTTAAGGTTTATTTTTTTATCGTCAAGATTTCATCTAATTACTCTGATGTACTTGTCTTATCATCACACTTCAGAAAAATCAACATTAAATGCAGAGATGGCATACAAAGAATGCCAATGACACACAATAATGGGAAAAGAAACAAATCACTTCAATCCATTCACTAATTGTAATCAAGTTTCTAAATTGCAATAAATCACATAAAAAAAATCAAAAACTCTGTTATTGTTTTCATTACATGTATTTTAACACAACAGAAGTGATCGCCTGCATATCCATGATTTTCATCCATTGTTGCTCTTCAGAAAACACTTTTGGTCAACATACACAGGGAACAAAAACCAAGTAGCACTGTATATGCATCGTTCATTTTCAATATTTTATCTTTTCAAAACGAAAAATATGTATTTCACTACAGGAATTTGTTAAAGAATACTTGTATGTATTTCTATACGCCATCTCCGATGTGGATTGACTATGGTGGTTAATGCAAGTGACCAGTCTCTACGTGGTGGCAAACTATTTATCTGTGCAATTCCTATCGGTATCGATCATGGTTGCAGTGCAAATCAAGATTACTGTGTGCACCGTGTTAAAAAATAAAATATAAGTCACAGTTAAATAGTAGCTCACTGAATAGATTTTCACTTTGGAATAAAAAAATAAAAAGAAATTTAAAAGGGGATTCATCTGATAAATATGCTCTAAAATCACAGCTATCTGCTGGTGTACTTTCAAAATTAGGTGTATTTATTTTGTGCCGATTTATTTTCAGATCGATTAGATTGAAGTCTGTTGTTAAACTGTGACTTACGCTGGTTAAGTTGTATCGTAACTCCCTACTGTGTGATTTGGAATTGGATTCTTTCATCTGCTTTACTGAGCTTATGTGTAGGTTTAAAAAAAAACAAAAAAAAACTACCATATATAAATCTAATAACAAAACACATGCTTGTAATTGAGATACAGTTACTGTTGAACTGAATCGTATAAGTTATAGTTTCAATGCTCTTACTTTTAACGAGTTCTTTTTGTAGTTCAAAGCGATGTTCTTTTTGACTATAACGAAATTACATGTAGTTTATAATGACATGTAGATGAGTTCACAGAGTTTGAAAGGACTATTTTCCACACAAATCAAACTGAGGCAATCCAAGTAGAGTGTATGAATAAGCTACTCTGTCCTGTCAATGAAATAACATAAAACAAAAAAAAAGTTAAAAAAAAACAAAACAGGCACAGGAGTATGCTGTTCCGTGCAAGAAACTTCAGTTATGTTGTATGAGGTAAGGAGACAAAAATATTGATGCAAAGTATTTATCGTGTAAAAAGGAAAACTTTCCTTCTCTGATCTGCCAGGCGATCTTTTGCATAAACACTGCTTGACCTCATGCCCCCGACTGTCTACGACACTCCTCTATCCCTCTGAAGTCATGTTCACTGTAAGTCGACTTTCATCCTCTTTGTATGAGCTATAAACTTAATTCATATCTAGGTTCACATCTTCAGGTCTGAATTCCTAGGTTTAAAACAAATTTCTACAGCTTTATATAAACTGTAAACACTCCTCCTTCTGGCTTTCCTTGCACTTGCTGAAGCCAAGATGCACCACCGTGATCTCGCTCTACAAACTGAACAGTGTTGGCTTAAAGTAGATCAAACGTTGACCAGAAATCACTTTGTGGATGCACAGCATGACATCGTCAACCTGTGGAAACTTTCCTGAGTTGATCAGCTTTAGAGGGCGTCACAGGAAGAGTTGAGGCGGCAGGACATCTGCTTTAATAGATGCCAGAGGGGGAGCGAGTTACTGCAAATGAATCCGTCATATGAACAGTTGCAAGAAAAAATTAATACTTTTCCTTGAAAAAAAGGTGCTTTGCTAAAGATTTTTTCTCCCCCCTAATAAATATCCCTTTAAAGTCAGTGGAAATCAATTGTAAGTCCAGTATCTTATTATTACAGGATTGCAATATTATCGTTCTTACAAAATCATTATGAGAAGCAATTTCTTTCTTTAACTTAAAAACACTGCTGAGGGCTAGCAGACAGGAATACAGAAAATAAGTTTGATAAAATGTTATGGTAATAATAACTATATGTAAACCAGGACAGGTCAGAATGAATTTTTGATTCTGAATTCAAATTAAAAAATATTCAGAGACAACAAGGAAACAATGAAATGAGGACTTGACACTTAAAACAGCTAAGATAAACGCATAGGGAGAGACGAATGGTGGGAGGGAGGAGGGAAGGAGGAAGAGAAATAAGAAGAAATATACACATGTCAACAATCTGTCTCACACATAACTGCTTCACGTGTGAAAGAACATGGAGATGAAAAGGGACAATTAAAGAAAACTGTAAAAAGGTACGTTTTCCTTAAAAACAAAAAAAGTTAAATGAAATATTATCTTACATAATCATGGAAGTGGGGGTAAAAAAAAAAAAACACAATAAACATACGCAAACACTCTTATTTCTGAAACAAATATGTCCACATACTCACAGAAAAAATAAAGGGGATAAATAAAAAACAGAAGGGAAAATAAACAAACTCTTGTCCACCACTTCACTATAACAAAGAACTATATAACAAGTACAGAGAAATAGTTCTCAATCAGTCGAGGTACATTCTCAAAGGTTTGAAAAAAAAACCCTGCAATAATGCCAACAAAATCATTGTAACAAGGATTTGTTCTGTATTGTAACTTGGGATTTGTGGGGTTATGGTATGCCCAAACTGGCACTGATGTGCTTGCGTTGATGTATTTAGGAGTGAGTTGTGTCTTGCAAGGAATGAGTAACATGAGTCAATTTCCTTCTTTGCTGTGTGAAGTATGTCAACTGTGGGGCAGTACAGATGACAACCAGTTCTGTCGAGCCTTTTAAGTCTTTGTGTTATCCTTCCAGCCATTCCATTCTTTTTGGCCCTCATCTGCTCACACAAAACAAATTGGTTGATTCCAAACAACTGGGTGAGAATTGGGGACCCAAATTCCCCCCCCCCCCCCCACCCCCCCCCCACCCCCCCCCCCCCCCCCCCCCCCAAATACTTATCAAAGTGTCCTTTTTACATAGCATCTATGTCAGCATAGTCAATATCTTATTGTGCTTGCTCTTCATCAGCTAATCTTGGTGGCTGACGCAGCAAAACATATCATCTCGACTCAGTCAACTCTTTCACTTTTTCTCATGTGAAGCATATTAGTTGAAACTGGTATCAATCAGAGGCATCTTTCTCTACTCTCTCTTCCTCCTGTGCTGTGAGCGTGTGCGTGTGTGTGTGTGTGTGTTGTACGCACGTTTGTGTACGCAAAAAGCAAGAGTGTGGGAGTGTCGTGTGTGTGTGACTACATATTTTTAAAAACACAATAAACCTGATATGTATGAAGCACCCACATCTGTGAATTGATTTCATCCACTCTCTTTGCTTCACTCTGCAGCAACTCCCTATTCCACACCAAACTTGGGAAAGAAAATTTTTTGGAGGAGATACAGTCTTTGACGAGAAAACTGAAACAAAACTTTTTCAGTTTTCATGGAATGAAAAGCCTTCTAAAAATGACGAGATTGTTGTATTACTTATCATATGTGCATGTCTACAAATACTGGGGCATTGTTGTTGGGGAATGACTGTCAAAAATTCAAAGTCCGAAAATGAGTGAAGAGATATTATTGGTGAACCTTGAACATGTACTTATTTAATGATATAAAGTGATAAGGCAATCTGGTTTGTTTTTGCACGTTCATGCTCGTCTGTACAATACTTGAAGATGACATACGTAACATGGTTTCCATACACCACCATTTTCATAGTATAATAAAACATGTGTAGATTATTATTGCTGACCAATTATAAAGCATATTGAGCAAACTGCAGTGATGAAAACACTTTGTTGATGCAGACTGGTGAAGAGCAGAGGAATGTGTATGTCGGTGGCAAAAACCCGTTTCTACACTATCTCACTATCTTGTCAGTTATGCTCGAGTTGAACACACTCACCAAAGCTATTTCATTCTCAGTTGATGCATCTGTTGCTTTCAGAGTTTAAAATAAACGCATAGGGATAATAGAAGTTATTTCATTATTGTGTGATTGCTTGTCATTTTGCTTACGTTAATGGAAACCATATTTTCTTTGACATTTGAAGTAATCAAACAAAGCTGCGTTAACTTATTTAGAGGACCATATAAAGATGACTCTTCTATCAGGCTATTTAAAAAAACGAGAAAAAAAAATGACAGTTCCATATACAGGGCAAAGAGTCAAGATTACAGTTATGAATGAAAAAAAAAAGTCACACTGGCATGCAGCGTTAATCGGGAGCAACCCAGGTTCCAATGTGCACTTGGGTTCTTCTTTGTAGTGGCGTTTGTAATTTTCTGCATAATCCTGGCAGGACAACAATAATTTGATGGTCAACATCATGAAAGATAATGTCATACATTCTGCTTAGCCAGCTGGCAATCATAAGAGTTGCTTTGAAAATGGTGTAGCTTCTTCTGTCAGTCCTGAATAAACACTGTTGCTGTGGTCCGGGGTTTTTATGAGGACGGGTTAATCTTCTCTTTTGTGTTTGATTCTCTTTTTCTACTATGTGGTAACATAATCGCATCGGCCATAACTGAATGGCATGATCCACTGTCATCGTTGGGCTAGAGCTGTTTTTCAATTAAAGAGGGTCATGATCCCCTGTATCATTGGCTGCAGCTTGTTTTTTCGATTGATGAGGTATCACATCATTGCATGTCCGTCAAGACATTTTTCTCCGGTATTCCCCAGTCATTCCTTTTGAACACAATGTTCCTCTTGATAAGCTATCATATTTGTCATATTCACCTGTTCCATTCTTTTGAACACTAATGTTGCCTCTTGATATCTCATATTTGTCAGTGAATGTTATGTCGAGGATTTGATTTGCTGCCGCTAACTTCTTCACTGCTTCTATATTGTGAAGTTCAAATCATTGGCACATTTTTCACACAAGCAATCTCTTTTTCTTAGTTTGAGGTTGTCCATCATGATGCAGAAGCGTTGTATGCGTACGCGCCTAGGGCCAAGTTCATTCGTCTTCGGTGTTGGTTTTCTTGTTTGGGTTTCCCTCTCGTAGGCGACTTGGCCGACCAAGTTTATGAGCATCCCAACCTTGGTTTGGTTCTCCGAGGTTTTCCTTCCCGGGGAACAGGTTTTATGCGCCTCTTAATCGCATTTGGTTGTACTGTCACAGGACACTTGGCAATTTGATATGGTGTAACAGTGCCACCTATTAACCCCGCACGTCCTGGTAGGACATTGCAGTTGGTCCGGGACTGCTTATTCGGAACAGGCAAGGGCTGGACTTATATCGCGCTAACCCTCATATCTGGGGGCTGACCCCCTATCCGCACCTGGGGACCCGGGGTTGGGGATTGGCGCCGCAAAATGGTTGAGGTATCAAATCTGATGGATGGTGTCTTGCCCCAAACCCCCCACTGAAAAGCTTTGTTAATTTCCAGATTTTCACTTTGAAAATCTATATGCAGACCTCAGTTGACCTTCCATGACTTTTCTACTGATGAATTTTCTTTTACCTTGTTTCACACTCATGGTATCTGGGCTGTGTCTTCAAAATGTCTTGTTTCGGGTCAGAAGAGGCTCACTGCTTCCGTCAGCTCTTCTCTTCAGCACTTTTCTTTTCTTTCTCGCTTAAGATCTGAAGTTGTGAGATTTTTCAGGACTCTATTGAAGATTTCAATAAATCACAGTCAAGGACTCTAACCCAAACTTTCATTGTCCCTGTTCCTAGAATTGACTTATTCAAATCCAGTTTAACATATTCAGGTTCCTGTCAATGGAACTCGCTCCCTGAATCAACCAAACAGCGCCAATGCATATCAACCTTCAAACACCATTATTTCAACCATCTTATGTGCCAGTACTTACATACTCCGCCATAAATCCACCACCATTCACCACCACCCTCTTTGCCTCATGTATGTACCTGACTATTTAGAAAGTGTTTTTGTACTTGAAATGCATATTATGTATGTTATTTTGTTTAGTAAGTATGTCTTATATGAGTGTGTGTGTGTGTGTGTGTGTGTGTGTGTGTGCGCGTGTGTGTTTCCTACTACCTCCTGCCCTCTTGTCATTCTGTCGAAATGCTTGAGTTTTTATGTGACTTTCTCTCTCTCTCCTCTCTCTCTCTCTCTCTCTCTCTCTCTCTCTCTCTCTCTCTCTCTCTCTCACGGTGCTGCTGGAATGACTTGATTTTTTTTTTATCCATATGATATCCCTTCCTACCCGTGGCGACTGGGCTATCATTATGCATTTCCCACCTCCATTTGTGCTTTATTTCTTCCCCCCCCCCCCCCTCCCCGGTGTTTCAAAATTGATTGTTTTGTATCTCTTTGGAATTTTTTGATTGTCAGATTGTTCTAAACATGCTCTCTTATCGCACCCACTCTAGCCTCTTCTCCCCCACCCTCTCTCTCTCTCTCTCTCTCTCCCTCCCTCCCTCCCCTCTCTCTCTCTCTCTCTCTCTCTCCCCCTCTCTCTCTCTCTCTCTCTCTCTCTCTCTCTCTGCAGGCTTACCCCGCACTCCCTTCGCTCCTGCGTCTCTCTCTCTCTCTCTCTCTCTCTCTCTCTCTCTCTCCTCTCTCTCTCTCTCTCTCTCTCTCTCTCTCTTTTTTTTATTTTTTTTCCTTCCCTTTTTAAATTTTAATCCCCTATTGTATTGTAGTTCTAGTCACTTTTGCATGCTTCCTTTGTTGCCTTTTATTTTATATTGTTGACCCTACACAGGGCGAGGACTGGATGTAAAAAAGCACATCAGTGCTTATCTATTATCCTCGTAAATAAAGAATTTTGTCTTGTCTTGTCTCTCTCTCTCTCTCCTCTGTGTGTATGTGTGTGTGTGTGTGAGAAAAGAAAAAAGCATCTTCTTGCTTATCTGCCGGCCTTGGGAATAAAGCTCCTCAATCAGATCAATCTACTTTGATGGCTTTGTCCTGCCTGAATGAAGTGAAATTTATTATCAGCCTTGTGAGGCCGCCGCAGTCGGTTGGGCTATGATCGATCATGTAACAATTGATGAATTCGATTTGCATGTAGGTCAATTTCTCATTCGTATATGTATTACGGGCTGTAAGTTCCCATGTTTTACTTCTTGTAATCTTTTTCTTCAGACGTTTATTCTAGAAGATGTTGACTGTGCTCTCTCTCTCTCTCTCTCTCTCTCTCTCTCTCTCTCTCTCTCTCTCTCTCTCTCCCCTCTCTCTCTCTCTCTCTCTCTCTCTCTCTCTGCAAGTATGCCAGTTTGTGTCTGTGTATGGCGTGTGTGTATGTGTATTTGTGTGTGCGTGTGCAAGTGCATCAATGTGTGTGTGCGCGCGCGCGCGTGTGTGTGTGTGAGAGAGAGAGAGAGAAAGAGAGAGAGAGAGGGAGAGAGAGAGAGAGAAAGAGAGAGAGAGAGTGTATAAGTATGTGTGTGTATGTGTGTGTGTGCACGCGTACGTGCGTGTGTGCGTGCATGCTTGAGTGTTTGTCTCAGTGTGTGTGTGTCATCATTCTTTGATTTAACGTCTGTTCACCCAAAGGTGATATTAGACAAAATAAATAAATATCAAATAAAATAATAGTAGAGTAAAATAAAATAAATTAAATGAATGAAATAAATTGATTAAAAATAAAATAATAGATAGATAAACTAAATAGGATAGAATAATAAAGAAATGTGGGGGGGGGGGGGAGGGGGGGAAGGGTAGGTATGTGTCACTGGATGGGTTTGTATTGTTTGTGGTGATGGTGTATAGTGTCCTTTAGTAATAGTGGAATAATCTGTCCTTCACCCTTTCTTTCTGTCCTTCACGTATTAATCTATTCTATTAGTACATTGACAGATCTGATACATTATTAAGTATCTATAGATTTGGACTGCAAATCAATTCAAGTTTTGCGGTCCACAGCCCAGCCAATCATGAAAGCCATCCCAGGATTGCCACCGTGTAAAAGTTCGATCCCGTAATCTCGAGTTATGGTTAGAAAAATTGACTTGCATACTGCATAGAATATTCAGACTGTTCTAAATATCTTAAATCTAAAAGTAATAAATTCCCAATGTGTCCTACTATCTTAACAATTAACAGATATAATTTAATAACGCAGGAAAGAACAACAATAAATCAACAAATCAAAGAAAATACCAACAGGACTGGAATGCAAAATTTGGGAAAAAATTTTAAGAAGCTGAAAGTCATTTACAATTTTTTCCATGGATAATGGCTCATATGGTAGCAGCACGCCCCCTAAAGTTTTAGTAATGAGTGCTTTAATTTCAGAACAGTGTAGGAGTAAATGCTTTATAGTAATCTGGTTTCCACATATACAAATTACATCTTTAGAAAATTTTGTTCTAAAAGCATTTAGACGAAGTTTAAACATCAAAGCTATGTCTGGATTTTGTATTACTAAGATATGTCAAGAGTAACTTTGAATCTGCGATAGGTTCATTTAATCCTTTAATACAATTTTGTGAATATTGACTGTTTGATGTCATCAGAATATTATCAAATTCATCTTTAGATAGTTTTTCAATATGTTTATAGCATTCATGTAAATCTAACTTTATATTCAGCTGTATTGTTCCTTCAACATTACATTGAGTGTGTGTGTGTGTGTGTGTGTGTGTGTGTGTGTGTGTGTGTGTGTGTGTGTGAAAATGCATCAAGTTTTTGACGGCGTGGGTGGCAACAAGGCCGGATGGAATCCAGCTCCAGCTAACCGAGATATTGATTCACACTGATCGGGGCGCACGCGCACACACACACACACACACACACACACACACACACACACACACACACACACACACACACACACAGTGACATACGCCGAGGCGCACACACACACACACACACACACACACACACACACACACACACACACACACACACACACACACACGCTCGCACGCACGCACGCATGCACGCACACACCGGCCGCGTTACTCATTTACTAGGCCAATCAGCTGACCCCCTGGTGTCCCTCAGTCAGGGCTCTGACGATCCTTCGGCCGGTGTCGTATATAATACTGTCGCCGTGGAATTGTATCGCAGCGATAGCATTTCACGTGAAATATTGTTGCAGCGACAATAATTGCTGAAAAAAAATGTCGCGCGACAACTTTTCACGAAAAATGTCCCATAGAATATTGTAGCTGTCCATTTCCCGGGAAATACTGTCGCTGCGACACGATTTTATGAGCGACAGTATTATATACGACACCCCGCCCTCTTCAGTCGGATTTTGTTGTTGCATTCTCTCTCTCGTCTTTAATTAAGAGTCATATAAAACTACTCGCAAATCTCAGCTTGTTCCGACTCCCTGATCTACAGGCACAACCAGGATAACCTGTCGCAACCCTCAACGCTAGAAGTCAAGAACCAGTCATCACTGCAACCCATCAGAGGAGACACTGCACTAAATACCTTCTACGTAAGCCACTATGTAGGTAAAACATTCAGTGTATAAACTGCAAAATACCTTCCACGTAAGCCACTATGTAGGTAAAACATTCAGTGTATAAACTGCAAAATACCTTCTACGTAAGCCACTATGTAGGTAAGCATTCAGTGAATAAACTGCAAAATACCTTCTACGTAAGCCACTATGTAGGTAAAGCATTCAGTGTATGAACAAAATACCTTCTATGTAAGCCACTATGTACGTAGGCCTAATTGCTTAGTTTTGAGACTGAGTTACCGCGGCGTCGTTCTTTGGAGGTTGTCGCTATGTTCATGCCACGAAAGTGCACATAATAATAATAATAACATGAATTGGATGTCAGGAATAACGTCTTTGACACACTGTCAAGGGAGCGAAACCTCATGCAGAAGCTTTAAGTGTAATAGAGAAGAGGATGATTGGCCAGTTAGCAGTCGAAACCCAGCAAGCGCAGATCTTTTGGCTGGTAGTAACCATCACAGAGGTTTGGATCGGAGGGTTTCTGGGTTTGGACCTTTAACAGTCGGGAGGGAGTTGAATTGTTCACTCAGACCTCGGCGCATTAAGCAAAGTGCACGGGGCTAAGTCAGCTGAAGCTTGTTCGGAGAGCGAGCCGAGCCCATGACAATTCACTTGGAGAGTACGAGTCTTGACTTGTTCAGCTGGTATTGCTATTTAGGCACCGTGCTGATTCTGGTGTCAGGCTGGTTTGAATGCGTGTGGACGAAGGGGTCGTAGCTTTATGTAGGATAATTATTATGTGAAAGTGATATCAGAAGTTGCTGGTAATGACGGAAACACACACACACACACACACGCACACACACACACACACACACACACACACACACACGCACGCACGCACGCACGCACGCACGACACACACACACACACACACACACGAGAGAGAGAGAGAGAGAGAGAGGAGAGAGAGAGAGAGGAGAGAGAGAGAGAGAGAGAGAGAGAGAGGAGAGAGAGAGAGAGAGAGACTGAGGCTCGATAGAGCGTGGCTTGGGAAACTAAAGTAAGAGCAAGATCTAACGCTGCGAAAGGTGCTAGAGAAAGAAATGTCACATAAAAAAAAAAAGAAGTCCAAAACCCAGAGTGGGGGGCGAAATACTTCTAGGAAGAGTCCCTAGCGACGACCACACAGACTCGGTCCTGAAGCTAGTGCCACACGACCCACGCTGTCACCATTATAGGCTGCATTCTGTTTGAGAACTGTGTGTGTGTGTGTGTGTGTGTGTGTGTGTGTGTGTGTGTGTGTGTTGTTGTTGTTGTTGTTGTTGTTGTCTTCAATTTAACGTCTATTCACATAGTGATATTAGACGGGGGGGGGGGGGGGGGGGGGGGGGGTTAGGGGGGGCGTGTGTGCAAATTTTGTGTGTGTGCGTGCGTGCGTGCGTGTACGTGCGTGCGTGCGTGTGTGTGTGTGTGTGTGTGTGTGTGTGTGTGTGTGTGTGTGTACACCTGGCCAGGTAAGAAACCTATCATCGGTGTATAATCCGGATTTAAGGAACTGTCCATCTCCTGAGTTTTTAATTTTGCTCATTTCTGGACTCCAGTTTATCCACAGAAACGCTGCTATACAAGCAAAAGATGAAAATCTTCAACATCAAGTAGATCCTCCTGCATACACGAACAGCCGATTTAAAAAAAAAAAAGAAGAAAAAGAAAAAAAGAAAATGAAAGAAAGAAAAAGAAAAAAAGCGCTCAGTGATGGGGAAAATCAAGTGAGATTGTAGACTTATATTTCTGTTGAATTCGTAAAGAAAAGAAGGAAAAAAAAGCGGGGGACTCGGGGTGGGAGGGGATGGTAGGGGGAAGGAAGGATATGATAGTCAAATAATGAACATCCTTATGGCAGATAGCACGAGGCTTTGCTGAGTGTTTGACATTCCCTTAATTTCTTAGTTCCTTTCTCTAAACATTGTGCTAATCCTGTTATTGGATGCTGTGTGTGTCAGAGAGAGAGAGAGAGAGAGAGAGAGAGAGAGAGTTACGTGCGCGCGCGTGGTATGTGTGTGTGAATTGTCTTCAAATTTTAAATTGGAACATTGCTGCTCTGGATGGTGTACCTTTACCAAGAAGACACACGGCAACTTCAAGCAGCGATAGACTTGACTGATGCTCGCATGACGACAGAGCAGCAGCAGTGAGTGGCAATTTCAACCGAGCTGAGACAAGTTTGTAAGCAATGTGCACGTCTATTCCGTTGCAAAATCAGACTCAAGGGCCATTGCAAATGGATAACAGACTACGTATTCCATTGCAGAGAGAGAGAGAGAGAGAGAGAGAGAGAGGGGGGGGGGGGAGGGGGAATGATTTGTCCGAATGTTGTCGCCCATTGGGAACCGAGCTGCATTATAATTTTATGCGAGTAAGATTTGGACTCTCTGTGTTAGGCTATTAAATGATTTTTTTGACGCATTGACGACGACGTCAAATAGCGAATGAAAGTTCTCCGACGCTTTTGCGACGTCACGAAGGCTGTGCTGCTTGTTGGCAACGAGGCAGTGCGTTGTCTGCTAATATAACTTGATGGGAGTCAAAGTATGCGCCCGTGTCGGCATGCGTATGTTAATAAACGGCCTCTCCATCTCCTGTCTTCACTCCTTTTCCCATTATTCCGTCGCCGAACTCTCCTATTGTTTGCTACGTAAACAATTGATACTATTGGATTTACAATTATGATTATACAGACGTTTATTTAGATGCACCTTTGCGTCAAATGTTTGTGGTGCCGACAGCTGTCGATTCGAACCACTTGTAGGTTGGATTTTTTTCGGCTTCGAAACAATCTCTCTGCCTCCTCAGCAGTAAATGGATACTTCATTCAGTTCAGGGAAGGCTACAGGATGCTGAAGGAGCGTTATGGACTCATCTTTCCATCATGTCATGCGCAAGACACGATGCGACCGTTTACTGCCCCAGTGGAAACTTTTAACCCCTGTCCCTCCATTGTTTTAATATGTATACCTTTTAAGTGACCGATTACTTTCACAGAAAACTAGTCGTTATGAGTGCTGTTCGAGAACAGTTGTTGGGTTGGAGAGAACGCTCATTATATAAATTGCAATGAGTGCACACACACACACATATATATATTCTATTTGTTGTTGTTGTTGATCAGTTAATAAGTTGAGATCATGATGGATCCTTAGACACATTATATTATAGCCTCTCGTTATGTTAGGTTTCCATGTAGAGGGACTTGAAATTTAACACGCATAACTTGTTTGCATAGTCATTAATGATCAGTTTATTTTCACTTGTTTTGTGAGAAAGCAACAGCTGACGGTTATTGCTATTGGTCAACAGTCTTTGGGAGACTTGACAAAATCATGAGGAAAGTGTGCGATGACTCTGGCTGGCCTTCCTGTTTTTGTGATAAATACCGTGTAGGCCCAGCCACTGGCTGTCGTTGAACTCTCTCTCATTTGGCAACCGTGTGATGTACTGGTTTAGCGTAGTGACATTGCAGCTCCCAAGTGTACAATTGTACCACAAGCTGGAATTTTGGTCGACTGCCTTTTTTTGTGTGTGTAATGGACGATGGTTTTGTTTCCCAGTCTTACCGCAACCACGTACGCAGGGGGTTGGATCGCAGCCCCGATGTCCCATTGATATACAAAAAATAAAACATGGTACTGAAAAAGAATCGTTGGACAGATAGAGAAACTGACATGACCTGCAACACCACATGGATCCCTCTACTCTACAGGCACTATCACACCTGTGAACACACACGCACACATCACACAGATGTTCTACTGAGCAGGCGGCCACCAGAAATCACGGTTTGAAACAGCTCTGACATTTACTGCAAGGAAACAGGATTCAGTGGATGGTGTGAATGTATGGAGTGAACATCAGACCTTCCAGAATGGGGAAACCATCAAGAGCTCAACAGGAAGGGCGACATGAACCATGTAAGCTGCCTCACTCTGATTCTCATCGAATTCACCATGCTATATAAAGCAGAATGGAGAACCCCCATGTCTACAAGACTGAGAATGCCAGTCTAGCCTATAGCTCGAGAAAATCTGGCTTCCAAATCTAAAATCCTTGAGAAGAGGTTGGAGCAAGGGAGCCTGTAGAGAGGACCAGAGCTCTAAAAACAATGGCAGAAAGAGCGGAAGAGTCCCAGCTGGATCTAGCCATGGAGAGATTAAACTTGGTAAGGATTTTCCAACTTAGATAGAGGCGTCCAATACATATGTGGGCAAGACATCCACCACAACGTGACATGCCAATGAGGTGCCCAACTATCTAGGAGGGACAGATCTGAATCAAGGCAACACCAAAAACTTCCCAGTCGCTCTAGAGTGTCCAGCAGTTATGCATTGGATGCGGCACCGAGTGTAAATTTTAAGGTGGAAACAGGGTTGAAAGCGTTTCTTTGAAGTCATTCAACAGTCAATGCTGTCCCCAAAGTTTCTTCTAAGTACACAGATGCACTTTTACCACTGTTTTACTCAAGCTGCTTTAGACAATGGTTTACAACTACACACACTCTTACTGCAGAAACATATGACGACCTGTGCAATTACTTTCACACAAATACGCACAAAATGCAAATCACGACAATACTTGTTAGCTCTCTGAACTATAAAACTTGTAGGTCAATGGATACAAAATTAATCAAGATTGCATGCGTCTCATGTGCAACATATTTATCAGTTGCATCCTTCCTCTAAACGAATTTCAAAGAAACAGAGAAAACAAAAACCACAACTGATTTCAATAGTATACTTTCAAGTTTGACATGTGCAGTATTTAGGTACTACAGAGTGTGAGTAGATGACCTGATGCTGTGTCTTCCCGTTTGCCACGAACTCCTCTTCAACTTGAGTGTGTCCATAATAGATTCGAACGACATGAGCTACGTGGAATGGCATTCAGCAGTTGAACTATCCACTATAAATGGTATTTACAAGAGCAGTTAGGCAACATAAGGTTGTTGCCGCATACTTTCCTTAATCTCAATTACTGGTCCAAAACTCCCCTTTCCAAGATCACTTTTTGTATGATCAGAAGTGATTCAAATGTTCCTTTGGCAAACACTTCCCAGATTTTACACATAGCAGCAAACTGACTGATTTTCTTCAACTTTTCATGTAGATGAAAGTGCAGTGCACTGTCATTCATACTTGAATGAAGCTCATAACTAATGGCAACCAATTTCAATAGAAACCCGTTTCACTCTCAACCAATCTATTATGACTTGAAATCGTTTAACAAAAATGCCAGTAATAACAGTATCTGACAAAACCAGATTTATCTTCTGCAGTCTTTGAATCACCTGGAACGGTCCAAGTTTTGAAATGGTTCGCCAAAAAGCTGCTTAAACTATTTCTTGATTTTGTGGTCAGATTTGTCATGGATCCATGACCACCAAATTAAGTTTTCAAGCCGCATTTAAAATATTTGATGAGGAGAGATCACCTAGTGTACATCACATTTAACCAACCCACAGACAGTTAGCAAGAAACTGATATGTACACACACACACACACACACATATATATATATATATATATACTGACTTCCATAAAAAACGCAAAAAATTGAAAGGCTATTTTTCGGGTGAAAAGGGGTGAATATACAATATTGAACCATTGTGGCAAGTTGTTTGGGCCCAAGACTCACGTGCAGTGAAAAAATTGTGTGAGCAACACATCATTCCCGGCATTGGAGGGTCAACAAAAATGGCAAACTGGTTGCTGCATGTGAGGCACGTGCACACCATGCAGAGCAAAGTTAACCAGCGACAAGTACGCAGGCATGCAGCCTTTATAAAGCCGCGCTACAAGGTTCAGATAACGACTTGCCGTCTGAGCGCTACAGAGACGCCAAGACTACGAGCAGAGGAACGCAATCGTGCCCTAGGCCATCTGGAGGCTGGTGTGGATGCCAGGCAGGTCGCCAACATCTTTAACGTCCACATCTCAACCATCTATCGTCTGCAGCACCGCATGCGAGTCACTGGTACCACCGATGATCGTCCCCGGCCAGGCCGTCCTCGGGTCACCACACCAAGAGAGGATCGCCATTTTGTTCGAACCCATCTGCGGGACAGGCGGCAAACAGCCGCTAACACTGCTCGACAGGTGCCTGAGAATCTCCAGCAACGAATCAGCCTCAACACTGTGCGGCGGTGTCTTCAGGAGAACGGGCTGGCATGTAGGCGTCCTCACAGAGGTCCGGTACTGACACCAAGACACCGGCAATACAGGCTGCAGTGGGCACAAGCCCGAATCAACTGGCGCAGGCAGCAGTGGGGACGCATACTGTTCTCAGATGAGAGCCGTTTTTGTATTGACATGGCTGACGGTCGTGTCAGAATATGGCGTCGACCTGGTGAACGCTATGCTGACTCCTGTGTGGTAGAGCGGAACCCCTGGGGAGGCCCGAACGTTATTATATGGGGTGCAATTGGCATTAACCACGCCATAGGACCAGTCATCTTTCAGAACATTGGTCCTGGTCGCGGACAGGGTGTCAATGCACAGCGCTACATCCACCAGGTGCTCAGACCCCATGTCGTTCCTTTTTTTGCGCAACACCCAAACTGGACATTCCAACAGGACAATGCAAGACCACACACAGCCAGGGCCACCCAGCAATTTCTTCAGCATAACAACGTCAATGTGCTGCCCTGGCCAGCCCTCGGTCCCGATTTAAACGGTAAACCCAATAGAACATTTTTGGGATGAACTTGGCAGACGGTTGGACCTCCTGCGTCCACGACCAGCAACAGCGGCTCAACTTCACCAGGCCATCGTCCATGTGTGGGCTGGTGTGCCAAGGGGACCATCAACCACCTGGTCCACTCAATGAGCCGCAGGTGTCAAGCAGTTGTCCATGCAAATGGTGGCCACACACGGTATTAGGACTTCAAGCTGGTTTGTCACGTGACCTTGGATTTTCCACACAAAGACATATTGCTGATGACATTTTCACACATTACCGGTGTAATGAATCAAATCACGTTGAATTCTTGCTTCCACTCTGTACAATTGTGACCAATAAAATTCGCCCCTAACCTTCAGCTTGTTTTGCTTTCGCGTTTTTTTTTTATGGAAGTCAGTATATATATATATATACACACACACAAATCAGAGAGGGCCAATTATAACCATGCTTGATCTCTTTAGAGCTGTATACAGGAAAACAATACCTTCTGATACAAAGAGAACAGATCAAAGTATGTCATATATCACTCAAGTTAACATAATTTCAAAGAAAGATAAGGTAAGCAGAGGCTTTGGTAGAGAGAAAAGGGAGGGAGAGGAAAAAAGAGTCATGCAATTCAATGAACTGTTTCAGAACAAAAGTTTAAGAACAAAACAAAACATACAGAACAATGTCACTTGTTCAAGTATTTACTGTCATAACAGTTCTGGGCATCTGAAGATGGTCTCTAGTCTAACCAAACACTCTTGTTCATCATGTCATTTTTAACAATATAAATACCTGTGGGACATAGTTGGGTCAAGATGAAGGTATACTCATGTACTATGCAATACCTCATAAAATGTTCTGTAATACTCTGCGCACAAGTTCACTGTGAATCAAATGGGCCTCTCACTCAGCATGCCAATCACTCTGCGCTTGCCAAAAGCTTAAAGAATCACAACAGATGAAACCGAGACACTTTATTCCCTGTTTACACACAAGTCATAATTACGCATGCTATCTCCACACACCTCATATAAACAAGGAAATGCCATGAACAAAAGCAAGAAGCAAAATCATGCTTAACACTTCAAACTGACCGCATATTATCCATCCGTTAACATCGCAGACTTCAGCACAGTATTGCTTTGCTGTCACACACAATAGAATATACATAAAATAGAGCTTGCATGTAGCTGCCTGCTTTAAAGTGGGTAGCACAAAGAGGGAAGAAATGCGAGAAGCATGGACAAACATCTTAGTCTCGGAAAGACAGCAAGGTCTTCAACTGGTTTGTCTCAACTTCTTTGTTCTGTCGTTGCATGTCAATGGCATACACTGCGATCAGTCAAGATCCAGCCTGTGCTCATTTAACACAAGAATCCATCAGCAGATTGTACTGTGATGAAGTGCTTCCGATGTCAAGGAGCATAGCAGACATAATGTGCAGAGTTTAGAATCCCCTTGGCTATGGAACTTTTTAGGACAGATGATAATAGTGACAGTGCAGTGCGAAAATACATACTGCTCTGTCTGCAGTGTTGACAGATGTAAAACAAAAGACAAGATTCAAACCATGATCATCTTTCATTCACATCTGTAACATACTTTTGACTAATTTTGATCAACAGCCTGAGCCAATACGAGTCAAACTTAACAGCACACCATGATCAAAGAGGATTTATCCTAACAAAGAGGACAACACTCGTCACACACACAAGTTGTTCTTACCTGTTTCACTCGCCCCTGTCCCAACCCAACTTCTTCACACCTATACTTATCAGCAGCAAACTAATTCTGTTGGGAGCAGAAAAGCCTTGATCACATTTTCAGGCCATAAATAGAAGTCCCATCTTTGTCTGCTCTCATACTTACACCCCCACACTTGCCGAGTGACTTCCTATGAAGGCAATACTAGGTACAACATAATTTGCACTCATCCAAACTGTAGAACTGTGATTTTGCCAACAGCCTGTTTTCACTTTTACAAGAGGGAAGCAAAATCATTTGCCCCACAGACCCTTGCCAAGCATGCAGACAATGCAGTGACCGTCTTTCTCACCCATGGTTGAAAGGCATGCATGACATGGCCCAAAACAATACATTTTCCCTTCATCCGCAAAATGAACAATGAATTCAACATGTCAGTGCGAAGAATCAAGTTGTAATTATCTATGCTGTTGCCATTGCATGTATACACTTTTAATGCACAGCAGAAATGAACGTTAAGTATTCCAAAATCCTTTTACTCTGTCCCTCCATCACTGTTTCAACTTTTCATGAGCATATGTAACATGTGATAAATCAAATGTTCATGCGCATGTATGTGGTGGTGTGATGTGAATGTAAATATAACATCTGAAAAAAAAGAGCAAGAATAATGAGGTCAACAAATCATTACTTAAATACTACAAGGAACAAACACATCACTGCAGAAGAATCATTTGATGAATCATGATTTACAAAACCAAACAGTAAAAGGGCTATCTGACAGGTACATTAATAAAAGCTATCTACATTGTTTACATTTTAAGTTATTTTTTTATCTTCAAATTTGTTTACATTTTAAGTTATTTTTTTATCTTCAAATTTCATCTCATACCTCTGCTGTACTTGATCATTATCAATCACACTTCAGTAAAATCAACAATAAATGCAGAGATGCATACAAAGAATGCCAATGACACACAATAAAGGGAAAAGAAACAAATCCACTTCAATCATTCACTAACTAGTAATCAGTTTCTAATTGCAATAAATCACATAAAAAAAACAACCACCTGTTATTGTTATCATTAAATAGTATTTTAACCAACAGAAGAGCTCGCCTGCATATCCATGATTTTCATCCACTTGTTGCTCTTCAAGAAAACACTTTTGGTCAACATACACAGGCGAACAAAAACCAAGTATCACTAGTATATGCAATCGTTCATTTTCAATATTATCATCTTTTTCAAACACGAAAAATATGTATTACACTACAGAAAATGATAAAGACTACTTGTATGTATTTCTATACGCCATCTCCGAGTGGTATGGTGGTTAATGCAAGTGACCAGCTCACAACGTGGATGCAACTATTCTTAACTGTGCATTCCATG
The DNA here is from genome assembly GCA_018398815.1 of Conus ventricosus. NCBI lineage: Eukaryota > Metazoa > Mollusca > Gastropoda > Neogastropoda > Conidae > Conus > Conus ventricosus. Next base: position 101,578,005 of record CM031598.1, on the reverse strand, counting down.
GTATCGATCATGGTTGCACGTGCAAATCAAGATTACTGTGTGCACCGTGTTAAAAAAAAAAAAAAAAGTCACAGTAAAATTAGTAGCTCACTGAAAAGATTTTCACTTTGGAAAAAAAAAAAAGAAAAAATAAAGGGGATCATCTGATAAATATGCACTAAAATCACAGCTATCTGCTGGTGTACTTTCAAACTTAGGTTTGTATTTTGTGCCAGATTTATTTTCAGATCGATAGATTTTGAAGACTGTTGTTAAACTGTGACTTACTCTTTTAAGTTGTATCGTAACTCCCTACTGTGTGATTTGGAATTGATCTTTCCTCTGTATACTGAGCTTTTGTGTAGGTTAAAAAAAAAACAAAAAAAACTACATATATAACTAATAACAAAACACATGCTTGAAATTGGATACATGATTACTGTTGAACTGAATCGGTATAAGTTATAGTTTCAATGCTCTTACTTTTAACGAGTTCTTTTTGTAGTCAAAGCGATGTTCTTTTTGACAATAACGAAATTACAAGTAGTTACTAATGCATGTAGATGAAGTTCACCGAGGTTTTGAAAGACCTATTTTCCACACAAATCACACTGAGAAATCCAGTAGAGTGTATGCAATAGCTACTCTGTCCTGTACAATGAAATAACAAAAACAAAAAAAAGTTAAAAAAACAAACGGCACAGGGAGTATGGCCTGTCGTGCCAAGAAACTTCAGTTTATGTGTATGGAGGAACAGGAGACAAAAATCTTGATGCAAGTATTTATCGTGAAACAAGGAAAACTTTCCTCTCTCTGATCTGCCAGTCGATCATTTGCATAAACACTGCCATGAACCTCATGCCCCGACTGTCTACGACACTCCTCTATCCCTCTGAATGTCATGTTCACTGTCCGACGAACTTTCATCCTCTTTGTATGAGCTAAACTTAAAATCATTATCTAGTTCAACATCTTCAAGGTCAGACCTTCCTAGGTTTAAACAATTTCTACAGCTTTAAATAAACTGTAAACACTCCTCCTTCTGCTTTCCCTTTCACTTGCTGAAAGCCAAGATGCCACCGTGATCTCGCTCTACAAACTGAACAGTGTTGGCTTAAAAGTAGCTCAAACGTTGACCAGAAAGTCACATTGTGGCATGCACAGCATGACATCGTCAACTGTGGAAACTTTCCTGAGTTGGATCAGCTTTAGAGGGCGTCACAGAAAGAGGTGAGCGCAGGACATCTGCTTTAATAGATGCCAGAGGGGAGCGAGTTACTGCAAATGAATCCGTCAATGAACAGTTGCAAGAAAAATTAATACATTACCTGAAAAAAGGTGCTTGCTAAAGATTTTTTCTCCTAATAAAAATCACCTTTAAAGTCAGTGAAATCAATGTAAGTCAGTCTCTTATTATTACAGGATTACAATATTATCGTTTCTTACACAATCATTATGAGAAGCAATTTCTATCTATAACTTAAACACTGCTGAGGGCTAAGCAGACAGGAATACCAGAAATAAGATTTGATAAAAAGTTACTTGTAATAATACAATATGTAAACCAGACAGGTCAGAATGAATTTCTGATTCTGAATTCAAATTAAAAATATTCAGAGACAAACAAGAAACAATGAATGAGGACTTGACACTTAAAACAGCTAGATAACCGCATAGGGAAGAGACAGAATGGTGGGAGGAGGAAGAAGAAATACAGAACGAAATATACACCTGTCAACAATCTGTCTCACAAAAACCTGCTTCACTTGTGAAAGAACAATGGCAGATTAAAGAGGACAATTAAAGAAAACTTTAACAAGGAACGTTTTCCTAAAAACAAAAAAAGATAAATGAAATATAATCTCTAACATAAATCATGGAAGAAACAATTTTCAATTAAGAAACACTCTTATTTCTGAAACAAAATATGTCCACATACACACAGAAAAAAAAAAGGGGAAAAAAACAGAAGGGAAAAAATAAACAAACTCTTGTCACCACTTCCATATAACAAAGAACTATATAACAAGTACAGAGAAATAGTTCTCAATCAGTCGATGTACATTCTCAAAGGTTTGAAAAAAAAAAAACCCTGCAATAATGCCAACAAAATCATTGTAACAAGGATTTGTCAGTATGTAACAAGGATTTGTGGGGTATGGTATGCCAAACCTGGCACTGTGTGCATGCGTTGCATGTATTTAGGTGTGAGTGTGTCTTGCAAAGGAATGAGTAACATGAGTCAATTTCATCTATGCTGTGTGAAGTATGTCAACTTTGGGGCAGTACAGATGCAACCAGTTCTGTCGAGCTTCTTAAGTCTTTTGTGTTCTCACTTCCAGCCACTTCCATTCTTTATGGCCCATCATCCTGCACACACAAAACAAATTGGTTGATTCCAAACAACTGGGTGAGGAATTTGGGACCAAATTCCCCCCCCCCCCCCCCCCCAAATACTTATCAAAGTGTCCTTTTACTTAGCATCTAATGTCAGCAAGTCATAACTTATTGTGCTTGCTCTTCCTCAGCAATCTTGGTGGCTGACGCAGCAACATAATCATCACAGCCTCAGTCAACTCTTTCACTTTTCTCATGTGAAGCATATTAGTTGAAACTGGTATCAATCAGAGGCAATCTTTCTCTCTCTCTCTTCCTCCCTGTGTGTGAGCGTGTGCGTGTGTGTGTGTGTGTGTGTACGCACGTTTGTGTACGCACACATGCCAGAGTGTGGGAGTGTGTGTGTGTGTGACTACATATTTGTAACAAACACAATAACCGATATGTATGAAGCACCCACATCTGTGAAATGATTCTTCCCCTCTCTTCTGCATTCACTCTGCAGTCAACTCCCTATTCCACACCACACTTTGGGAAAGAAAATATATATGGAGAGCCTGACAGTCTTTGACGAAGAAAACTGAAACAAAACTTTTTCAGTTTTCATGGAATGAAAAGCCTTCTAAAATGACGAGAATCTGTTGTATACATATCATATGTGCATGTCTACAATACTGGGGCATGTAGTTGGGACATGACAGTCAAAAATTCAAAGTCCGAAAAATGAGTGAAGAGATACTTCTTGGTGAACCTTGAACATGTACTTATTTAATGATAAAGGTGATACAAGGCAATCTGGTTTCGTTTTTGCACATTTCATGCTCGTCTGAACCAATACTTGAAGCATGACATACGTAACATGGTTTCCACTACCCACCATTTTCATAGTTATAATAAAACATGTGTAGATCTTATTGCTGTCCATATATAAAGCATATTGAGCAAACTGCAGTGAATGAAACACTTTGATGATGCAGACAGGTGAAGAGGCAGAGAATGGTATGTCCAGGTGGAACCCGTTTCTTACACTATCTCACTATCTGTCAGTTATGCCTCGAGATGAACACACTCACAAAGCTATTTCATTCTCAGTAGCATGCATCTGTTGCTTTCAGAGTTTAAAATAAACACGCATAGGATAATAGAAGTTATTTCATAATTGTGTGATTGCTTGTCATTTGCTTACGTTAAATGGAAACCATAATTTCATATGACAATGAAGTAATCAACAAAAGCTGCGTAAACTTATTTAGAGACATATAAAGCATGACTCTTCTATCTGGCTATTAAAACACAAAGAGAAAAAAAAAATGACAGTTCCATATACAGGGCAAAGAGTCAAGATACAGTTATGAATGAAAAAAAAGTCACACTGGCATGCAGCGTTACATCGGGAGGGTTCCAATGTGCACCTTGGGCTTCATCTTGGTAGTGGCGTTTGAAATTTTCTGCATAATCCTGGCAGACAACAATAATTTGATGGTCAACATCTTGAAAGATAATGTCATACATTCTGCTTAGCCAGCTGGCATCAAAGAGATGCTTTGAAAATGGTGTAGCTTCTTCTGTCAGCTCCTGAATAAACACTGTTGCTGGTCTGGTTTTTCTGAGACGGGTTAATCTTCTCTTTGTGATCTCATTTTCTACATGTGTAACATACTCGCATCGGCCATAACTGATGTCATGATCCCCTGTCATCGTTGGCTAGAGCTGTTTTTCAATTAAAGAGGGTCATGATCCCCTGTCATCATTGGCTGCAGCTGTTTTTCGATTGATGAGGTATCACAATCATTGCAGGTCCGCTCAAGACATTTTCTCCGGTATTCCCCAGTCATTCCTTTTGAACACAATGTTCCTCTTGATAGCTCATATTTGTCATATTCCCCAGTCATTCCTTTTGAACACAATGTTCCTCTTGATATCTCATATTTGTCAGTGAATGTTATGTCAGGAATTTGATTTGCTGCCGCAAACATCTTCACTGCTTCTATATTGAAGTCAACATTGGCACATTTTTCACACAAGCAATCTCTTTTTCTGTTTGAGGTTGTCCATCCATGATGCAGATGCGTTGTACTGCCGTTACGCGCCTAGGGCCCAGTACATTCGTCTTCGGTGTTGGTTTTCTTGTTTGGGTTTCCCTCTCGTAGGCGACTTGCCGACCAAGGTTTATGAGCATCCCCAACCTTGGTTTGGTTCTCCGAGGTTTTCCTTCCCCGGGGACACAGGTTTTTATGCGCCTCTTACTCGCATGATGAACCTGTCACAGGACACATGGGGAATTTGATATGGTGTAACAGTGCCACCTATTACCCCGCCCCGTCCTGGTAGGAACATTGCCAGTTGGTCCGGGACTGCTTATTCGAACAGGCAAGGCTGACTTATATCGCAGCTAACCCTCATATCTGGGGGCTGACCCCCTATCCGCCACCTGGGGACCCGCCGGGTTGGGGATAGTCGCCCCGCAAATGTTGATGGTATCACATCTGCTGGATGGAGTCTTGCAAACACTGAAAAGCTTTGCTTAATTTCCAGATTTTCACTTTTGAAAATCATATATGCAGACCTCAGTGACCTTTCCATGACTTTTCTACTGATGAATTTTCTTTTACCTTTTTTCACACTCCTGGTATCTGGCTGTGTTCTTCAAATGTCTGTACGGTGACAGAAGAGGCTCACTGCTTCCGTCAGCTCTTCACTTACAGCATCTTTTCTTTTCTTTCTCGCTTCAAGATCTGAAGTTGTGAGAATTTTCAGACTCTTTTGAAGAGTTTGTAGCCTATGCCGCAGTCAGTCTGAAATTGTGCAGAATACTTTCTTTTCAGTCCGACCACAAATGCTAAAGCACGCCTTGTTTTCAGGTCTCGTTTGTTTCCCTTCTTCAAGATTTCCATTGTCTCTTTTATTTTGTTGAAGGATGTGTTGACAAAATCCAGTTTTCTTTTTGAATTGGGGCCGACAATCATTCTATCTCCGAGCTTCTGTTTGGTTTTTTTTTATGTTGATTTTCTTTCAGCCTTCTTTTGTGCATACCTTTTCCGTCTTCTCTCATTTCTTGCTGATCTGTCTTGATCAGTTTCTTTTGCTCTAATTAGCTTTCTGTTGCCGTCTTTTTGCATGAAGTTTTTCTCTCTCATTTCTTTCTTTGCTTTTGCCACTGGACTTATTTTTCTTTCTGTCGTTGACGATATCTTTGCATGCAGAATCTGTTGTTTTTTTTCTCTATATTCCGCTTTTTTATTCTCAGGTAACCCAGCAAGATAGTTTTATCCGCTTGTTTTTATACTGCCTATGTAGCTTGAACATTTCTGGATTTTCTTTTTGATCTTTGTCTGTATGCTTTGCTGACTTCTGCTGCTGTCTTCTTTTCTTTGTCTCCCCTGGCAATACAAGTGGAAGAAAAAATATACGTTTTCTGAGGCCTGGATAGCCGGAACAGCTCCCAGTTAGTTCAAGATTTTGTAATAGCTCTGGATCAGCCATTATCTGTGAATAAATTTGAAGGATGGGAACAGTCACAGTAATGAGTAAAATGTAAAAACACTCACAATAGAAAGCAAAAAAATAAGCATTTTAAGGAAAAAGGAATGTATTTCTCAGAGAAGAGAGATGTTTTTATGTGTCTAAATTCACTAGGTGAAAAAGAGCAGTGATGACTGTTTTGGTATCTGTGTATGATATAAAAAAAAAATCAGATTAAAAAAATCTGATTCCTCTATCTATGGGAAAAAGTTTTATTAATACATAAATACATAATTATAACAGTATAATCTCTTATGTTGTCAAACGTGTCTTCACCTGAAGTGTATAGTCCATATGGGGATCTAAAGGAGTGTGTGAGAGCAAATGTCCTCCTTCATGTTTGTTCTTTCAGAACTTGTAGACATTCAACTTTGAATAGGACTTGGCCTATGATCGAGTTGCTGCGGTTCTCGACGTCGTTGTTCTTATGTTGTCAAACGTGTCTTCCCTGTGAAGATTAGGAGGCAAAATTTGCAAAAATTCTGCATATGATACTCAAAGGTCAATTCCTTTCCATGGTAACACACAATGGCGCACTGGTCAATCTTGGACAAATGCCTATTTATTGAATTTCACACACTGAACAAAACAAAACGGACAGTAAGAAAGGCGTCCTCAACAGTCTTTACCCTGCTGGCGTGCATGAGAAGAATGCCGCGTAATTTTATTGTTGCGTAAAGTGGAAACAACGCGGCCACGTACAGTGTTGTCCAGATAACGCACGTTGCCGACATTGGCGATATTTTATTAGCGATGCTGTCTACTATAAAAAGGAGCCATCAACATAAAAGAAATAATGCTAGTTTTCATTCTAAATGACTGATTATCGAGTAAGTGAAGCAGTCTGAAGACGAACCAGCACAAACACTACGTAAGTAACGCTGGAAACAAGAAGGAAACAAAAATGCTCGATCTATTTTCCTTTGTTTTTGTCACATTCTGTACCTTCTTTCTGACAGGGATTTTAACTGATGTCTCCTGCTCCATTTTTTTTTTTTTTAATACTAAGAATGATCAAAACTGTGTTATTTGCCTTGAAATCATTCCGTGCGTTTGGCTGAAACCATTATTTGGTGTCTTTGTGACGCACAGGGATCTATTGATCAAGTGATGACAAAATGACTGGCAGTGAAAACATTTATTACTCTGAAAAGTTGAAACATTTTTTAAAAATACACATTCCAGTTCAAATACATCAAAAATTCCCAATAACATTAAGGAACAATCTTTCGTAGGTAACAACCGAAACCACTAATTCAACAATTCAACACAGTGCAATTTAAAATCACCGAACTATGTTTGTTGCAAATGTAAACATAAACACAAAAACACACACATGCAATGAAACAATGTCGTAAGAGCATTTTGGCTTATCTGGCACCAAATGTAGCAGAATCTGACAAACGTAAATGTCGATGCAACTGACAGAGTCAAGCTTAGTTGAACGGCGGGATTCGTTTCGTCACGCCGCGTGGGATGAAAACAAATGCCTTTCAAGGCTGCTGCTATTCCATACATGTTGGGTGCTTCAGTGTTGGTTACACTTTTTTTTTTTTAAAGACAGTGGGCTCTATGATACAGCTGGAGAAAGTCACGCAGGCCATGCCTGTGGCATGCAAAACGTGTAGATAGCATGCGTCACTGAAGAAACGATCTTGCAGCAGCAAAGAATTTCTAAGCAGATCAAATAAATTTATTGAAACTCATACCATAACACTCTCTGGAAGTAAAAAGGAGTTCACTTAGTTGTCATCCGAGGTATTACCGATTCCGTTTACGAAGAATACTTTTATGAATTCCATTATCATCATAAGGAGTGAAAGTGGAAACTATGGTTACGCACAATTGGCTTTTTTTGTAGCTGTGTACAAAACTAATTTTGTAAACTAAAACAGTTCCTCGACTTTGGCAACAAACAGCTGGTTCTTTTTGCTACCTGTGCACCAAAAATCAATTCTGTAGGCGTCCACAGTTACAAGCGTAATCTTTGCAAAGTATATGACTAAAAGCATGTCCCACTTTTCTGCACTATTTTCATGCTGTCACCGACAGAAAAAAAGGACACCCCCCCCCCCCAACACACAAACATCTTTCTTTGTCAAATACTGATTCTTTATTCAATAAATATATAATCAGTCATTTCATATACATATGTTCTTTGAAAACTGTTTAAAACATTCTGAAATCTAATAACAGAATCACAACCCCTTTATTTTACTGTATTTTCCAAGTATTGTAGACATGCACATATGAAAATATGGGATTAACAATGTGCAAGCTGGTTCAGGCTTTCAAAGATATTCACATTTCCCAAAAAAATTTCAATGTATGTTACCCAGAACTTAAATTAGGTGGAGAATAATACACATTAATAGTCATGAGAGAATGTACACAATTAAAAAAAAACTTTTTCTGAGCGATGTTTTGAAACAATTGTGTTTAAAATGTACGATCGAATACAGCTGGATTTGTATCTGAATTTATCCATTATTACATGAACTTGACCAGGCCTAACAAGGTGATCTATGTGAGGGATTGGACAAACACTTGTAAACTACTGACCTTCTGAGAGGAAATATCACTTTTGACGAGTTTAGACAAAAATATGCATCAATTCATCAGACAACTATCCTATTTTCAGGTGGTTTTAATGCAGCAAAATTAAAATATAATAAGTGCAGAGGTAGTTAAAGGGATACTCTTATCTTTTGGGTAACTATATTAAAATCAGGTTCTTCCAACACAAAATACTTTCAAATCTCTCTCATCAACATACTTTGACTCAAATTCGCACGCGTGTGCCTGTGTGTGCGCGTTTTGATATTTCAGGGACTGTAGTCTCCACTAGTTTCTAAATATCGGCATGTTACTGAAGGCACACATAATGCCACATGCGATTTCATGCCTAACAGTTTGCTAAACTTATTGCTCTTTGGTTAACTTAAAGCACACAAAGACATCACCATGTATCATTAACACATAAAACTGATAAAATGGTAGGCTAGCGCACGAAGTGATCGTATATAATGAGATACATATTCATGCACATGGCCTGAATAGTTACTTCATTTCTTTGTGGCTCCGACACGAGACCATCAAAAGCGCAAGCATTTCTACCACTTTGCATGGCAACTTCCCAGAGTGTTGACTCATGGTCACAGATCTGTAGCTTATGACAAAATGATACTGTCAGTTCTTTTTTCCATGTCCTTATATATTTTATTGCATGCATTCTCACCATAAAAAATAACCACACTGATTACTTATACTGCTACACAAAGAGCCAAGGGTATTGAGAAAAACATACAAAACTCTTAAGAGATAATAAGTAGAAAAGCAGAGAACAGTCTAAAGAACCAACAAAAGAATGCAAGATTTTTGCTGTGGTATATATCATTACAAAAGAAACTATCACTTATGGCATCCAACATGAAGTCATGAGATGGGGATGCGAGCAAGGAAGAGTCCCTTCCAGATCCTGAAACTGAACTGTGGCCATCCCTCTTATCTTGACACTGAACTGTGGCCATCCCTCTTATCTTGACACTGAACTGTGGCCATCCTACTGATCCTAGTCATCATGAAACAAAGAGCAGTCCTGAAAATATCCTTCCCTCATTATCACAGACATGTGTAACTCCAATCAGTTTAATTGGCTCCTGGAACCACATAAAAGAATTCTGGAATATAGATTATCGGCTACATTAAATACCCTGCCCTCATCACAGACATTAACTCCACCTTGTATTTATAATTTCCTTCAGAAACCACATATGTAATACAACTGAAAAAATCCTTGAATGTAGCTTATCAGCTACATTATACATCCTGCCCCTAATATCACAGACAAATAACTTCCAAATTGTTTAACCCTTACACTGGTTATTTAACAATGTACTATTAAGTATGTTATCTGGTGAATTAACAGAAGATAAGATAATGTTGCTTATAGCCCAGCCGACCGCGAATTAACAGAAGGAAAGTTTGAAAAAAATACGTTTGTATAATATGCATAACTTTTCAACTACTAGCATTTGAACTTGACATGCTGAGCTGCAAAAATTGTTAGTAATCGAATAAAGAATAATATAAAAGAGAACTGGCATGCTTGTGAGTGTTTGATTAGGTGCTTACTTGTCCAGAATGTGAAAGTAAAAGGTGAAAACAGGTGGCACATCCTGCTCATCATACTCAAGAGCTAGTTCACAAACAATCCAGTCAATGATGCAGCCTTTTTCAAAGTCAAGTCAGTGTGGATTATACCAGTCTTCCATGCAGGTGATCCAGGTATGAATGAATCAGGTACAGTTCAGTTTTCACATTGACATCATGTACTGATAACACAAACACACCCAAAACTGGTCACTATCAACAAAATTAATCGTTAGCCCACACTGTCGTTTATGTTTGAAAGGTTTAGGATCATCTAGAAGCCCTACACCGAGTTTTTCTTCCCCACTGAATTGTATGCAGACATTCCCCTCACCCTTATCACTCGCTCAGTCCTTGTCCGTGTTGATCTCAAAATCACGATTACATGGTGCTTGATCTAAATAAAAGATATCACCAACAGTTCATTCAAAATGTTCACAACTTATTCTTCACCTGCTTTTTCCACAACAGAATCAGTAAAAAAAAAAAAAATCTTCAAATAAGTTCCTATTTCTATCACGTTCTCCAGTGGGTGCTACCATTGTTGTTCGCAGATGATTCGAGTCACGCTATGCATTACAAGCTGCTACTAACTATAAACTAAACTAAAATGCTAAAAATCCATGTTCCAGGGTTCGTTCAGTCATGTATATAAATTAGTTTGTTAATGAGACATAGTTTCGTATCTGTGTGCATCAGTGAAACTAGGTTAGCAAGGCTGACCCTACAGCATGACTTATGTCCCGACAACCAGTGTCGGCCATTACCTAATGGCGCGACTTATGTCGCGACTACCAGTGTAAGGTTTAATTTGCTTCTGAAATCACATAATACGACCAATGAATCCTTGAATGTAGCTTATCAGCTACATTAACTGTAAACTGTTTTGTGTGTGTGTGTGGTGGGGGGGGGGGGGGGGGGGGGGGGGGGGGATAAAAACCACTCTTCAAAGTCTTCTCTTCAAATCAATATTAACACTAAATGTTATAGATAATGTGACAAAGTGATTGCTCAAATCAATTAACAAACCTATTTAAGGAGTATGATAAACATACAGTCCAGTGTACAGCCTAGGTAAAAACAATCATACCGAGATACTGATCTTGCTGATCTGGTTGTTCTTTGTTTTAAATTGATGCAAGTCTTGGTGGAGGCCTTGAACTTAGTACAGCTGACAGTCACAGCCCATGCTTTTTTCTTTTTTTCTTTAAGTCTTAACTGGATCATTTGCACGAACAATTTTTCTTACCCCACTTGTACCACTTACCAACTTTTGACCACACACACATACTGATTATGTCAACCTACAGGTACACAAGTTCAAGTACACAAGTTCAAGCACCAATCCACTGTCGTTCATTTCCACTTCCAGCTATTATTTTTATTTGGGTTTTGATAATCACTTTAAGATGTTAACTTTTATGGTCAAATACTTCATCCTTTTCTTAAGCCACGATTTACAGTGCCATCTACGTATGGCTTGCCTGAGAATCTTTTCCAGACTTTAAGTAACTTCCTGACTGAAGAGCCTCCGTTATCTTGACAAGCATTTTCAAGATTCAGCATCAAAACTTAAAATGACATTAAAGTCTATTGACAATTTTCTTTTAAGCACATTCTTTTTGTGTGTGTGATCATGCTTTACAAAATTTATCATATAAGAAGCTAAAACCAAAGTAAAAAATATTTAGGAACGGGAAAATGCCTCAACCAAATTTCGCCAATCAGGCGAGTATCCAAACACAACCTTGCTGGTCAAGACTTCAAGATGTTTCCAGACTTCTTCAAGATATTTCTGATCCATATTTCTGGTTAATTCTCATTCCAGAAATGGATTTAAAATCAATGTAAGAGGATGAAAGTAAAGGCAGTGGTTTAAGTGCTACAGAAGGCTCCTGGTGGGAGTCAGGGGATAAGATTAAGCAGAAGCATTTTTGCTTTTTAACCTATAAAAATCAACCTTGGGTATATAAAAATTCTCACACACACATACATTCTCTCTCTCTCCCCCTCCCTCCCCTAAGGGCATCACTTGCAAGAAAAGCAGAACCTGCTTCACTGATCCTGGAGATCAAACCTTAACACAGAGCTCAATGACCTGCTTGGTCTTTACTTGCCCTTACTCAGCAACACAATGATTTCACCTTTTCTTCCAACCAACAAATGTTCTATTTCTTTTCGATACCAGCATGTTTTAAGAAATGTCAGTCTTTCACTAGGTGATGGTTGCATTACATGCTGGAATTGCTCTGCGATTTCCAAAAAAAGTTAGAGATGACCTCTGGAATGCTCTTTAGCAAATGCTCCTCTGACCGTTCGGACAGATGTCAAGAATGGCCTCCACAGCCTTCAATACAATGATTTCAGCATAAGGAGGAAAAATCTCTTGCCTGTATTCCAGTCACTGAAGAAAGTGTAAAGTTTTAGTTCTAAGTAATGGAGTGTAAATGGCTAATTATTAGCACTGCACACCAATGTGAACTTTTTCTACAGATTTAAACAATGTCACAACTGATTAAAACCATCTACAAATGGCGAGACATGCGCCCACCTGCACGTTTGCTTTTTTTCAACAGATGATGTGTTTAACTAACACAGATACATCACACTTGGACAGAAGAGACTGGGTGAGATAAACTGGATCAGCTGACATAGCATTCAACATCATATTGCAACACTCACCTCATGGTCAGCATTCGGCTTCAGCTTGTGGTAGATGGCTTCAATGGTGTTTTTCCTGCAAATATGCATAAAGAGCTATGGTCATGTCTCCTTTTTCATGTATCATCAACAAAGACTGACAAAGTATTATTCATATCTTTATATGCTATGTTTTGCTAGTTTTCTGAAAAATGTATTTTCAAACTGTCCAGCTTTCCAAGGAGACAGTGACCTTCTTTCAGAGGCCAGATCTGCGTGAAAGATATTCCAAGTTTGTGGCCAAAGAAATGCTCTCAGGTAGCTAATTTTTATTCTTAAACAAAAGAATGCTTCACACACACCCTCTTCACTTTCTTTACATCAGAAATATTACATCAGAAACTTTAAAACAGGACAAACTTTAAAAGCATTTTGCATCAATAGCCCATATCACGCTGTAAGGTGAGCATGGGATTTAGATTTTTCTACATCAAAAGTATGTTAATATCTATAAACAGATAAGACAAATGGGTTTGGTGGTTTAGGTGGGCTGCCGCATGGACCGATTCCCAGAGCCAAATGCAAAAATCCACGGAGTCAGAAAATGGTTTTAACTAGTTCAAGAAACATGTCAGATCATACTAAAATCTAAATCAATCAATCTAAATCAATTAAAGTAGAGACCCCCTCGCTCCAGCACAGACAATCATGGACTTACTTGCTTTGGAAGCCACCTCCAGGAGGGAACTGACCATTCAAATCATCCGCAACTGCATGCAGGACGTAGCCAAAGTCATGATTTTCCTGGGGTTCTTTCTGAAGGATCTCTGCAATGATCAGAGTCAAACATTATTTTGCTCCAGTCCCATAAAGTTCTTCACCTGAAATTATCAATTACACCTAAGAAGAAAAATCCAGATCTTTTGGTGACTGACTGCAGCCGACTCTAATCAACAACACAGATCATCTATGAATACAAATTTGAAATGACCCTTTGCTATGACACACAAAAAAAGTCAATCACTAACTCATTTTACAGAAATTGTGTTATGTTATATTTTCAAGTTTTACTTTATTGATTGTTATTATATTATCAATGTCACTACTCCACTTCTTAACCTTTAAATTTTTCAGTCAATAAATCCTTTTTTATCAGAATGTATTCAGGTACTCTTGCAGCTCTGCAAATGTGACCTTTTTCACAAACCGTTGGACAAATACAGAAATCATTCTTTGAAATACGATTTTCACAAGTAAAAAGTGTAGGGTTGAGCTTTCCCTTGTGTTCAATGACATCAGTTTTAGAACTGACCCATCAATTTTCTGGCAATCTGGTCAACTGATCTCAAGTGCAATGAACCTAAACCTACACTCAAGCCTACCAGGCCAAAAACCTGAATTAAACCAGATTCTATGCTATTGATTGTACATGTGATGTAGCACACAATGTGAACAAGGGTGGGAAAGGTAACGGAGAGAGAGGGGAGTTGTGGAGATATAAGTGAGAGCTGATAGAAAGGTGGGATGTAGGTGGAGTGGGATATTAGGGGTTTCCATGTTGAAACAAGAATGAGCGGAAAACAAACATGAACATGTTTCTAATGGAATACACTTGCTGTAAGATGCAATGAGGTCAAAGGTAATTTGTGGTGCAAGTGTGTGTGTGATGTTACTTTTGTTTATTCTCTTACAGGGTTCCTACACACTCCCAAGAACAAAATTCAAGGAGTTTTCAAGGAGCGTTTATTTTATTTCAAGGCAAGGTGGCACGAAAATTACACCACTGTTCTTTTAAAACTTCATTTTTTCTATTGTTTATGTTTTAAAAAAAACCCACAAAAAACATGGAAAAAACATATTTGGGAGATTTCAAAGCTCTTGTGTGATTTGGGGACCACAAATGGTGGCAAAATTATGAAAATTGAAAAAAAAAGTTCATGATAAGAACTGTATTTGTATCATAGCAGACATAAGGCACTTGAAGCATGACTTTTCTTGTTTTGCTTAGCAAAAGTAATGCAATGACAAAAGGATTTTTATATACTGTTTTGCTGAGCTAATAAATAATTTTTTTTCCATATGGGGGCCATCAGGCTTCGCGTTTCACAGCTTTCAAATTATTCCAATAGAAATAGCAAATGATACGTGCTGTTTTGACTTATAAATAAAATATAATTGCATGCAGAATCCATGTCTGATCAAAAGAAAAAAATTACCAAGCTAGCTAGTCTCGATCCAGAGATATTGAATGAAAGTGAGGTGCAATGCCAAATGTCGCCAAATACCTTGATTTTCCCTCACCACACTGAAATCCTTTGGCGATTTGACTATCTGGAAACATTGTTTGAAAAATCTGAGAACTCTGTTCACAAGAGCTGAAGCTTTGGTGCGCGTTTACAGTGTTCAGTGTCCACAGAATTTCAGATTTCAGCACATCTGTCTTTGAGCAAAACGAGTTCACTGTGGCTGAAGAGCTGGTACTGGATTCGCGCACAGACACATCACGATCAGGATTTAATGACGACACAACATTCGCGTTCGACACTGCTGCTGCCGTCTTGTTCGTAAGAAAGTATGAGATGGGTATCACTGCTGAAGATCTCGCCACCAGTAGAGCCACGTGCTTTTTTCCTTTGCTGAGGCTATCAGGCACTCTTGCCCATTACTCGCACATCGAAACTTTTTTTTGCAGACTGTGCAGTAGCAGGCATGTTGTTGGCTTGCCTTCTCCTCGCCCAGTCAAAACTCCGGTTATCCAACCACAGACGGTTGCACACCCCCACCCCCCCCCCCCCCCCCCCCCCCCCCCCCCCCCCCCGGCATTTTCAAGCTCCGTTCACATAACATTCTTTTTATCCCAGTTCTGTACGGCTGTGGAACTCACTGCCGGGTGCCATCAAGATTGCCACAAATGCACTCATTTAAAAACAAATTGATTCGACAGTTTTGAGATCTGCATATTGACGATTTTCTGTTTTTACTTCCCCAGATATTTTACTATTACCTGGGCCTGAATTTGGCCATTGCTTTTAACTTCTTGAATATCGAGTGCGACCCCTTGTTGCCAAATTTGCTCCAGGGGCCAACAGTCGGAGTCGCACTGTTTTATGTTATTTTATTTTACTTTTTAACATGCGCGCTGGTGACCTACTCGTTTTTGAGTGAACCAGTATTTTAGGAAGAAGAAGACAATGAACTGAACAAGCCGGAAGCGCAAGACCTTTTTTTCACGCATGCGTAGAATTTAAAAATTGTGGAAGTTACAAATTATCTCCCTTGGTTCATTCTTTAGCAGACGACAACGTGGGATCGCGATGATGTAAAAATGTTGAACATAATTTTTCATCAACCTGAACGCATAAAAATCAAACTGCCGTTGTTTTTTTGCCACGTTAAAAATATTTTGGAGATGATGGTTTGATTTTCAAGGGTTTTCAAGGAGGTTTGGTCAACAAAACCACATTTTATTGATTTTCAAGGGATTTCAAGGTCTTGAAATTGGCTCTCAGATATCAAGGAGTTTCAAGGAGCGTACGAACCGTCTTATATAGAATTTTTGTAGATAGAGCAGTGTGTTGGAGAACTTGGTAGAGTAATACATTTAAAAAGTGGAGAAAAAAAAAAAGCGAAGCACTGCCTGCTCATGTTAAGCTGTTAAATGGCATGCATTCTATTTTATCCTTAAGTATACTTAATACCTTACATTTGGGGGGGGGGGGGGGGGGGGGGGGTCTGCTCCTAAAGCCTGCAATCAAACTTTATACCACTGTAACTAAAGCTCTATAAATATTTCAAAACAAACATTCAGTTTCTATTATATTTATCAACAAGGACAATTTTAAAGTATCTGAAAATACATTCAGTTTTGAACAATTCAGGTAGTAAATTCAGAACAAACAACAAAAATATTTTATTATGTTTAGTACAAATCAGTCCATAACAAGATTGTCCATATATGCCTAATTCAAAACAGAAATGTTTTGTTGCGATTTCAAACAAAAAAAGTAACTGACCTGATAACAATCCTCACTTGGATTTATGTGAGGAAGTTCACAGGTCTTTTGCGGTGAAATATCAATATTTTCCAGTTATGACGATATACATATCTCCATCTTTTGCTGGCACAGAGAAATCTAGTATGGTTGTCATACTTTCAAACACATGCAAATATAATTATAAGTAACTGATGAGTCCCTTAAAAGCATAAATGACAAAGCACTTCTCCCAAAACTGTTTAGTGGAGGTGTTATTTCAGGCTTGCAAACTGTCACTGAATGCTTCCATTAGTCTCAAATGGTATTTTTTCTTTAACCCTGCATTTGGGGCAGCTCCCAATATATGCTCACTTGATGCCAGCATTTAAACCTTTTTCTATTGACACATTCGTAACTTTTAGCACTTCCAGACATGACTATGAATTCCAAACAGACCACAAAAGAAACTTCAGTCTGAGAAGACACTCCAAGGGATATCAAAAGTCAAATCTGAAACTGTAAAGGTGTCTCAAGAAACTCCTAGTCTTATCTTACAGTGAATGTCTTGTAAGCAATAAAGTTCGAAACAGTTCTAAATATTGGCTTAGGTAAAGAGACATATTTTTGGAACTGCCCTCAAAATACAAGAAAATGATTCATACAAAATAAACTTCAATATTCCATACCTTTGATCTTTTTCTCAATAGTTTCATCAAGTTCTTTTTCTTTCCGTAACTTGCTCTTCGCAAACAGTTGGAGCTCCTTCAAATGCAACAAGAACAATGCTCATGTTGTCTCTGCTGCCCTGAAACACACGAACAACAAATCTTGTCTTATCTAATTAATAAAATACAATAATACAGTCACTTGTAAACTACAAACAAAAATTGTACTAATATTATGCTGGCCTTTTGCCATGTACACTGTTGACATTCCCCATGTACTACCGCTACTGAAGATCACCACAATCCTGGACTGGAGATTTTCACAAAATCACCACAGTCTGGACTGGACCAAGATGTGAACAACAAATACAAGCAATGTGTGTTTTCAAAGCTGCCTCAAATATCACTTTGGTTTGTTTTTTCTCATAAACTTAAGTTTAAGATCAAACCCTGAAAGTAAGAGGTCAAACATAAACAACAGATAATTTCCACTTCTTATCAACACTGAAATCAATAACACTAATAATAAAATCTATTTTCATGTTGTAAAATTTCTTATGAAAAAAAGAAAGATTATGTGACGCTTTGTGAAGTTCTGCTGAGACATAAAACAAGGAAACTGACCCCCACCCTTCCCCAAACACACAAACCTCTCGTATACACACAAGGACATTATATGAGATGATTATATATTCAATTTAGGTGTCCAACTAAAGAACTATTGACTTCCTTGTCCACACTGAAGTTCCAAGCTAGCTACTGAAGAACTGTCACATGCGTTCATATGCCTAACACCACCACCCTACATCAAATAACCAAATGCAACAAAAAGTACTCCAATAACAATTAAATATATTTTATCACACACAGAGTAAAGCAGCACTTTAACTGTCTGATTTAGGAATGTTTCCCCCAAGGAAACACTCAGGGTTAACCATCCTGATCATCATCTAACCTTAAGAGCCAAGACACACCGAACAATTGTCAGAATATTGTGGACAAAACTCAAGGCCAACAGCAGAAATTTACTGAACTGGTGATGAAAACCTGACTTGGGTTCCGTCTTCTGGTTGTAATGCATTCTTGCTTAAAAAAATCTTTTCATCAGATACAGTCACTTAAATTTTGGATAATGAATCACGAATCGGCCTCAATTTTCTCATTCAAGTTTTAGATCTCAAGTCACCAATCCAATCTGCAACTTGACTCGTGTGAAAGAGCATCCTGCGTGTGTCGGCCACAGATTTCAGCCGAGATTGTAGTGCTATCCATTTACGGTTTCATATCTGTGCAAAACTTTCTTTCAGGCCATGGTCAAAATTAGCACAGTTTCATGAATGAGCACTAATTTCAAATTGATGCCAATCATCAAAACTAACGCAGACAAACTCATAAGCCTCAAATTTTCTGTCTGAGCGATGTTGGTCAGACATCTGTAACATGCGTCTAGCAATGCACCAGATGGAGATGCACATAAAATACGCACTTTTATCTCAGTGCATGCTCACACACCCCCACAAACACACATCTATCCACACTCACAATTCTCTCTCTCTAGTCTAATGCAGGACACACACACACAACACATTCACAGATTTACTTGATAGTAAACTATGAGGAAACACAAATGAATAACTCATTACTAAATAAATACTTAACAGACTTATGAATGAAGTGGCAGTACTAGTACTACTACATGTAATGCACATGCAGCAGTACACAATCCCTATTAGGTTACCGATGAAATGAACACACATGAACGACAATTCCTGTGTACTTCTTACTATTTAACTGTCCTCTTTTGATTTGACCCTTTGTTTTTTCCTCATGGCTCCCATTCAAGCACAAATACACATGCAGGAAGCTCTGTGACAGTGAGTATAAGCGAAAATGCATCAATAAAATGCTTTGAAACTGAAGATGCTGGACACAATGAAAATTTGAAAAGTTGCACCTACAAAATGCCATACAGCCAAGGCCAAGCCACATTAAGTCCACTCTGCACCACATTATGTCCATTTGCACAAGTACTATGACAAGTTCAGAACTGCCTGTAATCAAGAATGTTTCAAGTATGGCACAAAGAACCAACATGTAGTACTGAAAGTTGATATGCAATACAAAAGGTTCATGACACGGCAACCTGACTGTAAATGCACTGAAAAAGTGAAGGCTTGATCAAGCCACTGCAGGCAAATATACCACCTATCATTTAAATGCACACCACAGCAACTCACAATATAACCAAACTGAAGTCATACACTCAGGGAAAACACAGTTGAACTTGGACAAGGACTTCTGGATTATTACATCTTAAAGACTTCAAACCTAGCAAACTAGACCATCAGCCTCACCAAAAGCCAAAACAAACAAACAAAAGTACACACCAAAAAGGAAACGGTCTCAAGCGTTCCAAAGAAAAACAAAATCACCCAAGTTCCTATTTTCAACACAGATATCAGGACAATGCATAAGAAGCACTTTTGTTTTGCGGGCTGTCATCTGGTAATAATCTCTCTTTATACCAACTATTTTTCATGCACACGAGTATTGATCGCTAATCTCCTCTCTCTCTTTCTTTCTTCTGTTAATGCTGAACATGTGTATTTTGTAAACTCTTATAACTGACTAAAAATAACAAGTTTACAGACTGAGCAAAATGGAAAGAGTAAGTAAAAAAAAACCTTGAATAATCAAAAAAAAAACTGCATGCCTAATCATTTTAGCTATTACTGTCCCGACCAATGTGGACAGATCAACATGCAGCATTTTCTAATTACCTTGATCAAACATGTGTCGACCACCTGATTGCAAACTTCCTCCAGACTTGACGTAATTTCATGCGGCTGGTGATAAATGCACACAGTTCATCATTGCTCATTACATCCAGATTCCATCACAAGCCAACACCATGAATTCATCTCCAGGAGTCCGTTCCTCTATAAAAATTTCTGGCTACTGGTGAGACGAGCTGCTCACATGGCCCCTTCCCTCCACATTTTTATACTCGTAGTCTCCCAGAGCTCGAGAGACTGCCAGGGATCCATTTACCCTCTGAATCATTACACTGCCACCTGCATTTCTGAATGCGCTCCTTTTCACCAGGGTTGATTGGCTTATGGTCTGTAGTGGAAAAGGCACACTTGCCTCTCCTGCACAAAACGGCACGAGAATCCCCACAGTTGGCAAAAAACAAGAACTTGGGTGAAACAATGCTGCACACAGCAGTGGACCCACTCTTGTCCTCTCCAGAAAGCATTTCAGGTATGGTTCTCATCTTTTCATCTAAAGTCAGAAATCCTGTTTTGATTCCTTTCTTCACATCTTCAATAGATGGCTGTATCTCCGTGCCATCTGTCAAGTCTAGTTTGAAGTCTTCATTTTTTATGATGTTATTCAGCAGTTCCTCAGCACAAAAAGCGGAGACTCGAGCCCTGCATGACCATCAAAGACTGCGAAAAATGACCAGTCCTTCAGTTTTGAATGGGGAATGCTGACCACAGCAGTATGTGCATCTTCCATTTCGACCCGCCAACCCTGCATGCTGCACAGGCCATAGCGAAGCTGGTTTCCAACACCTCCTTCATTGTGCTTCTCCGTCTTTGGCTTGTCCAGAAAGGCTCCCATCTTGAAAGAATGATCGCTCCCTTTTCCAGCTCACCTGCACATTAATTTAAACAGAAAACTGTTTATCACAGATCAAGTTAGAGAAATCTTCCAGCTCTCAGAAGTTAATTTACACACTTTTAAAGTATTGAAGAAAACTCTTAACCCGTTCAGTGCCTCACAATAGTACAACAAAGGTGTTCCCAGGTGCCTGGGAAATCTCATGATAATTAACAAAAATTCTAGCTCAGAAACTACAAGATAGAAAAATGAAATCCATATCATTTTTGAAGGAAATTGAATGAAGATTTTGAATCTGGGCTTCTTTTGTTTTAATTTTGATAATAAAAAAGTATTTAGCAGGGCTTCTGCTGGGGTGAAAATCTTTCCGGTCCCAGGGACCCCATCATCAGATTTTTAAGGGGTCCCAGGCTAATATTAAGGGGTCCCTACACCACAATAAAAACAACAAAATATACGTTAAAAAATTGCATCCCTGCATGCGCACTGCAATTGTCACAGACACATCGTCACAATAAAAACAACAAAATAAACATCAAAAGTTGTATCCATTCTCGATCTTGCTCCTCTGCTACGCTTTTCCGCTTTTGCGACGATGATTTCGTTAACCACGCTTCGAGAGACATGTTGGAAACAAAGGCTTCGCAGAAATGCCTCTCTCCTGCCGGGAAAATGAAAAGCGTCATCGTGACATCACATGGCTCAAAGTAGGAAAATTCGGTCAACTGAAAACGATGCTGTGGCCAAGCGTTAAGCTTAGTCAGTCAGCCTCAGCAGACGACAAAAGTGACCGAGGTATGTTGTTAGGAGGCTGCCCTACTCGCTTTGTTACTGTTCAAACTTGAAAAGGGATGGGTTCGGTCCGAAGTGTAGCAGACCTACGATGTTACGGCACCCAACTTACGATGTTGAAGGCAGTCTTTTCTCACTTTATGTCTGACTTCACCAAAATTTGAAGGGGTCCCTGGGGACCCCATACACGGACACCCAGCGCGTCCCGTAGAGTTTTAATGCGTACTGTACGCAATTTTTTGCGTTTTCAGAAGCCCTGATTTAGGCTTTTAGATTTGGATAGATTTTTTTGCACGATCAAAAACATATGTATTTACAAGCAAGAACACACAGCAAAAAAGTTGAAAATAAAGTTTGTATTGTCACACTACACCTGTAAATGAAAGTAAAACAGTTTGGAAGTCTATCAAGACGCTCACACTCGATGCAGACTGACCAGTCCACGACCACGCCCCCCTCTCCCCACCACACCCCCTTGCTCGACTTCAACCCTCTCTTTCACCCCTCATCTTCCCCTTCCTTTCCATCTGCACCGTGTGTCACGCCACGAGCATGCCACGCTCCCCTCTCGCGCTGATTTTCACATCACTGGACACCAGCACGCAGTGCACACTAGCCTGGCTCATTCAACGCTGTCAGCTGAACACACACTGAGGTCACAGAGCCCTACTCAATAACTGACGAATATGGTCGGCAATTCCACCACTATCATCATCTCACCTTCATGCTCGAGTGAGTCGTTGAATAAAAGATTATTGTCTTTGTCAAAAATCATCAGCAGAGCCTGCTCAGCTGTGTAAATACGTTGATTTGGTCGCTGGGCTTGTCGAAGTTTGCGCCGCCATCTTTGCAAGCGAGACGAAGTGCTGGCTGGTCATCCAGTCAGTGATGAGAATAAATGGGCTTTACCCTCACGTGTGGTCATTTACATATTATTTTAGGACTACAGACATATAAGGCTTTCTACGCAAACTCTATTTGAGTCCGTTGATAGAAATAGTAACGAATGAAAATTCAAGAAAAATGCATGACGTCAGGGGAATGCCCATAGGCACTGGAAAAGCACTTTTATTACAGCGTCAGCTGACTGACTAAAGGCGCTCAACGGGTTAATCTGATTCACTTTCCAAGATAGTGACGTGAAACACAGAGACACACCCACACAGAGGGAGTGGGAAGGAGAGCAAGAGGGAGGGATATGAGACAGACAGTGACAGGGCTTCTGAAAACGCAAAAAATTGCATACAGTACGCATTAAAACTCTATGGGACGCACTGGGTGTCCGTTTAAGGGGTCCCAGGGACCCCTTCAAATTTTGGTGAAGTCAGACATAAAGTGAGAAAAGACTGCCTTCAACATCGAAGTTGGGTGCCGTAACATCGTAGGTCTGCTACACTTCGGACCGAACCCATCCCTTTTCAAGTTTGAACAGTAACAAAGCGAGTAGGGCAGCCTCCTAACAACATACGTCGGTCACTTTTGTCGTCTGCTGAGGCTGACTGACTAAGCTTAACGCTAGGCCACAGCATCGTTTTCAGTTGACCGAATTTTCCTACTTTGAGCCATGTGATGTCACGATGACGCTTTTCATTTTCCCGGCAGGAGAGAGGCATTTCCGCGAAGCCTTTGTTTCCAACATGTCTCTCGAAGCGTAGTTAACGAAATCATCATCACAAAAGCGAAAAAGCGTAGCAGAGGAGCAAGATCGAGAACGGATACAATTTTTGATGTTTATTTTGTTGTTTTTATTGTGACGATGTGTCTGTGACAATTGGAGTGTGCGTGCAGGGATGCAATTTTTTAACGTATATTTTGTTGTTTTTATTGTGGTGTAGGGACCCCTTAATGTTAGCCTGGGACCCCTTAAAAATCTGATGAAGGGGTCCCTGGGACCGCAAAGATTTTCACCCCAGCAGAAGCCCTGAGTGAGAGAGAGAGAGAGGGAGAATGGAGAGAAGCAGAAGGGGGAAAGAGAAAGAGAGAGGGAAAAAGAGAGAAAGCAGGCATGAATAGGTAAAAAGCAGACGGGGGAAAAGATTTGTGTATGCATGGGTTACCGTTTCTAAGAGAATAAAAATTCTAGGTTAGGGACCTGGGGTCACTAACAACATGGTGTGGTGCCGGACCATGGCCAGCTCAGGGGGGGGGGGGGGGGGGGGGGGGGGGGTCTGTCAAAAGCTAAAAGAAAAAAGAAATATTTGAAGCACTTTGGTAACATCCCAAAGACCACCAAATAGCATCGCTTGTGAGCTGCAAGGAGTTAGCCTTGAAAGCTAATTTTCTTCACAAAAATGTTAACACGGTAACAAGTAACTGAAACAGCACTTTAACTTGCTGACTGCCTCAGTTTGTCTTTAGCTGTTTTAGTATTTTCAGACACTCAAAATGTTCATCGTACATAGCAAATTTGTCACACTATTTCTTGACAAACTAAATGTTGAAAGTGTTTGAACACACTTCAGTCAGCTCACTGATCCATATATTCAATCTGAAACATACATGACCAATAATGTCCAACTGCAGTGCAACTGAATCCTGTTTTAAGTCTATCGAGCCCCGCCCTCATGTCAGCACTGGTTGAAGGTTGGCTATGAGCCAGTGGTTGTCAACCACAGCTCTTATTATATAAAATGGATAGTTCCAATTTTTTTTTCTGTTCTTTCTTTCTTTTTCTTTTTGTGGTGATGCCAAAGCTATTGAGTAATTGACAGT
The DNA here is from genome assembly GCA_018398815.1 of Conus ventricosus. Taxonomy (NCBI): domain Eukaryota; kingdom Metazoa; phylum Mollusca; class Gastropoda; order Neogastropoda; family Conidae; genus Conus; species Conus ventricosus. Next base: position 101,553,605 of record CM031598.1, on the reverse strand, counting down.
CGACTGAGGTGTTAAATGGACATTTCAATTAACAGAGAGGGGAGAGCACCCACATGGATAAGGTGCGTCTATGTGTGCAGTATGCATTTCCTCCATCAGTGGACACATGGAGCCCAAAATGGTGGAAATAAGTGGTTTCTGTCTTAGCTCTGTCCACACAACTCCTTGATTCACCCATTTTCAATGTTTGTAGGCTGTTCTCACACAGCTGTGGGGTGAATAAAATTCTGCTTTTGCTCTGGCATACATAAATTAATTCAAACAGGCAGCTGTTTTTAATCAGTCAAGGGATAAAATCAAATGGAACAGCAACAAAGTAATTGACCATGTTTCTTTCCTTGAATCCTACGACTCAAACTTTGAAGTATTTAATATACACCAACAACTTACAAGCAACAAAAGCAGTTGAAAGCAAAAAAAAAAGGTTAAATAATATACAAACACAAAAAACATACATAAGAACACAGACAAGTATATTCAACATTTCTGGGGCTCCTTCAGAAACATATAATGGTTCCATCCCCCAATCATCCTTTCTTCTCCAAAAAGGAATTTAAGACAGAAAACTTCCCCGAAGATGGAGTATGGCTGCCTTAATGGCGGGGTAAAAAAGGGTCATACACACAAAACTCCACTGCCTGGCTATACAGGGAGTGTCCGCAGGAGTATCAGCCTGCGTACGCAGAGAGAGAGAGAGAGAGACAGAAAACTTTGTGTGTGTGCGTGTGCGTGCGTGCGTGCATGTACATGTGCAAAGTGCGAATGTTTGAGCATGTGCAAGCATTAAATAAACAACAAAAACTTGGTACAAACATCTATTGGTGGCAATACATTGGTGGGGAAAGGAATGGCGATGATTTATGCACTACCAATACAATAATTTCAATCCAGTGTTTCCGTCTCACACATGTACTGGTCTCACAGTAGGTCTGTCAAAAACAATCCACAAAATGACTCCTCATGAAGACCTGTGAACTGGGAGTGCCATACTGCTGCTTAGACAATATGCCAAGTCGCTACACCTTAATCGTTTCAAGATTATGTTAACTTAGTTACATTCGCATGAAGCAGTTTACACAATATGGCTGTTCGTAAATGAAAACATTGTTTTACCATAAAGACTACAGACATATTGTTTACGAGACTTTTTTGTTTGTTTCTTTTTTTTCTCTTTTAATTCATAACATTATGTGTGCATGAATTCTGTAAGCACTATTCACAATTTTACTCCTCATAAACAAGCTGATGCAAGGCGTTTGATGATTGGCCAACTTGTAAGTAAATACATAAAGAGAAAGATGCCTTGTGTATGCTTGAAGCCCTGACTGGCGACAGGCTGAAGGAGATACAAGGGAAAAGCCGCATCAGGCCTGTAGAGACTGATGGTGCTGAGGTGGATATCTTCCCATTGTGGCATCATGGCAAATGAATTCAAAGACCAGCTTAATAAACTGAAGTGTGTGGTAATAGCAGAAAGATCAGTCCCCTTTCATGAACAGAAAACACTGATCAAAAACATCAGGGAACAGAAGGCAGAAAGGAATGCCATACATCTTCTGGGCATAGCAGACCATGTCAGCATGTTCAGACTTTGCACAGGACATGTAAGGCTTCACAGCCATGAGTAATGCAAGGTGAAGACTGCCCCTACCCCTTACTGACAGGGCAGGCAAGTGGAGCTGACAGCACAGAAAACTTACAGGACACCCATTTTACGCCGACTCTGGGGTCAGAACTGGCTGGATGGGATGACAATGTATCAAACGCGATGGAATGCCTGGGGTAGTTCCATAGCACAGCTGAGTTCACCTCAGAGAGGGCACCATGCCCATGACAAGGCCAAAGACAAAAATTTAAAAAAAGAACAGATCCCAACATTAATTTTCAAGACTATTCAAAATTACGACTATCTGAAGGTTCCCTAGAATGAACAACTGAGGTGTCTATTACTATTTACTATGAACCATCAGCTTCAGACCTGATGTAATAATTTCAAAATTGTGTGGTCATGTGACACACGGCACATTTTATCAGTTTCTACACTCCTAAGACTGATCGGCAAAAAGTGCATAACAAAACCCATCTTATTATTCAAATACTTCATGTGATTCCCCGAGTTATAAAACAACTGAACTGTAACAGTAGTCCACTTCCGATCCCTTCAACAACCGTTTAATATCATGTTTCCTTGCCTAATACACTGTTGTTGCAGGCTTAGACAACATTATAAGACACAAATGACTTAATACTGTGAAAATCTTTGAAGAATTTATGTCTACCACTACTTGCATATATCACAGATGAAATTACCAACAAAATACAGTGCATGAATTACACATATCTTGCCATCAATCATGGAGGGTCATCTCCACTGCTGAACCACCTCAACTGTCTGACTAGATGTTGATCAGTTTTAATTCTTTTAAACCGATATCTAACTAGATGTGCACTTGTGTGCTGTTTTGACAGTGAAAACTTGGTGTACATACCTGAATGAGCCTCACAAACTTACTCAAATCTCTGTCTCTAGTCAAACATGGGTTAACAATGTCATGCCAGACAAAAGTGAATACACAATGAGGTCCAAACATATTCTCAACATATAAACTCAATTTGAAATGAAGGAAGACATGAAAAAGAAGTGACACCAACTGGGTTTCAATTATTGGTTTTCCTTTTAATCCTGCCAACTGATCCAGAATACAAGTTATCAAAAATTTCACAATTTGCATTGCTAAATGTTTTCTATAAAAAAAATTTAAAAAATTAAAAATAAAAAAAGAGGAAAAAGAAAGACTGCATTTGCCTCTATTTTACATCTGACCATCAATTTTCATTGTCTGACCCATAATTTTAAGACTGGCAGGTTCAGTTGACCTGTTCAAGATTCTGCATGGAAAGTCAATGCTACAAAGTTTGTCTGCATACTTGGAGAGACACTACACTGAAAAGATGATATCCAGCCTAATCTCCCCTAACTCAAGCCACAAACATTATAAAATACATACCACAAGAGACATCTATTCAGATAAAACAATGTAGAGAGAGAGAGCAATTGGAAGCGCTGACGATATGTCCAGATATAACCAGAAAAAATAACGGTTTAGATTGTCAAATTGACAGGATATTGAAACCCAATGGTCTTTTGGTTATCACATCAGCAACATCCACACCCACCTAGTGATATGGCAGATGACCTACCCCAATGATTTTAATGTTTGTGAAATATCAAATATCACCCTTTCCTTTTTCCAAATTCATGGGCATCTCCACTACTATAGCCCTGGCCACTGAAAAAAAAAGAGGGGAAAAAAACCAACTGATTTCTGCTTAAAACTAAAACAATGTCTGAAAATGTAAGTTTTCTGCACCTTGACATAGCACAACAGCCCTGCATGTTCACACTATAGTCAGTTGGTCCATCTCATGGTTTGGTTGCATGGACTTGCGCCTGCAAGAGATCCGTATAGTAGTCTTATTTTTAAGTAACCACTAGGTTTGGCACACTCTGGTTTGGAAATCAGCAAATGCCACAAGTTCGAAAAAACGTAACATTTTAAACCACGCTGAAGACCTTGGCTCTTCATTTCCGACATGCAGAGGCGTGCTCAACGAACCCTCCACCCCTCTTCCCTCCGTGTCACCAAGGACACAACTATGTAACTGTGTAACAAGAATATAAGCAGGTCTGCACCGACCTCTAAAAACACGATAAACTCCGCCTCAAAGTACACTGAACCTCAAATTATTTTGAAAGGATGGAGCACCGAGACCGGTTTATGACCTACTTTTGTTTAAGAGTATTCGTCTTCACAAATTATCACTGTTGACTATTACTTCGCCGAGTTTCCCCCACAAGGCCCCTATCCGCTATCGCCGTCTAAACCAAACGTTGTGCAAGGCAGCCGCCATTGTCAAACTTGGATAATTCCTTTCTAAGAAACTAATTACTTTAGAAATTAAGTTATACGCACTCTCAAGTATGCAGTTAAGTATCTCACAGCCTCAAACCCGTGAGATGAACAGAGCCATTTTCACATTCAATCAGACTGCTGAACACACTGTGTTCGAAACAGCAAAACATGAGACGAAGGATGTTCATGCTGAGCATGCGTGCAATACGAACCCGGATGAAAAATCTAAAAATACTTGACACCAATGACGTCATCGCGTGGGTCGTGGAAAAGCTAACCCGGAATACAGGTGAAACATAACATGATCGATTTGGGTCGGAAAATAACTCTCTCTTTATTTCTGTATCTTTCTTTCTCTTTCGGCCAGTATAAAGTAATGTCTCAGTGATGCCGTAGGACTCCATACAGACTTCCCGTTTAAATTATGGTATGCCCTTAATATTTTGAACGATCCCCGAGGAAGTTCGCGTCCGAGTTGACGACTGCTGCCGAAAAATGCACGCAAACCAGATCCATATCACGCTTCATTAACGTCACCAGTTGGAACAATGGGCGAAAAAAGAAAAAGGTATAAGCTAAAATGCTCAGAAATGACCCCTCTCCCCCGTCCTTCCTAACCCCTCCTCTCCAACACCCTGTCCTTCCTCTAAATTGAAACATGAGGATCAGAACCACCCTCAATGAAGCAGAATCTCGGGTGTACCGGACGTTTTCCAGCTGCGGTTGTCACGGCTCACTGGCTTTAGCGTTGAACGTTCAACCGCTTTGAACGGTTTCTTTCTCCTTCCGGGCACGCTCTGACGGACGTTGCTCGGTGACGAGGCATTCCGTCTCTCTCTACATGGACTGTAACTCGCACTGCTCAGACATTGCGACATAGGCTATCAGTGAATGAGTATTTCCTCACATTGTGCCTAGATATTCCATTGTGTTTTTATCGGTGCAGTCTGTTCTTTTCCACTTCTTCCAGTAACATGACGACCAATATCAATATTCTGATGACTGTCGCCGTTTCGCGGGCGCGCACGCGCGCGCGCGCACGCACACACGCACGCACGCGCGCACACACACACACACACACACACACACACACTGTGACATAGTTGAAGTAGGCCCCTATCATTGCTGACACTTTGTGGTCTGACCCAAATAGTAAGCCTACGCCCTATGTCTGACTGATCTCAGTTTAAGCCTGTCTACTGAAATGCAACTACGTCAGCAAAAGGCACAATTGAAGGAGACAATCAGTTTAAACTATAAATAAAATAAAACGAAATAAGTAAATGGTAAATTAGAAAGAAAAGGTAATGATAATAATCAGCTGCCAACATGCAACTTCGTCACTCAAAGGCACAAGAACGGAAAACATCACTACCACCGCCTCCACACCCATCAACAACAACGCGAACGAAGAAAAGACCTGTCAAAGAGGAACCTGATGGTCAACTGCCGGTCAGTGAGAGGAACCTGATGGTCAACTGCCGGTCAGTGAGAGGGAGGAAACCTTTGTTGGGCAGCCTTTAAAGGTCCTGTAAACCCGGTTTTCGGAGGGGAAATCGCTTTGAAACGCGTTGAAGCATTTTTGCAGGGCGTTTATTTGAAACAAACAGAAACTTTATTATGTTAACACAATTTTCAAGTCACGTTCGTGGAGGTGAAGTAAGCAGATGTCCACTTTAATCCGTAAAACATTTTTCACAGACATCGTCACTGGTACCGCATCATGGCTAAATCCGGAGACTGGCGGCCGCTCAAATAAAATCTTCCCTAATGGTAATAATAATGTTACTTACAGCCCAGCCGACCGCAAAGGGCTATATCAGGACTGTCACCGCGTTGAAGTTAACTCACAAGTCATTAAAAAAATAATAATAACAATAATGATAATAACAATAATTCACACAACTCTTTAAAACTCACCTTCCAGAAACGCACCGGAAATTTTCTTAAAGGTCTTAAAGGATTTTCTTTTTTAAAGGAAAGACAGATTCCAGATGGTTTAATGTTTAGACGTCATTATACTCTTAACCTTTCAGTTAAAGACAGATATTATATAATCCCAATACATTTTGCATGGACTCTGAAAATAACATAGGCTACATTCTTTTGTCTAACGCACAGACAAGTCATGATTAGCCTACTCTGAATACGCTCAGCTCCTCCTCCCTACTCCCCTCGATCCCCCTCCTACACACACGCTGTTTACCACCCCACCCCACTCTTCCCTGACCTTCTATCCTCAGAACACCCATGCGCACTACGCACGCCCCTCTCCCTTACCTACCTCCCTTTCCCCTTTCCGACACACTATATTTCGATTTCGGCCAGTAGCCCACGACTAACGTAACAATTTTCAAATTTTCAAAACAGGCTTGACAATACCGAGTCAATTCATAATTTCAACCAGTATTTCACGCTTTTTGATGGCGTAATGTACAAACTGAGCAATATTTTGCGCTGATTGAACATCAGTAGCCTACATTTCATTAAATCACCAAACATGTCATTTATTTTGTTTGAGCTAAGGTATCTAAGTCGTAGTTTTTTGTAGCATGGACAGTTACAAACAAAATGAATTTCATATTCCGTCTCGATTTTACAAAAACTGCACAATAAATCTGTGGTACTACTTTGGGTAGGCTATATTGGAAAACATTGGAATTTAACGGAGAATACCTATTTTCAATTTAACGATGATTATCTCTAAAATGTTTAATTCGCAAATTATCAAAGGAAATTTGACTTAAAAGAAGAGTACAGAGAGAAGTTGTCTCTGTTGTTAACTGTAGTGGACCAGTCATCAATGAAGTTTGCTTAAGACGCCCTCTTAATCATGATAGAAAAGATTGTTCATTTCCAACACCTTTGTTTAGCCAAGCGAAACCAAATCCGCAGTGTTGGAGGATATCTCATAGCTTGGATGCCCAACAAGATTTTCCGTTGTCTTCCTTGAGTTGCATTTAATAGGCCTGCTCGGGCAGTCTGTTAGTATCAATATGGAGTAGCTTCAACCAATACCTGATTGCTCTCAAGCATGAATTGACGTGTATAGGATATCTGCCTAACTCTCCATTTATACATTTGTTTGGGGTTTGATAGGAGACGCTAAAAATCGCTTAAACGCCTGGGTGTGCACCTTTTCAGTCGCTTCTATGGCATCAAAACCCCAGATTTCTGACCCATACAACAGAATTGGTGTATCTGAGCATCAAAGATTTTAAAGGACGTCTGTCTTGTAATTTCACTGAGTTTGAGAAGCACTCGAGCAAAGTCATAGATTGCTTTCTTTTCCTTTGTTACTATGTGCCTGAGCCCTTGCTCAAAACTTAACCTTGTGGTAAATGTAAAACCTAAATAAGTATGACTGCTTACAACCTCCAGCTCTTCTCCATCCAGGAACCACTTTTCATTTCTGCCCAAATAACCCCGTTTTCTGAATACCATAAACTTAGATTGATCTATATTAATATCTAAGAACCAATGCTTGCATAGAGTACTAAGACGTCTTAATCGATTCTGTAATCCTGCTGGCATTCTTGATGAGAGAAAAAAGCTAAGTCATCAGCAAACAATAAGATGAACAATTCAGTCAAACCAGGTTGTAACTGGATTACAGAAAAGACAAATAGTTAATAGGGCTGGGTCTTCATACTCATCATTTAAAGAGTCGTCAGCCCGAGGAGATACAATTAATCCATCACGTGAACTCCACTGAGTCAAAGTTAAAATCGGGGAAAACAAAGATCTGTGTCTTTGTTTCCAAAGCTTTCTAGACCTTAGACAACACATCCAGGCTGCTTTGACTGCCTCCAACAGAGCGAGATAAAGCCCACCTGTGACAATGCGGAGATTTCAACATGTGTGATACTGATTGGACAACTGAGTGACAAATCACCAACCTCGGTATGCAACATTGAGAAAAGAGCTCTTAGTTTTCATAGCTGACGCTCAGTCACCTTGAACAGATCAATGAATGATAAACCATAAAGAATCGAGTATAACCGAAGACAGCTAACATTTTGACCTCGTTCTTTACCAACAATTCGACATTGATTAAAAGCGGTACACCGGCCTCACTGACAGTGCTGTCTCGTAAAACTGAAGCTTCTCCCAAAATCCATCATGGAGGAGTACCAAGCGGGTAAAGCAAGGTTACTAACCATGCTTGAGGACTCCGAAGACGAAGTTGTGAGTTCAGTCCGGCTCAAGCTCAAGACTGGCAGAACATGGACGGCTCAGGAGGTAGTGGATGTGGCCAAGGAAAACTCAAGATCAGGGAAATAACACGTCACACTCAGATCGACAGACAGGGGCTGCGGTGACCAGACATGAAAGGGTGGTCAAAGGCCAAAGGTAAAGCAAAGAGAGAGAGAGAGATGATAATAGAGGAGCTGAAGAAAGAAGAGGATGCCTAGAGAATCCAGAAGATAATCATACCTGCAGTCGACAGTAAAATATCCAGCATCAGGACAACTGCAGCACTCGGAGAGTGCTCTTCTCATGTACATAGAACTGCTAGTAGTATTGGCATCTACGGTGGTCCTACCTCTTAATCACAAGTGACCGGAACGGTGACCACACCAGCCACTGCAGACGACCTTGATTTGGGATCTCACATCAGGACAGTAGGGTGTGAACAGGATGAATGAGAGAGAGAGAGAGAGAGAGAGAGAGAGAGAGGGGGGGGGGTATTCTCTTTTTTTTTCAGGGGAGTGTTTTTTGTGTTTGGTGTGTATGTGTGTGTGTGTGTGTGTGTGTTAATGATCTTGAAATCCTCGATCGGAACGATCTCGATGCATACCAGGAGGTATAAACGAGCTTGGCCTACGCCGGAGACGATACAAATGTCAATGAACAGGTTGTGGGAATAGTTTCCTTTGTTTTCTTTCCACTCCCTAGTTAGCTGCTAGGTTTGCAAGTGCAAATACAGCCTCTTTTAAAGCGAACACTGGATGTGGAATGCTATTTGGCGCGCGTGACAATGGAGACGGGGCACTTGGTGTTGTAGTTCGTCTCCCTTGGACGCTGCCACACCCATATTCAATCGGGCGCTATGATTATCTAAAACAACAACAACAACAACAACAACAACAAAACAACTGTGCTTTATTCATTCATTTCTTTTGATCTGAAGTCCTCGAAGACAAATTTTGTCTTGTAGTCCTTCTGTCAATCTTATTGTAACATAAGCTTTCATGTATGTCGGGCTACGCAATTCTGTACTTTTTACTGAGCAGTAAGAGCGTTCACGTGATCACAAACTATTTTGGAATGTGTTTTTTATCTGTTATTGTTTTTGTTTAGTTTTGTCCCGAATGCTTTCCCACTGGCATGCCGGCCGTTAGTTTTGAACTAAGAGAATTGACATTTCAGTCGCTGCAGGACATTGACTCTACAAACAATTCTGTGACTTTTGACCACAGATGTGTAAAAGATCCGGATATGTTGTTGTTGTCGTACCCTGGCTAAAAGACTCCAGGGATCATCCGAACAGCCGAAGTACCTGAACACTACGGAACAAATGCATCGGCTTGGGTTGAGAACGTTACGTGTGTGACCGGTTGTTGTTGTTGTTTTTTTACCCCGCCACGTAGACAGCCACACTCCGGCTTCGAGGGATTTTGGAGACTGATAATGTTATTCTAGGAGCTTGTCACGACTGCAGACAATCCCCGCATAACTATGCAGAGCATAACAACATTTTGATGTGGCCTTGGTGTTTTAGCCTATGTAAATTGGTCTGATACAGCCTTAAGCCAAGGCGGAGATCCGGATATGTCGTTGAGCTATGTGTTTCTGATTGGATGAACTTCCGCTCAACCAGATTTTGTTACCACAATGGCGGAAAATAATATTTACCTGCTCTAGTCTTCCCTTTACCACTTATTTATTCCAGTATATCATTGCAATGGAAATCAACATTTATGCACCTATCTAAAGTCATTTCTACTTTGCAACTAAACAGGACACGAAAACACGTCCACGTAATTAGTGCGTCAGTTTATGTATATAGGCCTACACAGGCCACACGCCACAATTAGGATTTTGCACTAACACACTATATAATCCATGCAAGCGTTTTGAGGCGTACAATAAATTTGAGCCAGCATTTTGATGTCAAACTGATAATTGATCAAAGAAACAATTTCCTACCGATTATTTCCCTCGTTTGGGGGGATTTTCATCGATGGAAGAAGAAGAAGAAGAAGAAGATTGTTTATGATTCATAAACAATCTTCTTCTTCTTCTTCTTCTTCTTCCTAAAATACTGGTTCACTCAAAAACGAGTAGGTCACCAGCGCGCATGTTAAAAAGTAAAATAAAATAACATAAAACAGTGCGACTCAGACTGTTGGCCCCTGGAGCAAATTTGGCAACAAGGGGTCGCACTCGATATTCAAGAAGTTAAAAGCAATGGCCAAATTCAGGCCCAGATAATAGTAAAATATCTGGGAAGTGAAAAATAGAAAATCGTCAATATGCAGATCTCAAAACTGTCGAATCAATTTGTTTTTTTAAATGAGATTGCATTTGTGGCAATCTTGATGGCACCTGGCAGTGAGTTCCACAGCCGTACAGAACTGGGATAAAAAGAATGTAAGTGGCTGTCAATATTTGATGCAGGTATGGTATAACATTGACCGCCACTCCTGGTGCTACTTTTATTCAATACTAGTTGTTCAATTGGAATATCAATTACTTTAGCTCTGCCTTTGAAGAAGATGTTAAGTTTGATAAAAGCTCTTCTCTCTTCTAAGGGTTTCCATTCTAATCTCCTCATGTTCTTCCTAGTATTCCCCTTTTCTCTGATGTGGTTCCCTGTTACGAACCGTGCTGCTCTCTTCTGAATCTTTTCGAGGTTATCAATGTCCTTTAGATGGTAAGGATCCCAAACTGAGCAACCATATTCCAGTACTGGTCTAACCAGTGTTTTGTAGCAGTCGTCTTTAACCTTTTGGGGGCAGTCATTGATATTCCTGTATAAGAAAGCTAAGATGTTATTTGCTTTCTTACATACTAAATTGTAATGTTCTTTCCATTTGAGACGACTATCTATAATCACTATAATCTTCAACTACATGACCTTCCCCTTACTCGACGTCACATTTCAGGCCTTTGCTCTCACCCGTGACCCTATCTTTGCGCCAGCAGAGAGCTGCCAAATAGTCCCATTCCTTTGATTTTAATCTGTCTGCTTGGAACCACATGGCTTGTATCTTGATTGCCATGTGAAAGAAAATGAGAAGTATCAACTTTCAGACACAACAAAGATTCTTAAAACAATTTATTTACGCCAGTCAAGAAATACTAGAGTCCTTTAAGCAAGGCCCTGGCGCATTAATTTTTGATGTGCACCCACACGAAGCCGATTGCTTTGGAAATGTCACCCAACGGGGCTGCTTGACAGCAATCCTGCAATTAACTGTACCATCCCAGTCCCTTTCCCTTTATCCCTCATTCAGCTGTTACCCGAATTTCTACACAAGAAAGTGAGTTCTGGATAGGTAAACTGATGATTCTGTTCAAAAGACGGAAACTAATGGTTCTCATAGCTGTCAGTGAATGATTTCATATATATACTTTAACATTGTCATTTTCATTCTATCTCCCATACTTCCCTGCGTGTGTGAAAACATTTTTTTTTCTTTTGAGTGTAAACAAGACTATAGAGCGTTTTAGGCCTAATCTGTAACTCTGGACATGGACCCGAATTGCGTGTAGTTCACGTCACAGTTCAGGCCTTTGAGCTCACCCGTTATACTGTCTTTGTGTTGGCTGGCATCCCCCAAATAGTGCCCTTTCTTTCATTTTCGTTTGTCTCTGGACTTGGACCTGAATTACATCTAGCTCACGCCACATTTCCGGCCTTAAGAGCTTACCCGTGACGCTGTCTTTGTGTTGGTTGGCATTCCAAGACTAGTTCCATTCCTTTCATTTGAATTTGTCTCTGGACTTGCACTTGAATTACATCTAGCTCACGTCACATTTCAGGGGTTAGAGCTCACCCGTGACGCTGCCTTTGTTTTGGCTGGCATTCCAAACCTAGTGCCATTTCCTTCATTTGAATTTGTCTGCTTGGAACTACCTAACCTGTATGTAGACGGGCTTATGAAAGAAAAGAGGAGGAATCAACTTTCAGACATAGGCCTACAATAGGAAATTCTCAGAAAAATCCAATTGCATCTGCCTACATATAGTCAAATCTTAAAGCCTCGGAGCATTTGTGTGTGTGTGTGTGTGTGTGTGTGTGTGTGTGTGTGTGTGTATGCGTACGTACATGCGTGCGTGCATGCGTGCGTGCGTGCGTGTGTGTGTGTGTTTGAAAAGTGTTATTTAAGCTATTTCCATCATATAAGAAACAAAAAACAAAACAATTAAATTCATTCTGTTTGGCATGTGGCATATAAACAGATGACAACGACTTCAAGATAAAGCATAAGCAAGAAAACTTGCTTTAGGTTCAGTCGTCACGTGGCCCTGTTAACAACAAAGATGGCGTCACCTTACATTTTCCCTACCACATCTTGGCAGAACGCCCTCTTTCATCAAGGCAGGCACCCGTAATGTGATACCAGTTACTTAGGCCTACTGAGCTGCCTGTTTATCTTTAAGCCTTCTCACAGCAGGCGTTGGGTGACGCCCATCACCACACGTTTTGAAGTAAATTTGTATTTTCCTACAACTGGCCTACAATGTTTACACGATTGGAAAAAAAAATTCCTACAGTGGACTCGTTTTAGTATTACTGAATCTGGTCCAGGTTATTGTAAACTGTTTCTACAATGGCATATTGCCTATATGCAGTTTTACACATTGTAAGCCTTTTTTTTTTTGTTAAGCCGCAGTACGCATATGTAACGAGTGAGACCAATTACTTGGGGGAGATTCACCAAAGATGAATCACAGAAGATAAATTGCAAACATTTAGCCCTACTGATATTCAGAAAGACGTGTCCATCTTAATGTTTTGTATCGTATTTCCTTTCTATTTTTCATTTTCATAGCTTTTTTTCTGTTGAACTTCAGATTTCTGTAGCTTAATCTATGGGAATACATTTTTTTGTTAACTAAGCATCCAATGACAATGCCAAAAGTTAAAACAAGAACTTGAAATTAGTCTGTATTTGGGGTTCAGCCGCCAAATATCGACAAAGTCTAGGATGATTTAGGTCTATAAAGTTTACTATTTCACTTTGTCTGTCTGAATATTTTTACACGCCAACAACAGAGGACAACATGTAAACTCAAATTTTCATTTTCTTTTGATTAATTGTGATACAAGTAAATGATGTGCAGACATATATGTTGAGAGTTCAGGCTTTTAACAAGATTGGGGGAATATTTCCCCAAATGTCAAAAGCCTCGCGTAACTAGGACGTGCTGTCGCCTGCCAGATAATAAATTAGGTGCTAGCCTATGGCTGGCTCATTTATAGAACACCCCAATCCCCCTCTATCTATCTATCTATCTATCTATCTATCTATCTATCTATCTATCATCTATCTATCTATCTATAAATGAATGTTATCATTCATCGCATGTGGAAAAAATCAGTAAGCTACAATGTCATCATTTGATTGAGTGGAAGGTCGAGTCAGTCTGAAGATTTTTTTACCCTTATTGCATTACTCCTGTGCGTGAGGACATAAGGAAATTTTCGAATTTATTTGTTTTTGTTAACCTTTGATTTGATACACACTTAGAATGAATGTGTACTATTTGTTTGCAGGAAAGGAGGATGGAAATGTTATTGTTCTTTTACCCCCCTCCCCCCCCCCCCCCCCCCCCCCTTGTCAAAAGACCTCTTTGGTAATGACAATAAAATATCAAAGTGTACCGGCCGCCGTGGCGAAGTGGTTAGCGTCGCGGACTCCCGGCTGGGAGGTCGTGGGTTCGAATCCCATCAGAAGTCATGTGGGTTTTTCTGCCTCGACCGGCTCCTACCCAGAGTTGAGTTTGCTGCGGACTCAGTTGGGAAGACTGGGACCACACAGTCGAGTTTCATCCACTTAATGGATGCGTTTCTGAGAGTGTTGCTCAAACTTCCTGACCAACACTGCAGGTGCCTGTATCTCTCGGGCCTGGTTGACGCCGGGATATATTATGAAAGGAAGCGTAGAGTACAGCCCTGTCATGTAGTCTCAGACCGAAATGGAAATCCGTAGCATCATCTTAATCATCCTCATTCTCATTGATCAGCATTAAAAAAAATGTCTCAAATTCTGTGGCCCTTCATGCCCTGCTCTCGTGGTGACCTCGGTTTCGATGTCCTCTCCACGTCTGTGGCCTTGGTTTGGTTCCCGTTGGGGTCACCGGTATCGGCGAGTCCATGGGGGCTGTCGTTGGACGGACGTGGTGGCGCCCTCCGGAGGGAGAGCTCACTCACGCCGGCTCCGCGACTAAGCAATTATTGTCGTCAGTGGGGGGCTTAGTAGGTGGTGTCCTGCGTATGTTAGATCAGAACAGGCGCCACTGAACACCACCGAAGTGACTCGGCAGCAGTGCAGTGTGCGTTGCCTCTTAACGACTTGACATTGACTGTTCCCTGTGGATTGCCGGTGCCGGGGCTGTGGCGGGCCGACCGGCTGTGGCTGTGGACGGGGTGTCGGAATGAGCGGCGTGGGTGCACTGCCTCTGAGGTGACGCAGAGGTTGGGACAGCAAAAAATAAAAATAAAAAAAATAAAAAAATATCAAAGTGTGAAAAGTATCTATCTATAAAAAGCGTTTTGGCTTCCCATTTTAACATCTTATCGTTGTAGTAGTACTTATCGTTCTAGTAGTATTAGCCAACTCCCCACCCCCACCCCCAATCTTTCCACCACTCACATACTCCCATCTGCCTATCGCCTCAGGTGGTCGCGAACGTTAACGTTAATCTAACCATCCCAACGATCACACACACACACACACACACACACATACACACACACACACAAGTTTTGTTAGACAAGTGGATCCGGTTTCCTTGGTTTTTTTGCTTTTTCTTTTCATTTTTGTTGTTTTCTTGTTTTCTCTCCCCCCCCCCCCCCCCCCCCCCCCCCCCCCGTTTTTCTTTTCTCCTCCTTTTCTTTTCTTTCTTTTCCCAGTGTGTGTGTGTGTGTGTGTGTGTGTGTGTGTGTGTATGTGTGTGTGTGTGTGTGTGTGGTGTGTGTGTGTTTTAAACGCTTGAACACAGAAGTTGCTGCACGTTTGGTGGTATGCTAACAGACAGGGGGAGCAACTGATGACCATTGAATGGTAATGTGCCATTCATTTAAGCAGAAAGAATGTATGTCAGTATTGGCTTATGCGAGCACCTGTGTACGCAAGATGGGAGACGGAGGTGGGGGTGGGCGGGGGGGGGGGTGGGGGTGGGTGGGGGGGGGGGGGGGGGGGGGGGGGGGGGGCGGGGGCGGAAGGGGGAGCGGGAATTGGAAGGAAGGGTCACGGATCGAGGAGGGGAGGGGGTTCAAGAAGGATCAAATAACAACAAACAACATTTAAAAAAAAAAAAATTCGCGTTGATCGACATACCAAACTAAAAAAAAAAAGAAAAAAAAAAAAAAGAAGAAAATCGTAGGTTAAATTTGTGACTGGATATAACGTTCCAAGTGTTAATTTAGTCCTGCGAATAAATGTCAAACCGTATACTTGCTGCCGACAACTCGCTTCAGAAGAAAGTTTTTGTTTTTGTTTTTTTTAATCCCCGCACAGCAAAACCTTTTTTTTTCTCTTTATCTTGTATGTAATGTAATGTAATGTAAAAGGATATTATAAGAGCGCTTTACCTCGCAAGAGCCCAAAGCGCATAATACAGAAAAACATGATAAAAATTATAATTATAATTCAAAGCGCGCGCGCGCGCGCGCACACACACACACACACACACACACACACACCGCCGGGGGGGGGGGGGGGGGGGGGGGGGGGGGGGGACTCTCACACGCAGACAGACACAGGAGCGCGTTCAACACCAGCAAACACGCGCACAGTGGTAACTGGATATCGTTAATCAGTCCGAGGGAAAAGATGTCTTTAGGGAGGTTTTAAAAAGTCTCTAAAGAGTCCGTGTTACGCAATGAAGAAGGGAGACTATTCCACAGAGCAGGTAAGAGAAAGCTCGTTGGCCTGAAGTTTCAGGCGAGCGGAGGGAAGCCGAAGCAGACGAGATAGGTGGATGAGCGTAGGCCCCCTAAGTTGCGAGACGGAACATAGAGATGGAGGAGGTCAGAGAGGTTGGAGGGAGCCAGATTATTCAGTGATTTGAAAACCAGGAGGAGAACTTTAAAGTCAATGCGAGACTGAATTGGGAGCCAGTGTAAGGAAGACAGAATTGGTGATATGTGATCAGATCTAGAGGAGCGGGAGATCAGACGGGCGGCATTGTTCTGAACTTTTTGAAGTTTAGAGATGAGCGTTAAGGGACAACCGGCAAGGAGGGAGTTACAATAGTCGAACCGAGACAGGACAAAAGCACAGATTAGAGTCTTCAGAGCATTTGAGTAAGAAAGCGGCGAACTGAGCTCATTCTACGAAGTTCAAGGTAGCAGGACTTGCACACATTAGAGATATGTTGTTTGAAAGAGAGAGTTTGGTCGAGTGTAACGCCGAGGTTACGAACAGACACTGATAGATTTATTTCATTTCCATCAACATTTATAGAACTAGGGAGAGAATGAGTTCTAAAAGTGTGTTTCGAAGCAATGAGGATTATTTCAGTTTTGTCTGCGTTAAGTTGTAGCTTGTTATTGTGCATCCATGATTTTAACATCGGTAATGCATGCTTGAGAAGAGGAGATTATTTCATGAAGCTGACTGATATGGGCAGAGATATACAGCTGGTTGTCATCTGAAAAGCTATGGTGAAGGAGAGAGTGTTGGCTGATAATGGCCGAGAGAGGCTGGGTGTACAGCACAAACAAAACCGGTCCCAGGACAGATCCCTGAGGAACACCAAACTGAAGTGCTCTTGCTGGAGACTTAACACCTTTCACATTGTATGGACAATTACTGTCTGGGTCAGTGTGTTGTCAGAAAAACCCTGATAACATTTTGTACATGTATAGAAAGTCTTACGAGTAGGCCAACATTGGCGAGTGTCACGAAAAAGAGGCATGCACATGAATAGTCTGGGTCTTTATTTAGCGTAAGCATAATCTTTGTCGTGTTGCACCGGCGGCCCATCGATTGTATGAGCGATTTAGTTTCGCAAGTTCAGTTAGGGCCTTTCTTTATTCTAGAGGCCTTCATAATGGTGTGTGTGTGTGTGTGTGTGTGTGTGTGTGTGTGTGTGTGTGTGTGTGTGTGTGCGCGCGCGTGCGTGTATGTGTGTGTGTGCGCGCGCGCGTGCGTGTGTGCGCGCTTGCGTGTGTGTGCGTGCGCGCGCGTGCGCGTGTGTAAGTGTGTGTGTATGTGTGTGTGTACACGTGTTCTGTCCTGTTTGCCTTTTTCGACACCCCAAAATAAACAAGAGGTTCTAGTTTTATACAAGACAGTTTACAGGGTCAGGTTTTCGGTTTTTTGTTCACTGTGTGATCAGTAAATATCAACAAGAAAACAGCAATTATAACTATTTTCACACAAAAGTGTGACCAGTAAGCTTACAATAACTAGGCTGCTTAAATGGCTTTCTTGCTTTTTTCTGCTCTGATATTACAGTTATACGTGATCACTAATTACGACTCGTGAATAGGCC